>CM067216.1:13018797-13557851 GCA_034190945.1 Octodonta nipae
TACGTATAGGAATAAAAAGAAGTCATTTGGTGACAACTCAGGACTATACGGCGAATGACTCATCAAATCGATGTTTTGAGTGGTCAAAAATTTGTTTGAGCCGATGTGTGAGAGCTCGCATTGTCGTGGTGAAGAGTGATCCGTCTTCGACGGTTGGTTTTCCTCATTTCTTGGAAGACAACTGGCAAACTAATGGTTATGTACCACTCAGAATTGACTGTTCTGCGTTGTTCTAGTGGTACGGTTACGAGATGTCCAGTTTTTCCGAAAAAACAGGCGATCATTTGCTTGGAAGTGCTTCGTGCGCGAACAACTTTTGTTGGATTCGGCTCATCTTGAAACACCCATACTGCTGTTTACTTTCGGGCTGATACGCGTAAATCTACGATTCATCACCTGTCACTATGTCCTAAACGTGTTTTGAAGCACCGCGATCGTATTTTTTGAGCTTTTCTTTCGACCAATCGACAGGAGCCTTTTTTGAACGATTGACAAATTGGGTGGGATCCAAAGCGAACAAATTTTTTTGATATTCAAATGTTTATGCAATATTGAATGTATGCTAGTCCCACTAATGTGTAAAGTTGACTCAATCTCACGATAGGTCACATGACGATCTTGCAATATCTGTTCGCGCACAGCATCAATGGTTTCCGGAACAACAACTGTTTTTGGACGACCTTCACGAAATTCGTCTTGGAGTCAACTACGACCTCGATTGAATTCACCATACCATCGACAAACAGGGGTCCTTGATGGAGTTTCATCCCCAAAAATTAATTTAAGTTCCTCCATGTACTCTTGCTGACTTAATCGACGTCGAAAGTTGTAAAAAATAATCGCACGAAAATGTTCACGATTTAATTCCATTTTCTGGCTGAGATGAATCCTTTAATTTACTGTAAACAACACATAGCGCTCGTATGTCAAAACGTTCTGAGTACGTATAACCTCAAAAATGTCAAACTTTACGATAGAGCTGTCAGTTGTCAGATTGCAACACTAGGGTTGTCCAATCCCGAAATATAAAAGGCAGCCCTCGTACAATGTCGCCAATTATCATTTGATTCTGAATGGTCTGTCACTCCTGTTATCGTTATAGTTATAAGGTTTATGTAATACTCGTATTCGAATTATCGAATTAAGATAATGCTAAGTATCTAATTATTTTGTGTATGGTGAATCGGGAACATTTCCTGTTTTTCTGGATGTATTATGATGTTATCCTAAATCTACGCAATTGAACCAACCGATATTCTCTGAATTCGACAAAACGAGGAATCTCCTACTCTTATTCAAGTCAGATCTATTTTCGCCCGAGAAACGTCTGTATTGAAATCATATTATTGTCGTTTCCTCTTAATGCTGCAACCGAAACAATTTCTAGTCTTGATAATTTTATTTTCACCCGCCTTAATCTAGTTAACCCTTCTTTTCAGACTTAAACTTCCAACCACATCCTCATGGAAATTTTAATTAGTCTACTGGAAAAATTGTGATTCAATGGCGTTTTAAACTCTCTTTTAGTTTCGTTGAGATGTTAATTTTTGCAAAATTAGCTGAGCTGTTTAATTAATATCTGCTATTTTCTTTAAAACGTTTGTGTTGATTTTATTCTAACGTTTAACTTAAAAGTCTTCTTTATTTTCTATTAGCAATTGTTATTTTGAAAGTTAATTTAAATTAACTGATATAAACCCCAAAGTAGTTTATTAGACTACACTACAATATCTTTGAATAATATTGCACATATGGTAATAAATTTATTCTCACGTAGAACAGCAACCACATTGTTATGACTCCTTTTTAATGCAAATTCATGTTTAAAAATCAAATAATTCTGTATGCGGTTTCCTGTAACAGCTTCGTACTCGTATATTGCATACTATAATATTCTTCGAACCATGTACCGCTAAATCTGTCCAACCACAGCGAATCTATTAAAGCTTACATTTTCCAAGACCACTCACTTTCGATAGCCTCATAAATATCTAATTAAACGAAAAACTCGAGTTAAATTAGATTCCGTACCGTATGTAGAGTAATGCATTATTCTGGAATAATCCCCTGGATAAATAATGACTAATTAATTAAATTGTTTAGGTAGCCATAATTTTTTTAAATATATATATCGTCCTGATTCCTCCAGATTTTCAGTTATGCATAATGTAATAACTTTAGTAGTTTATATTTAAACCTTTGGAAATACAGACTAAGAATTTAGCGAAACATCAATAACAATATTGAATACAATCCAAGAGACAATCATACCAAAAAATACACATAAAGCCCAACTTGGTAGTCCTATGAAATAAACTTTTCAACCATAACATCAAACCTTTATTGTTCGCACTTAGCTTTGTTCCGACAACTA
This sequence comes from Octodonta nipae, assembly GCA_034190945.1. Classification (NCBI taxonomy): domain Eukaryota; kingdom Metazoa; phylum Arthropoda; class Insecta; order Coleoptera; family Chrysomelidae; genus Octodonta; species Octodonta nipae. Next base: position 13,021,172 of record CM067216.1, read on the forward strand.
AATTATCATATCAGAGTACCAAAAATGGTTTACTGTAAGAAGTGGTAAGAATAATTAGCTAAATCTTCTGTTTGATTCTTGAATAACATACAGTGTGGAACAGTCAAATGGAATAAATTCGATAACAATAAACTAGGGCTTGTAGGGAAAAACGCTTGGAGATGTTGATTTGTATTTTTAAATGCGCATTGTTTCAACAAAAAATATATATATAGGGTGTGTCATGTGACAGTGGCCAATACCCACTTTCTTATTTTAAATAGAAGACCCTGTATATTATTTATTTTTTGTATTCTCCAGAAAATTCTAGACATAATTCAGGTACAATGTGTTACACATATCTTCAATTGTTTCAGAAATATTAAGTGTTTTCAGATTTGTTACAAAAATTAACATTTAAAAAAGAAAATTATTTTATTTTACAAATTCGCTACATTACATTCAATAGGTACTTAATTCCCATTTAGCTCTTGATATTGAGGTAGTACGCAAAAACTATTCTTGCTTACCTTTTTACTGATTTGAAAATAAAAACAGTTTTGTTTATTTTCGTAAAATCTCATAGCCTTAGCATCAGTGCTATTGTCGTTTGAATTTCGTTAACTGTACGGAATAATAACAGAAAAATGGTTCATTTAACAGAAATGCACAAAGTAACCATTCTACAAATGATTGGTTATGTAGATAACACACAAAAATGGAAGTTTCTCGCTTATTTCACGAAAATTTTCCAAATTTGCCGCCTGTATACCAAGGAACAATTAGCAAAATAGAAAAGCAGTTTCGCGAGCTTGGTCATGTAAACCAGATAAACAAAGTAGCTGCCAAAGCTGTACGTGATAATACGAACTTGGATATTATGCTTGAGTTTCATTGAAAACCCACATAATTCTTATCGAAAAGCAGCCCCAGTGTGCAACGTTAGCCACAAATCAATTTTTCGAGTATTAAAGGAAAGTAGAATGCATCCCTATGAAATGATGCCGACTTAGGAGCTCATTGAAGACGATTTCGACAGGAGAAAGTATTTATGTGAACAAATGACGGTAAGGGTAGATAACAATGTAATCCAATTAGAACATGTTTTGTTTTCTGATGAGAGCAAATTTACACTTCACGGTCATGTTAATCGTCAAAATTGCCGCTATTGATCTAATGAGAATCCTCACTGGATGACAGAGGAACATACGCAACATACTGAAAAAGTTAATGTTTGGGCAGGAATTGTTGGAAATCATATCGTAGGTCTCTTTTCATTGATGGCAACTTTGACAAACTTATATCCTGATCAAGTAAACTCACAAATTCCTGCCGATACAATATGGTTTCAGCAAGATGGAACACCGCCCTATTTCGAAATTAATGTACCTGAACCAAATTTTTCCAAATCGGTGGATTGGCGAGCACGATCTCCTGATTTGACGCCATTGGATTACTTTTTCTGGGGATATGTCAAAAGTACTGTATACAAGACTAAACCCCTTAACTTAGATGACCTAAAAAGACGAATCACGCTTGCGATTAGATTAGTCACGCCTGAGATGTTCAGTAACATTAAAAGACATTTTTGCTGTAGTATCAATAAGGTAAAGCAACGGAACGAAACCAAAGCCAAGCGATCCCAACAAGAAGACAGCGATTATGCAGAAGGAAAACTGCGTTAGCGTGAGGACCTGAGTTAAATCTCAGGGGGTGAATGACAAGGGGGCTGGAAGTGCTCATCATTTTCTGAAGGGCAAATCTAGTTCCTGGGCTCGTGCATGGGTGTGTGTAAGAAGACATTTCTATACTAGATTAGCCTGTTGCCAAGACGTTCGCTGCGAGCATTTTAAACATTTCCTACATTGACATTAATGGTTTTTTTATATATTATTAATAAACAATCATTATAACTTATTAGGTTTTTAGTGTAATGTATCGAATTTGTGAAATAAAACAATTTTCTTTTTTTTTGTATGTTTATATTTTTGAAATAAACCTGAAAACTCTTAATATTTTTGAAAAAAATTTTAAGATAGAGATAGGACATTGCACATGAAGTATGTCTACAATTTTCTGGAGAATCCAAAAAAATAAATAATATATAAAAAAGGTGCTATTGGCGGCCACACCCTATATTTTTTTGTGGAAAAAATGCGTATTAAAAAAAATACAAATCTACGTGTCCAAGCGTTTTTCCCAACACGCCTTCCTTTATTCGTTAATGAATGTATTCCATTTGGCTGTTCCACACTGTATATGATATCGGAATTAGTTGAAATGAGCCTTTAAATAGTTGTATACATTTAATTTCATATAAACTTTTAGTATAAAGCTGATAATAATTTTTCAATTACAATTCTATACTGTTTCCTAAAATAAAATCTTATAGCAGTTTGATTTTGCTAAAACCAGCTTTAACATTAAAGTTATCCAATATAAGGGCCAATACTTTCGTTCGTTTCTCTCTAGTCATTTGAGAAGATCACAAATTGAATGAAGCCGACTTGATGCTGATACTCAATACCATTATAGAATTAATTTTAAAGCCTGAATTTATTTTACTCCTAATTCGACGAGAAGGTACTTAACTTCATTACAAATAATTCCCCCATTTGTCAGAACGTAACTAAAAACCGTTCTTTAAAGGCTAATTTACATAAAATATATAAGAGCATGAACGGATAATCCGCGTGTAAAGTAATATGAAATAACTTAGAAATAACATAAAGACGACGAAAGTTATTCTTTTGTTATTTTTCAAGCTAAAGGGGTATTTAGTGTATGCGAAGGCAAAAGTGGCAATGTGCCCGGCTTGTTTAAACCCGTGAACTGGATAATAAAGATACTTACGGAAACAACTTCAGATCCGCAATGAGAAAAAAATTAATCTAATTTCTAGTTCAAAGGAATACATTAACTTTTAGTCTTTGAGATTATCTATACTTTCTTCTCTGCCTTTCACTACCAATCCTTGAGTTCTTCAAAAAAGTTTATTATCTCCTCAGTTCTTCTTTTTACTGGTGCAGTTGTTTAAATTCAATTATTTCCCTCCTCTTCAGTTCTATTCCATATATTTCTTCAGTTTTGCTCAATATTCTATGCTTTCCTCTATTCGTCTCAAGATCTTGAATTTCTAGTTTCTGAGATCAAATCCTTGAGTTTTTTAATTATATATATAAAACATTTTTAAAAAATATATAACCGACTTCAACCTATAACTAAAAAGCTAAAAATAATTATAACAAAATACAACTCCAGCAAATAAATAACACATTCAATGTTGTTAGGTACCTGCCCATAAAGTAAAAAATGTAAACATTAAAAGGTGCTCATTCCGTACAAATTAATTACCTACCAATCTAGTATATTTTTGAAGTCGGTGCCAAGCAAATCTAAAATCCTTCATTGCGTACTTATCTACTAATTCATCAAACTTGATTGTTGCTTGGCACCGACTTCAAAAATATACTAGATTGGTAGGTAATTAACTTGTACAGAATGAGCACCTTTTAATGTTTACATTTTTTACTTTCTGGGTAGGTACCTAACAACATTGAATGTGTTATTTATTTGCTAGAGTTGTATTTTGTTATAATTATTTTTAGCTTTTTAGTTATAAGTAGAAGTCGGTTATATTTTTTTAAAAGATTTTTATTTTCAACTTTTTAGTTTTTTTTGAACTCAGGTAGTTTTCATTCTTTATTTTTTATTTTGTATATATAACATTAATAGACACAACCAGGTAACATTGAAAGCCTCAACATTAGACAATGATACTTTCTCATTTAAATTGACAGGTAAATCTTTACGAACAAAATGTACTAGTACGCGTTGACTTAATAAGCCTAAAATGTATTTATGCCTTATGGACTACGCCATGTAACTTTTCTTCAACTTTTTTGACAACCCCTGTATAACTATAGATAATTCCACTCCAACCTATGTACCAACCATCCTGTACATACGACTGCACACGGACAAGCATAAATTTGTTAGCTGCTTTCTGTAAAGTATAGGACGGAGTAGAATCCATCCCATATTTACGGAGTCAAATCCGTCCTATATTTCAACCATAGTATATAACTCTTTGTGGGCCACCCCATAAATTATTTCATTTTTAACATTTTATATTATCTCCCTGTGTAGCATTAATTCCTCTCCACACTTTATGCAACTTCTTATGGGCTATAAAAGAAATAATTTTTTAATCACACTGTATAAATATAATTCAACCATCCTGTATATGATTTGCTTATGTCCACATCATATAACAGTTTTTCAATCATCCTATCTAATTTTAATTTCACTTTTTTTAAAACATTTTTATAACACCAAATGTCCAGTCCACCCTATATTTCAACCATCCTGTACATACGGTGCCTACGGACCACTATCATTCTAGTCCGTCCTATATTTCAATCTTCATATAAATGCAACTCCTTCTACCACTTTACTTTGTGATTTTGTTTGCTATAACTAAACACTCTGTCTATAAACCCACCAAATAGCAGTTTAAAGTTTGACATGTGTTGTCACTGAATTTTCTATTAGGCCGGGAGAATGTGACAACCAAATGCACGGTCTTCGCAAAATGGAAAAATTTGCATTTAAATAGGTATTTGCCTGGTATACAAACAAAACGAGCTTGGTACTCATTGATTTAAGGAGCCGAAAATACTATGCTTTACTACCTATATGCTTGAGATGTACATAGAAAATTTTCAAATTCGCAATTAAAACTCCCAGTGCCTAAAATTACCGCACTATTACGTTGGAATTAAAATATTTATGAGGAAATGTCCGTTATGTCATTTCGATGAAATTTTTTAATAAGAATTTTGGAATTTTCGGCGATTTTCTGCAAAATTGCAAATTGCACGTCGTAGAAAAGTATATGAGATCACCTAAGGATCTTCCTTAATAGATTAAACGTTAAAAAACTATAGACATCCATAAGGAGTTATCGAAAAATCGACTAAAATATTAGGGATATTGGTCGATTTCCATGCACGCATGTGTTCATTCACAAATTTTATCACGTTATCAATAGAATTCTTTTCCAAAATTTGAAGTTTCACCAATCCGGATATATACTCTATTAAACAAGACCATACTTATTCAAAACGGTGCACCACAGGAGAAGAAATCAGGTAACATACATACAAAAAAAAGCGAAAAAATACGGGACGAATTAATAACCTCCTCCTTTTTGGAAGTCGGTTAAAAATAACGTTTAAATATAGCTGAATATGACGAAATATGAGTTATCATATACAGGGTGTAAATAGTTTGAGTGCATATATTTTAGGTGCAGATACTACACACCAAATAAAACAAGAAATTCTTATAACACTTTGGTCTATAGGCCTCAATAAGCAAGAAAATTCGAAACACATGTTAAGTAAATTATTGTCAATGTTGCAACGTCGCCCGAAAAATCAAATTCACTTGTAGCGTGAATAATAAAGGAATGATTCACTTCCTTCTCACCTAATTTATTCATTTTCCTTACCGTGGTAACTCCTTTAGTTTTGTGCAAAATGTTCATTTGTTACCCATGAGCGAGAAAAGTCTTACCTTTGTTGTTTTGTCTTACTAATATGTTTCTTGCAGAAGATTTCAAGAGGAAGATGAGGATAACTCACTTCCTATAACTTGAAGCTGTCTGAATGCGCCCGCAATGGCCAATAGAGAGACGAAGAAGAAGAAGAAGGAATGATTCACACAAAAAATTAACACCTTTAATTTTTTGTATTAAATATATATACACAGTTAGGGTGCCCGTAGATTTATTTAGGTAAATAAAATTTTATGAAATATTATTTTCAAAAATTTACATACCCTTTTCATATCTATGTATTGTAACGAATATTTATATTTGGCGATTTATTTTATGCATCAAGTTGAAGAAGGGAGGTTACAAAGTTGTTTACATTATGATTCAAAACCAATTCGATACGAAGTATATTAAACACAACATTTCTATATGTAATTCTTTTATGTGTTAAACTATTCGAAAAATAATTGTTACTCAAAATTAATATTACTTATGTTAGACAAATAAATACCCATGTACTTACAGGATGTCATCATGATAGAGCTCTGGAGAACAAACGGATTCTTTATAGTAAATATTCAAAATTCAACATTCTTGGTTTCCCCACAAATTAATAACATGTCAGGTCTTAACCTAAGTATAATTAGTAAATCTGCATACCCCCTTTGGTTCTCTAAAACTGCTTTAAATGTTATCAAGAATAAGGCTAAGACGAATAGAAAATGGAATACATATAAACAGTCTGCTGATTATAATCGTTTTTCGGATTTGAGAAAGAGGGTAAAAATAGTATTAAAGCTGACTATAATAAATACATCAGAATTACAGAAGAAAATATTAAGAAGAATACTAAATAGTTTTGGTCGTTTGTTAGTAACAAAAAGAATAGCAAATCTATACATACTATAATGTCTTATAATACTATTCAAGCAACCTCAAACAAGGAGATATGTGAACTATTTCAGTAAAGTTTTCCAACCATCCAACACAGCATCGTTAGTCGAGCCAGTTTTCTCTCAAAATTGTTACACTGTTAGCTTTATAAGTGAGCAAAGTATAAAAGCAACTTTTGCATGATCTCGATCCAAAAAAAGTTCCGGGTCCTGATGGATACCCTGCGGTATTCTTGGCGTCATGTCCTGACCTGTGTCTGCCACTCTACATACTCTACAATGAATACATAAAACTCGGGATATACCCTAAGCTTTGGAAGATCGCCCAAATAGTTCCTGTGTTTAAATCTGGTGACAAAAATCATGTACAGAATTATCGGCCTATTTCCTTGCTCAGTCACTTTGGTAAAATTTTCGAATCTTTGATTCTAGAATAACTATTCTTCAAAGTAAGGTGTTCTCTTGACCTAAATCAGCACGGATTTTTTAAAAAGCGCTCCGTCGTAACTAATTTGGTTCCGTTAACTTCAACAATGGAAAACAGCTTAGAGAGTTGTGCCGTGTAAACCGACTTTTCCAAGGCTTTTGATAAAGTTCACCACCCTACTCTCTTAATTAAGCTTGAGAATTTCGGTGTTCATGGAGGACTCTTTCTGCTCCCAAAAAGCTACTTAGAAGATAGGTCACAATATGTTGTGGTCAACAATGTAAGATCAGAATATATTCCAGTGACTTCTGGAGTGCCGCAGGAGTCACATCTTGGTCCCTTATTGTTCAGCATTTTTTTAAATGACATCGGTTCATGCTTCTGTTACACCGAGCATTTGCTTTATGCGGACGACCTAAAAATTTTCAGAACTATCAGGGACACCTCGGATTATGTAAAGTTGCAAAATGACTTAAACAGATTCTCTGATTACTGTACAAGAAACAGAATTTTTGTTAATAGTGATAAATGTCATTCCATCGTGTTCACCAGAAAACCTAGTCACTCACGAACCCCTTGCGATCTATATTTACTGACTGACAAATTGAAGTATGTAGATCACGTTAGGGATCTGGGGGTTGTATTAGATTCCAAACTGTCATTTGAAATACACATTGAATTACTTGTTCAAAAGGCTCAAAAAATGTTGGGTTTCTTATTACGAATAACCAAAGGTTTCAAAAATGTCAGATCGCTCACCACCGTATACTACAGTCTTGTTAGATCGATATTAGAATATTCTTCGACAGTTTGGAATCCCTTTTATCATAAATATATTGTCAGAATAGAAAACGTCCAAAAAAAATTATAAATGCTGTAAATTATCGTTTTAACAGGGAAAGACATTTTCATCCATACACTGAAAATTTAAAATTTTATAACATGGTATCCCTAGAATTCAGGAGGAAATGTTCTGACATATTTTTCTTATATAAGATAATTAATAATCTCCTTGATTCCGACTATTTAAGTAATCATTTTTACACCCTCAAAAATAGAGAAATATTTGCAATTGGACGCTCTAACTCCAATTATTATTTTAACTCGGCCCTGCCACGGTGTTACCGATCGTACAATATGATCGATGAAAAAAATAATAGTACCAGTTATGACATTTTCTTCTTAAGTTACTCGGTTTTCAGGAAACATATATCACAGGGTGTTGACCCATGTCAAGGATCAGTCTGTTAGTTTTGAATTTGTACCTTACGTTTTTCTTTTTTTTTTTCCTTTTATAATTTAATTAAATGTATTTGCTTGTTTTCATTTTACAATTATTGTTAACTTGTGCCACCCTGCAATAGGGCAGCTGCGACTGTCTGTAGGGGGCTGTACTCTTTAAATAAAATAAAATAAAATAATTGTACAATTGTCACTATTTGTCACAAACTAATACATTCATAACCGATTTTATTTATTTTTGCAATTTATTTTTTAAAATGAAAATAAAATCACGAACGCTACGTCGAATATCCTGCAAAAATCACTTTTACTTTTTTAAAAGAACCGGTGCAGCAAAAAAGCAATCGTGGCAGCGGTCAGCTGTACTACTAAGTAAGGCATGTTATATGCCATGTTGCCACATCTGTTCGGAGAAACGTACTGCAAATTATAACAGAATATTTTGAGTTTAAATATTAATTTCCTTTGTTAATACAGTTATTAAAAGTGTATAAGCTATTGAATATTTACATATTTAGCTTTACAAGCATTTTGAAGCCGGAAATAGTCTATTATTCACTGTAATAAAATTTATGTTACTTCTAACTTTATTGTGTTTTTTGGTAAAACTATAGTTTATTTCTGAAAATGTTATAAAGGTTTTTGATTTGTTTTGACCTGAAGTATTGATCCTCAAAATCTTTGCACTCAAACCGTTTACACCCTGTATATTAATTAATGAATATACTTTAACATTTTAGGAACTATATACTTTTTATATCTGAATCCCTACAAATAGATTTCCGTCAATAAAATGTCCTCAATCACTCGAAATTTCGAACTTTTCCAAAAAAGAACGGGCTTTTAAATAATTCTTTTGTCGCCCACTCTTCATAAAACGTTTCGGCAAACGTTTAAGGGAGTCGCATACTCGGTCAGTTGATTTAATTTTATATACATGTTCCGTTACCTTTCGCCTCATATTTTTACCCTTTCTAGCAGAACTTGAAATTTTTCAAAACCCTCTTATAAATAAATTTGTTACCGACTCCTTTATAGCTCGTAATCATATAAAGAAGAAATGCGATACATTTTACGATCAAGGAAACCTCCAGCAGGTACTATGACAGGCGACGCATAAAACTTTTATTCAAACTATTATACACATGAGCAAGATTGGCAAAGGAAGGTATTCGTAAGAAGAGCTGTGTGATTTTGCGAGTTGCTGCCGGATTCCGTAAAATTGAATCGAACACTCACTAAACAAAGAATTACGATCCCATTTTCCTTTTCCTCCGATACGGTTGAGTATCGACTATCAATGTACTACGCCAAAACTTTGAATTTGTTTCCAACTAGAACGGCAGCAATGAGTGTTTCTATCAATTGTTTTCAATCTTGCCAATATCTGAGGTGGTCAAAAAGTTTATTTACTTTTTCTCAATTTCAGTACAAACTAAATCAGTTTCAATAATTCCACTGCATAAAAATTATACAGGAGTATCTGGAGAAAAATATTTAAAGGATTAAAATATTTAGAAAAAATATATACGTACGGGGGTTCGATTTACTTGAAGCGGTTAATTAATTGACCAATCCTGTACCTTACTCATTGCTTTGTCGTTAATATCATTACTAGTGATGGAGAAAAAGTAATCATTCGTTACTAATTACTTTACTTGACAGGATACCAAATATACGAATACCGACTACTTCGGCGAATAGTTACGTCGTTACTATCGTTACTTTTCCTAATCGGTACTAATACTCATAGGTAGTTGCAGTATTTGGTACATCGTATCGTACAATATTGGATGACACACGTGTTTTGAAAACGACCAAAAAAAGTTTGTTGAAACTACATGAGATGACACACAGTGCATTCACTCACTCACTCTTTGTATTGGTTATACGGGGCATGTGGATAAGTTATCCTTTACCCTCTTACTGTACGTTTGTGTCATGACTTTTGATACTTTTTTAGGCAATTACTGTCGTGCCTTTGTTTAGCCCTCCGTGAGGGCTAATTTGGGTCTTTTTATTCCCCTGTCGTTGTCTGGGTTGTATTGTAAAACAACTCTTAGTTCTTGGTTTGGATGTACGAAGTATTTGGTGATGAGCGCTTCTTTTCGTTTTTTTATTGCTTTTAGAATGGTATCTACTTTGAGTTCTTTCCTTATGTGTGTGTTTCGAATGTACCATGATGATTTAGTGATTCTTCTAAGTATTTTGTTTTGTATTGTCTCTAATTTGTTGATGTGAACTGTTGCCGCTTGTCCCCATGCTGTTGACGAGTAAAGAATTATCGGAAGGATGCAGGTCTTATAGAGTGTTAGTTTATTGTTTAAGTTAAGAGTGCTGTTTCGTTGGATTAGACTGCTTATTTGTCCTGTGGCAGCCTTTACTTTCTTGACTGTATGATTTATGTGGTCTTTACATACCAATTTTTTGTCAAATACTACTCCTAAGTATTTGACAGTGTTCTTCCATTCCACTTGGTTGCCCTACATTTCCAGATGGATGTTGATTAACTGTGATTTCCTGTTGAAGTTTTTTCTGCGGGTTTATTTTTAGTTTCCAATTTTCAGCCCATTCTATTAGGGTGTCTATAGCGTTTTGGAGGTATCTTATGCTTAGACTGGTGTTTCTGGATTTGCTCAATATTGCTGTGTCGTCTGCGAATGTGAAGTTTATTGTGTTTGGTGAAATATGTGGTAGATCTGCAGTAAAAATGTTATATAGCGTTGGTAAGAGTACCGCTCCTTGCGGGACACCTGCGCTTATGTTTTTTGTGGTGGAGTGGCTGGTGTTGTATCTGACACTGAGTTTTCTTTTATCGAGGAAGCTGTATATTAATCGGGTTATATGTGGGTTAATTTGGCTTGTGGCCATTTTGTAGATTAGGCCCTCATGCCAAAGTTTATCGAATGCCTTCGATATATCTATGAATATTGCGCTGCTGGTTCTGCGTTGGTTAAAGTTTTCTAGAACAGTCTCTGTTAGTCTGAGGATTTGTTGTTCTGTTGAGTGATTGCTTTTAAATCCGAACTGTGTTTCCGGGATAATTCGGTGTTCTTCTATTTCCTCATTTAGACGTGTGGGGATTATTCTTTCTGTTAGTTTTGAGAGCGAGTTGAGAAGGCTGATGGGTCGGTGATTTTGCGGGAGGGTTTGGTCCTGTCGTGGAAAAGGATTATTGAGGCGGTTTTCCAGGGATCTGGGAATATAGCAATGGTGATGATGCTGTTTATAAGGTTTTGGATATATTTTAGGTATTCTGGGGGGATTTCTTTTAGTCTGTTTGTAATATTGTCGGGTCCTGGTGCTTTTTTGGGATTTAGTCTTTTGATTTCTTCCTGGAGTTCCTCTGTGTCCACTGTTCTGATATTGGATAATATGGTGTTTGGGTTTGTTCTTACTGGCGTTGCTGTTTCCTTGATGTGTTCGTCCCAGTTTGGATCGGTGTCGATATTCTCATTGATTCTAAATTGACATTCTAGAGATTCTGCAAAAATTTCAGCTTTTTCATTGTCCGTATATACTGTTCCATGAGGGCCGATTAGAGGTTTGTTGTTTGTTCTTTTGTTTGTAATTATTTTTTTGACCTTCCAGATTCTTCTTTGTTCGTTGTCTTCGTTTATTGAGTCAAGGAATTTTTCCCATTGCTGATTTTTATATTCCTTGACCCTTTGTTTGACTTCGTTTTTTAGTCTGCAGGCTACAGCTTTGTGTTCTGGGTATAATGTTTGTCTGGCACGTTTTACTGCACGGTTCTTGTTTTTGATCAGGTCTATTAATTCTCTTGGGAGCCTGTTAAAGTGTTCTTGATTTGTTATGGTTTGGGAGGTGGCTGTGGAGATTGCTGTTTCTATTTCATTTGTGATTCTTTCTGTTTCTTGATTGAGCTCTTCTATGTTGTTTATTGTTGGTACTTCTCTACTTATTTGTTTCAAGTGGGAATGGTAGCTGTTCCATTTTAGTGTTTTGTGGGTGGTTGAGAGTATGGTATCTCGCCAGTTGTCCAGTGTCAGCACTATAGGTAGGTGATCTGAGGTTAGCTCATCTATTGTATTTGTGTCATATTGTAGAGTGATATTTTTCAAAAGGAATATGTCAATCACTTCGGGTTCTTCGTTTGATGAGTAATGTGTTGGTGAAATTGGTGCTACTATCGAGTAGTTGTATCTGTCTGAGTGGTTGGCTAATAGTTTTCCGCGGGCATTGATTAGTCTGGAATTCCACCGTGTGTGTTTTGAATTCAAGTCGCCTCCTACTATTATTTTTTCGTTTTGATTCATTAGTGCATTTAGGTCTTCTTGGGCGAATTCTTTACACAATGACTGGTATACAGATAATAACCTTATCTTGGAATTGTCACACATAGGGACTTCTATCCCTATGTTCTCTAGGTTTTGCGTGTTCAGTTTTCCTATGTATTTATGTTCTAATGAGTATTGTGCCATCATAGCTACTCCTCCGCTTTGTCCAGTTAGTCTGTCTATTCGGTAGCATTGATAATTGGGTATTTTAAATTTATGTGCTGGTTTTAGGAAAGTTTCAGATACTAAGAAGATATCTGGTTTATGATCGGCTATAAAGTTGCTGATTTCATCTGTTTTTTGCCTCATGGATTGGGCGTTCCATGCTATGACTTCTTTTATTATCCATTTAGTTGCGTGTTGTTGACTATTGTGCTAATAAATTGATTAAAAGCTTTTTGGAGGTTGGCTATTTATTGTGTTACTGTGACTTGTGTTTGTCTTGGCTGTTTGTGCGTATGAGATTCCTGGCTGAATGCGTGCCTGACGTTGTATTTGTGTTGGTTGGTTACTTGATGGTCTTTTCGGGTAAAGTTTGCATCCTCTGTAGTTGCAGGGTGGGCCTCCTTACAGTTGGCACAAGTGGCATTAATGTTTCGGGGTTTTTCACAGTTTTGGTAATAGTGTCCTTACTGTCCTTGTCCGCATTTGACGCATTTAGGTTGGAGTTGACAACGAGATTGGTGGTGGCCTAAACCCTGGCATCTGTGACACTGGCTCACTTGGTTGCTGCTTCTCTGTGGTTCTACTTTGATTTTTATATATTGGAGATCTGTGATGTTATAAATATTTTTACTTTTTTCTGTCTTTGGCTCTACTAGTATTAATGGCATGTATATTTTATCACCGGCGTCAGTCTTTGGGTATAATCTTGAGATATTTAAAAGTTCGTAGTTCATTGCTTTGAGTTCGTCTTTTACTAGATCGCAATCCACTGCTACTGGAACTCCGCGGATTACCAGTGTTCTTTCATCTGGTCTTTTGAATGTGAAGTACTCGGTCTTATCCTGGTCTAGCATTTTAGTTAATTTTCTGTGATCGTCGATTTCTTTTGGATATATTTTGATACCGTTTTTGGTATTTTCTACTGGATGAATTTTGATATTGGCCTGATTGATTTTACTTTTCAAATGTATCCACATTCCACATGCCTTTATTAGCTACCGTGATTGGGGGTACTTTTTTGCCAATTTGTTGTTGATTGGCTGGTTGGTCTTTTGGTTTAGGTTTTGGCAGGATATTTATCTTTAATGGAGGTGGTGTAACATCCATTGCACTGTCTTCTGACGATGGAATACTGTTTGCCGATGTCGAGGGTATAGTTGGATTGTCAATCTTCATTCGTTTTTTCTGCGATTGGGTTATTGAGTCATCTGAATCATTATCATTTTCATTTTCTAATTTGTAGTTGAGCATTTTAGCCAATTGTTTAAAAATTTCTATAATTGTTTCTCTCTCGGAGTTAGTAATGAAGTCCATTACCTGTTGGACTTTGTCCGTGGTGGATTAATCATTATTTTCTTCACAACTGGCTGGATTTTTTCTGTTTGTACCTGACATTTCTGATTTAGTATTGGCACTGGTTATTGTCGCTATTTCACTAATCACTAATTCGCGTTTATTGTCTGTTTTCAATGTTTGTTCTAACGGCGTGCGGTCGGTCGCACGCCGTGCTTTGTTTTGGTTATCACACAGTGCATTGTAGGTTGCCGAATTTAAATTATTTCTTTACTTACATTATAGAGACCCATTTGTTATCTTTGCCTATAATTGTATGAATCTTTTGCATTCACGAAATATAACTAAAATTAAAATTAAGAAATAAATAATGTGTATTACAAGACTGCATTTTTGTTTCGCAAAGAATAATAAAACTAGGTTTTGAATATGAACAGGGAAATTGGCTTTAGGGGTGGTAACTATTTACGTCAACTAATGAAGGATTTCTGGTTATGGAATCAAAGAAGATGATACTGGATGTGCAAGTTTAGATCCACAGTTTAAATCAAAGGCTTTTAGCAGAGAGAAAGCACTCACTGAATGTTAGTTTCCAAGTTGAAGAGCCTTCTGATGTATTTACCATCATGCATAGAGGGTTTTTTTAAAGATTGGTCAAATCATAACAGAAATTGTTTAAAAGGCGATAAGGCTAAAAAAATTATATATCTCAATGCCAATCAATGCATTATTTAATTTCTTCATTATTATTCCAATAGTAAGTAGGTAGAACACAACGTATCGTTTTATTTGACTTGACCATACAATGTATGGCATCACACTCCCTCTAAGGCACACATAGGGTGCCTTTAGGGGAAAATTCACTAAACTCCAGATATACTACATATCAAAACGTTTAGCTCTGTGGGAGCCCTTGCCAGGTTATCAGGCCCGTGGCTGGTGTCGTGGCTGCAGTTCCCCATGAATTTTCTGACCGTCCGGGCTGTTCTAACAGGACGGCTTTTTGCATCAGTTGGTAAAGATTTTCGTCCAGACCGAGGTATTTCAAATTGTTTAATAGATGTTTTGGGACTACTCCTGTTGTTGACATAACAATTGGTACCGTTCGAGTGTTGTCCATGTCCCATTATCTCTGTATTTGAAATTCTAAATCTCTATATTTGGCTATTTTTTCAGCCTGCTTAATATTTATATTATTGTTCTTAAGGATTGCTATGTCAATTAAAGTTGTTTTTCTAGAGATTTTATCCACCAAAACTATATCTGGTCTATTGTGAGCAACAGTCCGAACTGTCAATATCGTCCGGTCCCAGTATAGCTTGTAGTTGTTATTTTCTAAAATAGATTCTCTTTTGTATATATAGTAGGGTGTTCTTACCGACTGTGATAGCTCAAGTTTAAGCGCTAGTTCCTGGTGCAGTATTTTTGCCACAGCATCGTGTCGTTCTTTGTATTCAGTTGCAGCGAACACCTGGCAACCTCCTGTGATATGCTGGATATATTCAGATGTTTGGCAACCATATCTACATCGGTCGTTGTTGATAGACGGGTCTTTAACGATGTACTTTAGATAGTTCTTAGTTGAAATTACTTGATCTTGGATTGCCAATGTAAAGCCTTCCGTTTCAGGAAACATATGACCAAAGATCAACCAGTAGTTCGACGCTGAACTGTCAACATAATCTTGGTTGACGACATTTATATGTCTTCAATGAAGCAGCTTCTCTTTCCATTTGAGGACTTTCTGATCAGTTGTTTTGAACTTGTTGTTCTATCAGTCGCAGAGGTGTTGAGTCATCAACCTGACATATGACTCTGGATAAATCAGAAAATTCTGCCTGTTTCTGGAAATGATTACGCAAATTAGAAATTTGTTGATCACGTAACTTGCCTATATCTACCAATGCTCTCCCTCCTTTATACCGTGGCAACGTTGTACTTTCGGCAGAGCTCTTTGGATGGTGATTTTGAGCTTTTGTTAGTAGAACTCGAACTTTCCGTTGTAGTTGTTCAATGTCAGTCTTGCACCATTTAACTATTCCGAATGAGTAACTGAGTACTGAGCACGCGTAGGTGTTAATAGCCTGAAACAGATTTTTACTGTTAAGTTTAGTTTTCAACAGTCATCTTACCCTTCTATAGAACTCTGTTGATAGGTCCTTTTTCATGATTGAGTGATCAATTCGTTGAGCCTGCTTTATTCCAAGTTATTTGTAAGTATGGCCTTCCTCCATGGATTCAATTGAGGTGCCATCTCTCATTTCGTAGGGCATCTGCTGTATTTTGCCTTTTACTATATTGATAATTCGGCTAGACCAAATTGCATATGGATGTCAATAGAGGACCCTTCTACTATTTTAAGCATATCATGCATGCACTTGTTGTTTCGTAGCTGCCATCAACTTTAAGTCGTCCATGTATAACAATTGATTATCTATCGTTCTATTATTATTATTATTTCTTCTAACGCGAGAATCGAAGACTATTTTTTTATTTCGAATGTAGGATTATTTTAAAATATTATAAAATTTATCCAGAATTTGATATATGTTATGTTTAAATATTTAAATGAGTTATAAACCGGTAATGCGTGTTTCATTTTTAAAGCTTAAAATAAAATCTAAGTTTATTAGTGATAAATACTTATAGACTAGAGATTTACAGCACAAAAACGTACTGACTACTTATGTTAAATATACGATTGTACGATACACTTAAAGTAACGATTACTCAGTACGGAAGTAACGATTACTAACGATTACTCAAAAGTAACGGTAATCTCCATCTGTAATGACTACCCCTTTAGGTCTGAACGTCTTGATACAACATCTACCTTGGATATGGAGCTAGTCATATTAGGTGGACATCGTTTCTTTGTTGTTGTATGACTTTACCAGGGGATATTACTTTAGAAAGTTGGCTTTAAAGGAATGCAGTAATTCTTTCTGGTCACTCCAAGGAATACTCGCCTGGATGATAAACACCTACAACTGCTCCTATTACTGTGTACATTAGCAAAGTTCCATTCAATTTGTTTTAGTTTCTAGGTTGTGGTAGATTCTGGACTATTCTTTTCTGACGCACAGTCAAGGTCATTGTCGGATCTTCTACACCGAAATTACTGAATTGGCCCTGGTTGTACTTAAATTCTTTATGCTCTTGTTTATGTTACCTCTAGTTTCGCTAGACCTAGTGGGCAACTAGATCTCAGATTAATTTAAATATGTAGGTTTGACAAGGTATACAACAGCAACAGGTTTTGATAAGATGCCTATGCCTTCAGCAATAATGGTGATTTTTATTTTCCCACATACATCTACCGCATTAAAAAATCACCAAATTAGTTAAGGGGGCGGGTCTAGTGGGATGCAAAGCGAAGTACTTGCCTCGGGCGTTGTTTTCAGCGCCAAATTCATATATTTGAAAACAACTTTTTGTTCACACGCCTAGCATCCACAACACGTCGTTCTACGAATTTTTCATTTTACTTTATACGGTTTTTATTTATTCTCGTGTCCCAAAAACGAGGGATGAAGGGATGTTCCATCAAGTCTCTGTCCCGGTTCAGAAAAGTCGTAGATCGTCAATAATATTGCACAATATTTCGTATTGCTCAATATTCTTGATAGTTTGTGGGTAATATTGAAACATTGTGCACTATATTGAGCAGATTAAAAAGGGTTTGAGATTTATTGTTTAATCCGAAAAAAATCATGCGCAATATTATTGTATTATTCAGTATTTCCAGGTCAGTCACCGAGTGCGGAAGTCGGAAAACAAAAAATGAAGAATAAAGGTTGATTTTAGAACCCGTGGAAGTTTAAGTTTATAGATATGCCGCCTTGTGGGATATAAAGTCCAAAGATTATAGCAGCAACGTCAAGTCGCAAGTTTCCAAAACATCTATTCCAATGAACAATGGCCACATAGTATTTATTCAATTTTAGATTCACAAAGGTATTTCCTGTTGCTAAATACCGGAGAATGTTCGAATAACGCTGAAATGCAAGTATAGCGCATCGCAACTGGGTGTTCTCCTTCTGAGTAACTGAGGTTGCATTTTATAATAGTTTGAGCAGTGTTCATTTTCGGAAAGTAGGGAAAAATTTTTGAGTTACAAATTCTCTGGTCATTTAACAAATAAATGTTCGTGAATATATTTTCATATTTTTTTACACCAGTCTACTTATCTGCACTTTTTTTCCCATTTTATAGTTAAGTAAGGTCACACATAAGGCGATGATCAAATTGAGAACTGACTGGCTATAGGCAGTCAAACCCCACGGTCCAGTACAACACTCAGTATTATTGCGCAATATTATTGACAGGGGCCGCTTTAGGTTGTTAGTGTTCAAGAAGAAAATGAAATAACACACGAGGACAGAATCTCAAAACTGGAAACGGTGACTTGGGAATATAGGAAATAGGTCAATCATTTTCTTAATCCATAAATGGCCTGTTAGTAAGAATTGATAAAAAATTTCTAATTATTGACCATTAAATTATTAACAGCAATTTATTATTGTTATATAAAATTCCGAGTATACTTGAAAATCTATATTGAATAATAAATTGAGTGTCAGTATGTTTTCCTTATTGCTCTGTAATCTTTATTCTGTCTTTTATCACTGTAGTTTTATAACGCACACGAATTCATCATTTACAAATTGTCCAAGGTTGAAGTATAAATGAATAATTTGTATCGAAAACCTTTTAGGCGAATTCTCTCACTAATTCAAAACATTTTCCGATCTTGACCAATTCATTTACCATTGGAGATTAATTTCAGGTTGTACGTTCGTGAGATGAAGAACACATTTTGCCGCCATATTGTAATTTGCCCGAGTAAGACTCCATTCGAACGCTCTCAGATGAGAGTCAACTTAATTTAACAATAATCTAGATAAATGTCGTCACTGTCCAATAACATGACATTTAAAGGTCAGCATTTTCCATGCCGCTGAATGGATGTCGCCTTAAATGCTCTTAATTGTTGATTAATATTTTAGGATAGTTTTCTTAAAGTTAAGTGCTTGTCATTTAAAGGACTTTCAAATATCGTGTAAAATTGCTGGATCATTCCAAATTCTTTCTAACGACAAATAGAGACTTTGTTAACATCTAAGCAAATAAAATCTACAGAACAAATGAGGGGTTAAGTAAGGAAGAACTGGATATGCTAGCTGTAGTTAAAGACATTAATAAAAACTACCTCTACAAGGACATAGAGACTTGCAAACAAACTTCGCCTAGAACGACAGCACCAACAAGAACAAAAATCGAACTCCAATATAAAATATGCAGTCCAAACACAGACAAATAATTAAACCGCTATTAAATGTTTACTTTCAATCCAAGGGAGATTTTACTTGAAATAAATAGTGCTAAAGTGTTGTAAACAATAAAAACGAAGCTGTACATTCGAAACATTTAAAAATAGATAACAGAAGAATTATTTTCCATTGTATACAGAGTGAAAAATAACGTAGTGCAAATATAATTATAATTACCTATAATTTTTAGCTGAGGTAAGTAACCTTCGCATCTGTGGCTTAAATTCAAGCTTCAAAGACCACAGCCCTCACGTTTTAACCAATGAAGGCATCAAAATTTTGAAAGAAGCTGATTTTATTAGTAATTTGGTACGCTTAAAGAAATTTTGTAGCTCTTCGATTTCGAGTAACATTGACCGGTGTAACACGTTTAAGCTTCAGCTGCTATTTATGTATCTAACTTTTGGTTCAATAGGAATATCAACATTCTGCAAGTAGCTGTAGCTTTTTTTCGAAAAAAAAAAGACTACTGTAACTTTTTAAGCTATAACTTAATAGACCTAGAAACGAATCTGTTGTTGGGGAACTTACGCACCGTCCTGTATACTATAGTGATATTTTCATTATTTAAAATTATTAAAATTAAATCGTAATGTATAAGAACAAAAGGTGTTTACTACTTATATAGAGTGTGGAACAGCCAAATGCACAAAATAACTATTCTACAAATGATTGATTATGGAGATAACACGTGGACACAAATGAAAGTTTGTCGCCTATTTCACGCAAATTTTCCAAATTTGCTGCCTGTATCCCAAGGAACAATTAGCAAAATAGACAGACAGATAAAAAAAGTCGCTGCCAATGCTCTAAGTCATAATACGAAACTGGATATTATGCTTCAGTTTCTAGAAAACCCACAGAATTCTGGTCGAAAAGCAGCACCACTGTTGAACGTTAGCCACACATCAATTTTTCGAGTATTAAAGGGAAGTTAAATGCATCCATATAAAATGATGCTGACTCAGGAGCTCATGGAAGACGATTTCGATAGGAGAACGTATTTCTGTGAACAAATGATGGTAAGGTTATATAACAATGTGATCCAATTAGAAGATGTTTTGTTTTCTGAAAAGAGCACATTTACACTTCACAGTCATGTTAATCGTCCAATTTGCCGCTATTGGTCTGATGAGAATTCTCACTGGATGACAGAGAAACATACGCAATATCCTGAAAAAGTTAATGTTTGGACAGGAATGGTTGGAAATCATATCGTAGGTCCCTTTTTCATTGATGTCAACTTGAATGGAGATAAATATTTAGAACTGCTCCAAGATAATGTTGTGCCAACTATGACAAACTTACATCCTGATCCAGTACCCACAAGTTCCTGCCAATACAGTATGGTTTCAGTAAGATGGAACACCGCCCCATTACGATATCAATCTCCGGCATTACCTAACCAAATTTTTCCAAATCCGTGGATTAAGAGGCGCGGATCGATAGAATGGCCAGCACGATCTCCTGATTTGATGCCAGTACTGCATAAATGACTAAACCCCTCTACTTAGATACCTAAAAAGACGAACTACGCTTGCGACTAGATCAGTCACGCCTAAGATGTTGAGTAACGTTAGAAGACATCTGTATACCATATTAGCATGTTGCCAAGACGTTCGGGGCGAGCATTTTAAACATTTCCTACATTGACATTAATGGTTCTTTGTTTTTTATATATTATTAAGAAATAATCAGTATAACTTATTAGGTTTTTAGTGTAATGTAGTGAATTTGTAAAATAAAATATATTTTCTTTTTTTAATAAATCTTTTGTAATAAATCTGAAAACACTTAATATTTACGAAACAGTTGAAGATAGGTGTAGGACATTGTACATGAATTATGTTTACAATTTTCTGGCGAATCCAATAAATAAATAATATACAGGGGCTTGCATTTAAAATAAGAAAGTTAGTATTGGCCACTGTCACAGGACACACCTTATATAATTTTTTGTTAAAAAATGCACATTTAAAATCGACGTATACGTTAACGAATTTATTCAATTTGGCTGTTCCACACTGTATACTAAACTCTTCACACATTTTATTTTCTATTTGAGGTCTTTTATCTTGCGCAAACAAAATCGAATTGGCTAAGACACACCTCTTTCATAATTACCTTCGGAAGTAACCGAATTACTAGTTGCATAGTCTGTAGGTGCATTATATATATATATATATATATTTGATATTTTTTTCTTGAAACTTTGTATCAAATCTAATAAACAAGGACTTTTCAATGAATAACCCGTAGATCAGATTTTAGTAAACCGAAATATGTTCGACATTGGTAGCGAAAAGAATGAAGAAGATGGATACCATCGGATGCAGCAGGTAAACGACATGGTACGGGGCCTTGAGATACCCACACCTTTTGGCTTTGCTTATGAAAGTTGCTCAGTAAGGTAGTCGTATCATGATGGTGTGTGAAGTTAATGTGTGGTGTCAAATATAAGGTGTTTTCTATTTGAATTAAAACAAAATAACCCAAAGATGCCAAGGAAATTATTAAAATTCCTTATATTATTCGATAATACATCGTTGCTTTACTTTCCCGGACAATTTTTATCCGGTAGGGTCCTCATAGAACTTCAGGATGACACATCTGCACTAGGTAAGGTTATTTGTTAAGTCTGTAAACATGCAAGACCTTATGATAACATTACATCTACCTTTGTAATCATATAACTTTTTATATTCCAAATTATTTGAAACAATGTTGGCAAAAGCAAAAACACGAATTTCTTGACATTTCAAAAAATATCGAAATTTTTTAAAGCTATTTGTTTTAAAAAAATTTGAGCTCTCTATCAATTCAGATAAGTGGTAATCTACAAGAATATAATGAATATTGCTTTCCAAATATTTTAATAAACAGGGAGTAGGTTTTAAGCTGTAAGCCTCTAGTCTAGTAGTTATTTTTCCAGATACAGAGAATAATAAAGATAATCCTATTTTATGTAGCCAATCTTGGTGTGTGATTCACCTCCAAAACTCACACTTATCCTGAAAAGAATTATAAAAGTTCAAAATGGTATTAAAAATTTTATATTCAAATAAACACACTTATGTAATTTTCACTTGAATTTATTATTGTTTCACCAGGTTACTGGCTTCTTCAGAATACAAAGTAGAACTATTAAAAACATTGTTTATTTGTTAATTGACACTTTTATTTTGTCACATTATTTTCTTGAAGGAATTTCAATTACCGTAATGTTGTAAGTCGACATTCAGCCAGAAAATCGCATTTTCAATACGAATTTAAAATTAATGTGTGGTCTCTGTTTGAATTGCTAACAATTTACAGGGTAATGTATATCTAAACTTTGTGTTAGAAACTTGGAAATGAGAGACAATATGTGGTTTATGCAGAACGGATCCCCATCTCCAATGCAGTCTTTGATTACTTACTTAAATGAACAATTTGCTTTTTGGTGAAGAGGTCGGCGATATGACATCATTTGAAAAATATCATCAGCATGAAGAATAAACCAAATCGCACCAAACTATATTTATTATAAATCTCCCCAGCGCATTACAAATAGTGAAGTTTTGGGTAAAATATTTGAAAAATTAATCCAAACAAAATCACCGGATTTAAAAACATGCCTCATATCAGTATTCTTATAAATATTGACGTTAATTTATTTAACTACACGTTGTGTCCTTACCTTGATGGTTGTAGAAATTGTTGTGCTAATTATATTGCATTTGGTAATACAACTAATGAAATGTAAAGAGTAGGTAACACCAAAAAACTTGTTTTTTAAGTTTGTTTCTTCATCATCTGCCTGGCTGAATATACCATAAAATAATGTGAATCATATTATTTGTTCCTTACTGTTTTAGAATTATTGTAAATGGCCTTTGTCCGTTACATCTAGGGTTGACACCTTTTCTTTAAGCAAATAAAGTATATTTACTATTTGAGGTAAAAACAAAGTACAACATCTGAAAATAAAGATTTTTTTTAATTAACATATTTTCATACATATTATTTGTTACTTCTAGCAGCATCTAACAAATGTTTGTTATTAAAGAGTGTTTTAACAGTAACATATTGATATATTAATAGTTGATTCTTTATTAAACTTAGAGCTCTATTTCTTTCATCCCAGCCCTTAGCCTGCATCAAAGAAAAATCTCTCTATACAAATGGTGAAGTAGCGGGAATCATTACCTCTTAAAAATGCTGCCACTTCTTCATAGAGAACATCCATATTAATAATACGTTTTTGTAGTTTCATAGTTTCAATTATGGTCATATTTAACATTCAACTAGGCGAAACTAGATCCAATTTCAAGAAGGTCCATACGGGGGTGCCGCAAGGCTCAATATTGGGCCCTGTTCTATTTCTGATATTTATTAATGATGTTTCATTATCATGTCCCACATCTGATCTCAAAATTCTCTATGCTGCTGACACAAATTTTGGCATATTTGGGAAAAGTGATTCTGAACTTGTCAGAAATGCTAATGTAGCCACTCGGGAACCATTGTAATTCACATGGTTTAACAGTAAATATTAAAAAATCACAAATAATGTCATTCCTACCTAAAAACAACCCAAATAATTTAAGTTATCTTGTCAGGTTAAATAATCAATCTATTGAGCAGACAAATTTATGTACTTTCTTAAGAATAATTGTTGATAATAAACTTACTTGAGAAAAACACTTTGATTATGTAACAAATAAATTAAGTAAGACCTCTTTCCTAATGCACCAATTAAACTTTACCGTACGTTTCAACGTTCTTAAATTAGCATATTCCGGTCAGCGGAGTCGATTTTGTCATATTTTGGGGCTGTTCAGCTCATATTGACAAAGTCTTCTCTACACAAAAAACATCTTACGATGTATAGCTGGTGTTCCCCCATTAACCAGTTGCAAGCAATTTTTCATTGAGTTTAATATTCTGACGATCCATTCATTATATATTTACCTATTAATAATGGATATTAAAAAGCAAGTATCACTTACTAGAAATGATCAAACAAACAATTATTCAACTCGTAGCAGCAATGAACTACATCAGCCATTCTCTAGGCTATCAGTCGGGCAAAATTCTTATATCTATAGGGGGTCTATAAGTTTTAATCAATATATGCGAGCTAGAGGGCATGAGAAAAGTATGGTGAAGTTTGGAAACTAGCTCCATACATACCTGTCCAGAAAAGCATACCACTCGTATGATGAATTTTTGAAAGATGCTGAATGACGCGGGTGGTGATTGTTTTGACAAGGCAAATAAATCATTTGTATTTGCAAGATTTTTTTTTTTGTAAATGCAGTGATTTTAAGTGTTGAATAAAGGAATATTTATTTATTTATATTTAGTACTTTTTAAATGTATGTTTTTCAATGAAAGAGCCAATTGGTGTGACTGAAACCCAACCACTTATCTAGGAAGCTAGAGTTTTGTCCAAAAACAATATGATATCTATATACTAACTTCAGGTGGAGACATTTCATTTTCTTTAAAAATTTTTCCAGTTTCATACCCAAAGGTATCAAAAGATTTTACAGTTTTATTAAAGATATTTAAAATGTGACTATAAGGATGAAAGTAAACATCAATCTAGTCATCATTTCATTGTTATTCATCAATAATAGATTTTGTGACATCATTGGGCAATCTTCTCCTAAGCTCAGAAAAAAGGCTGTTCAGACTTCGTTGTCAATGGCTTTATATTTATTGATGTAAATTGCAAAATGAAAATTTGATTAATGACATTTAAATTGACATTAGAAAAATAAAAGAGTCTGTATTAATTCTTTTGAATGAGAACGATTGTATCGCTTCTACTTCTGTAGAATTTAATCGTATCTGGTTACCGACAATTAAGGAAGAAATTATTAATGTTAACCTCCTTTTGAACAACCCAGTATCGGGATAGTTCATAAGGTTTTTCCTATGTTTTCCCTTATGACGTTAATGGGATCACTGAAACAATAGAATTCTTTGATCGCATTTTTGGCGAATGCGCTATCTTATAGCAAAGTCGTACCTACGAACGCCACTTACAAATTCTAAAGACAACTCTTTCAAATTTTTCTAATTTGGAAGCTGTTTAACTATAATACATGATCTTTAGAATTTTTTGTGCTACCTCTATATCTAAAAACAACAAATTTTCTAGTGTCAATTTAAATGTCATATATCAAATTTTCATTTAGCAATTTACATCAATAAATATAAAGCCATTGACAACGAAGTCAGAATACACTTTGAAACGTTTGGTTTTCCTTCAATATACGTCGTTTTATTTCGATTGTGGTGTTATTGCCCAAAAAACATAAAAGTATTCAGAAAATAATTTCTTATAGCTTTCCAATTGAAAAATATTGTATATATACAAGGTAGGAAGGAGAGCCATCATAGCGCTTGTGTTCATGAAAATCTCCATCTACAGATGTTTTTCAAAACTTGTCTCCGCACAACCGTGTAGGAAAAATGATCATAGATTTGAAGGTTTTCTCAGTGTCATAGAAAAACATTTAAAGTCTTAAAATCGAAACAGATAAGATAAAGTATTTTCACGTACATTATTGCCTAGAAAAAGTATAAAGTAGGTTTTGCCGAAAGTACAATACGTTATTATAAAGTACGGGTTGCAACCTTACAACCTTAGTTACGTCTGATTCTTTGGCTTTTTATGAACTTTATGTCATACCAAGCAGAAAAAAATCTCAAAACCGTGTTATTATGATATTTTATTAATAATTACTCAACTCACTGAAACCGACTATTTCGATTGTTTAAACTATACTCTATTACAAAAGATCCAGAACAACAATAATTACTTCTATTTCGAAATCGGTTTCTTTAAAAAATTATATATGTTCCAAGAGAACTTTTAACATAAACTATTGCAAAAGAATTGGAATAATTTCTGCCAAGTGGGGAAAGTCTTCACACGAATTAAATTTCAAATGATTCAGCTCTGAAAATTCTATACGGAATTTTTCAAAAGTACAATGTATTTCAATAGTGACGAGTTTGTAAATCTGTTGGAGTATTAAAGTGAAATATATAACATAG
Organism: Octodonta nipae; assembly: GCA_034190945.1. Taxonomy (NCBI): domain Eukaryota; kingdom Metazoa; phylum Arthropoda; class Insecta; order Coleoptera; family Chrysomelidae; genus Octodonta; species Octodonta nipae. Next base: position 13,047,415 of record CM067216.1, read on the forward strand.
TAAGTAGAAACAGCAAGAGAGAATATCCTCGACACCCCTTGATGGTTGTTCTTTTGTGAGTATATCAATCAAAGCAGCTGTTTTAATGAAAAGCAAAGCGATTCTCATTGAATTGTTTTTCGAGAGATTACACGAGTTTTCCAGAAAAATTAACCCTCGAAAGCAGTAATTTAATTTAACGGCTGACACATTATAACAGCAAAACAATGTGAGATATACATTTAGTAATTGTTTTGTACAATCAATAAATAATAGCAGAATGTCCACGATGTCAGTGGTAACATACACATCCGGAAACTTCCAACACAGCAATAGAATCATAAAACATAGAGCCGAAATAAATTGTTTAAAATAACCAGGGAATAATTGAGGGTTCGTAATAGAGGTATAGTTTTCATGGACATACCATGTCTAATCAAGTGTCGTTTATTTAGGGCCAAACAATAATAATACGGACAAATTAAAAATAGTTTTTTTATCAAATGGTTCCTATGGCAAAATTCATTAGAGGTCTTGATGAATTTCCCAGAGTAATATCTTTTATAGCTTTAAATGAGATACAACTAAATTCTAAATAGTTTTGATCCAAATGTAATTTCAAAATATATTTTTTTAATGATGGGCCTAGTTAGGTTAATTTTAAATAATTATTCAAGCTTCTATCTACCTCCAGGTGCAGGTGGGATATTCGGGAACACATTTTTTACATCAAACGAAGGTAAGTTTATCATTAGATGGAACAAAGATACCCTTAATATTTTCAATTAGTTTATTTGAAAATTCACTAGCATTTAAACCTGGAAATCACTATGTTGTCTTGTTATATGATATCAATGAATACCTTAGAGACTTATATTTGGCAGCTGGAATGGTAATATAAGAAGCAACTGTGTCTTATGGGTTCTTTTTAAGCGACTTCAAAAAGAAGGGGGTTCTTAATTCGTCTGTATCTATTAACCGACTTCAAAAAGAAGAACCTTTTCAATTTGTCTGTATCTATGTTTTTTTATGTTTGTTCAGCCATTGCTCGCAAACGGCTCAAGGAATTTGGACCGTATATACTGGATCCGGGGGATCGCGAAGTAGTCCCATAATTTTTTTTAATAACATAGCTTGTACCGTTTCTTATAAAATGGGGGAAAACTTTTTTACCGACTTTCTTATACAGTAAGTTTTGGTGGAGTCGCTGGTATTAAAAATATGGACATTTTTCTATTCAGAACATGGGATAAATTGGAAAGAAATTGGATTAGTTCCGGGATATCCCGAAGTGATCCCATATGTTTTTTAATAACATAGCTTGTATCGTTTCTCAGAAAATCGGGAAAAACTTTTTTATACATTCAACTATGGTGGAGTCGCTGGATTAAAAATATTTTCTGTTCGGAACTTGAGGTGTAATAACATGTATAAGAAATGGACCTTTAAGCCATTACATAGGTATGTATGTATGCATAAAAATATTTACATAAAGTATTTAATGTTTTTAATGTCACTGGAAACTATCTATATCAAATATCTAAACAAAAAACATATAAACGCCAACATTTACGGAAGCCTCAACCTCGAGCTTAATGTCTCATTTTTATATATTACTAAATTTAAAACCTTCCCAAATTTCAATAAAATGTTTCTACGTATAACCTGGTATATGACGCACTAACTTTATATGTCAGAAATCATAAACAGTGCCTTATTGTCTAATAAAATTTTCCTTATTTTTTCTTTGAGTAATTAGACTTTTTTATTAACCCAAACCCGAAATTGAATTTTCCTTTGCGAATGCTTAATTTTTATTCCGCTAATGCAATTTTGGTTTTAATTTGAAGAGTTGCTTGAAGGCTTTATTTATATACGAGTAAAATTCACTAAGAAATTTAATGTTGGCGTTAAATTTAAGCGAAGATCATCGTATGGGATTCTTTCACTATATGATGCTTTAATTATAAGAATGTAGTTTAATTATTTTCTTATTGTTTGGGAGAATAGTTATGATATCTTCAAAATAATACAAAATAATTTGAAATTGTACATTTTCATATAATTTTCACTGCGAAAATTGTATTTTCTTCTTTTGCCTTAATTGCTATTCAGATCTGCGCCTGATTTAGACCATGAAATATTTGGTAGTTTTGAAATATACATTTTTTTCCTCAAATGTGGCGCTATTCCCAAAAAATCCATAAATACAAAAAGAGAAGAAGCATTCCTTCAACATATAAACATTGGATGGTGTTTCTAATGGTCGAAAATTATTAATAGTTATATCGCACCAACAATTAACATAAATAAAACAAAAATAGTTTCCATGTTAGACTGGAAACCTGACTAAACAGAAGATTACAGCGACATCGTATGCTTGGAGAGATCAATAAGTTTCACCCTCGATGATTTGGAAAGCAGATTTCTGTAAAGTGGAGTTGTAAACTCTGAGTAAAATATAACAGATGAGACCGCTAAAATCCTTGCCTTCTGATTATAGATTTTATCGTAACAATGCGGGAAATAAGTATGTCATTTTTTTAAATAGAAATTAATAAAAAAATATTTATTTTATATAATATTTAATTAAATAGTAAATTTACGAATACAATACTTAAAAGATTTCACCATACAAAGTATGGCACTTGCACTTCCTTTAAGGTACGGATAGCGTACCTTGAATGTAAAGTTCATTAGATATGCTACAGTGATGCTACATATCAAAGGATTTAGCTCTGTGAGAGCCCTTGTCAGGTTATCAGGCCCTCGCTAGCTGTAGGTGGAGTTACCCATGAACTTTCTGAACATCTGGACTGCTAGTATTAACATTAACTCGATATTAACTGTCCCTACAGGTTGCAATATAATATTGTCAGATTATGAATTGGATATTTTTATATTATTTGGGAGAAATATACCATATTTGAGAACAATAAACTGTATAGTGAATAGTAAAATTTAAAAAATATATGCAATTAGAAACTATACAAACAATAGAGAATTCTTGGCAATCCTTTAGAAACGTTATTAATGAAGTACAGGAGAATCAAATAAGAATGCGGGAACAGAAAGCAAAACAGAAATGGATGACTGAAGAAATCTTGCTTATGATGGATGAAAGACGAACGTACAAAAACAAAGACAAAAATAAGTATAAAGAATTACAAAAGAAGATAACAAAACTCATAAAAGAGGCAAAGGAAAGCTGGGTGGAGAAGAGATGTCAAGAACATGAAGAATTACAAAATAAACATGATTTTTTCAACAGGCACAAAAAATAAAAGAAATAACTGGAATGAAAAACAAAAGACATCAACAGGGCATCTTAGTCACAGACGATAACAAACAGACAAATACAGAAGGAAGCGAAACAGTGTGGACGAGCTATATACAGGAACTTTTTGACGATGACAGAATAGAACCAGAACCAAGACAAACAGATCTTGAAGAACAACAAATGAAAATTCTTACAACAGGAGGTAGAACATGGGATAAAACTGTCAAAGACACGCAAAACCCCAGGGAAAGATAATATTTACACTGAGACGTTCAAACTATTAGATTATGAAAGCCTTAACCTCTTGACAGTCCTCTTAAATACGATACATTATTCAGGAATACTGCCAAGTTACTGGGTTCAATCTACATTTATTCCGATACCCAAAAAAAAAGCGGAGCAACGAAGTGCTCACACTATCGATTGATTAGTTTGATGAGCCATGCATTGAAGATAACTTTAAGACTCATACATCAACGTATTTATACAAAATGCGAGGAATATGTAGGAGAAGAACAACTGGGCTTCCGTTTGGGTTTTGGAACTAGAGAAGCACTATTTGGGCTTACGGTAATACTCCAAAAGTGTAAAGATCAGTCTCAAGACGTTCATCTATGTTTCATTGATTATGAAAAAGCCTTTGATAGTGTAAGGCATACCGAACTGATCAATTTACTCTACGAACAAGGATTAGACCAGAAAGATATAAAGATAATTAAAAATTTGTATTGGCAGCAAACAGCATCATAAGACTCGAAGATAAACTGAGCACCAGGGTTCCTATCAAAAGAGGAGTAAGACAGGGTTGTATACTCTCCCCAACTCTGTTTAAAGTATATTCAGAAAATATATTTCAGAGAGCTTTAGAAAAAGTCCAAGAAGGCATAAAAGTGAACGGAGGGTTTATAAATAATATACGGTATGCAGATGACACCGTTTTATTGGTCAATAGTCAAGAAGGAGAAGACGTAGGTCTTAAAATAAACACCTTGAAAACAAAAACAGTCGTTGTTTCCAAAAACATAAATTTGAATACTAGAATAATTATGTATAATAAACCAATAGAACAAGTCAACAAGTTCAAATACCTAGGATGCTGGATTACAGAAGATCTGAATCCGGAAACAGAAATACGCTACCCTATAGAAAATGCAAGAAGTACTTTCATTAAACTGAAAAGTTTACTAACCAACACCACACTATCGCTAAAAATTAGATACAGGTTCGTAAGAAGCTATATATACTCGATCCTCTAGTATGGAACTGAAGCCTGGACGTTGGGAGTCCGTGCGATGCGACATTTGGAAGCCTTTGAAATGTGGATCATGTGGAGATTGCTCAGAATACCATGGACAGATCATATTCCCAATGAAACTGTTTTAAGAAGAATGAATGTGGACAGAGAAATCTCAGGAATTGTTAAAAAACAAAAAACAAGTTACCTAGGACATATCTATAGAGGTAGAAAATACGAATTCCTTTGACTAATAATGGAAGGCAAAATCGAAGGAAGAAGAGGTCCGGGTAGAAGCCAATGTTCATGGTTGAAAAATGTAAGAGATTAGACTGGTCTATATTTACTAAATTTAATAAGGATGGCACAAGACAGAGAACGATTTGCTGAAGTTGTAGCCAACCTTCTATAATAAGACGGCACTTTAAGAAGAAGAAACTGTATATTAAATAATTTGGTCAATTGCGAGTTGGACTCGCATACTTAGGGTTCCGTACCACCTTCAAGATTCCAATATTCCAGTTTCAGACGAGCAGGAAATGAATACATTTTCTTATATTTACCCTTATATCTTTTAAAGGAAGCGTTTTAAATTTATAAAAAATATACCCTTTGATTTTCCACACATAGACTTTTTATTTTATATGCTTCAGGATTCGCTTAATTTTTATCAGAATACATATGTATTTAATTTTCTAATTTGGCCCCCAAAAAGTAACATTAGAGTTTTATTTTACTAATAAACTGTCAGAGATGTCTTTTATAATCTACTGTCTGAGTTTTGAGGCTCTGTAGATTGGAAGAAAAAGGACAAAATAGGTCAAAGTTTAAATTATCAATTATTAAATCTGTTATTCAAATTATTTTAAAATATAAATAAAACATATTTTTCAAAATTTAACTAGTGTATTTTCTAAAGTAGGAATTAAGTCGATGTTTAATATTTTTGTTAATATCTATTATACAAATGATTTAAAAATATGATATATTTGTAATTCACATAATGAGCCTTTTATCTGATATATTACATGATGCGTTTGAAAATTTAATCTTTATTTTCCATTTAATTGTATAATTTGTCCCTAAAATTACTATGGGGGTTTTCTAATAATTTATTTTCCGTTTAATTCTATTATTTGGGGGCCAAATAATAGAATTAGGGATTTTTTCATATTTTTCCTATAAACAAAAAAATTAGGTCTTAGAGTTTGGGAATAATGGGGAGAATGGGTATTTTTTTTAAATATCTTTTTAATATATTTTAAAATATTCATTTTAAAAAAAATTAAAAAAATATATTTGTATTCGTCATAATGAGCCCTGTGATTTGATATATTACATGACCCGTTAGAAACAATTATAATTTTTTATTTTCCATTTAATTCTATAATATGCCCCCCAAAATGAATATTAGGGGTTTGTCCTTATTTTTCCAGTAAAGTTCAGGTGAGGGGCTATAATTCAATTTTTCAGCTTATGGTTTCGGAGATAGGGGGGGATGGGTAAATTTTTTTATATTTTTGTTAATATCTTTTAATTAATTTATTTTAAAAATATGAAAAAAATATATTTGTTTTCCTCATAATGAGCCCTTTCATTTGATATATAACATGATGGGTTAGAAATAATTTTAATTTTAATTTTCCATTTAATTCTATAATTTGCCCCCCAAAAATAAAGATTAGTGGTTTCTCCTTATTTTTCCATTAAAGTTCAGGTGAAGGGCTATACCTCCATTTTTTTTCAAAATTTTCCAGCTTATGGTTTCGGAGATAGGGGGGGGAATGGGTAAAAAAATTTATATTTTTGTTAATATATTTTTATTTATTTATTTTAAAAATATGAGAAAAATATATTTATTTTCGTCGTAATGAGCCCTTTCATTTGATATATAACATGATGAGTTAGAAACAATTTTAATTTTATATTTTCCATTTAATTCTGTAATTTGCCCCCCAAAATTAAAAGTAGAGGTTTCTCCTTATTTTTCCAGTAAACTTCAGGTCAGAACCTATAAACCTATTTTTTTCAAAACTTTACGTTTTATAGTTTCAGAGATAAGGGGGGAGGAATTGGTGAATTTTGGTATATTTTCGTTAATATCTTTTTAAATCATTTTTTTTTAATATGAAAAAAATATATTTGTGTATCTCAAAATGAGACCTTTTATTTGATATATCACATGATGCGTTTGAAATTTTTTTTATTTTTAAATTTTTATTTAATTCTATAATTTGCCCCCCAAAATTAATATTAATGGTTTCTCCTTATTTTTCCTGTAAAGTTCGGGCAACATTCTATATTTCCTATTTTTTTTCAAAATTTTAGGCTCAGTAGTTTCGGAGATCAGGGGGGGAACCGTCGATTTTTTTAGTTTTTCCCCCCAGAAGTACCCCTAACATTAATTTTTTTTCTTTTACAATATGTACTCCTGATCGGGTCACCAAACTATACATTGGTACCAAATTTGAACCACTTCCGTCCAGTAGTTTAGGAGAAAATTGTGACACAGGCAGAAATCCAGAGTGATAATATAAGGATATCCGTATATTGTATATACGGAACCCTAAAAAGAACACGTTTAAGTACAAAACAGCTGCATATTAAAAAATCCCCGTTCTGACCTCATAGTCACTCGGGTTGCATTAATACAAACCGCAAAAAAAAAATAAGTTCCAGTGAATATACAATAATATTTTAATTTAGATAATCTCAACAATAACCTTCATAAAACACTTATGATTTGTCATCTCCAAAAATATTCACTTTTGAATTATTTGCTTGTAGTCATAAACAAAAATTGGTACAACTTTTTTTACCATATTATTCCTATGATTTGACTTTCTACATTCTCAGCTGTGCACAATTCATCAGTAGGTATTTAGCACCTGTACATTTTCAGTATTTAATATTTGAAATATTCGTGTTTAAGTACTATTAAAAGCTCTCAACAATGTGCTTAATCACATCGAAGATGAATCACTTTCGATTGATAAATTTCCCTTTTGCATTGTTTACATTGTGTTATCAACATTTTCTGTTTTTAGAATTTCTAATTATATCCATGAATTTGTTTGTAGGTCTTCATTTTCATGTTGTCGGAGAAGGGGTTGTACGTGTCCGGTCCCCTCGTCAAGAGAGAGTCTACGACAGAGAAAATTACATCGATTTCAGAATGAGATTGCTTGGTGAACCAGGTAAATAACTCTGCCAAGTCATCATTTAATTTAACGCAATACAACGTGATCATAAAAAAATAACTTACACGAACTTCATTTTACAATTCAACTTTAAATAAGAACTTCAACTTACTTAATTTACTCTCTTCGAGATTTCATTCTTTTGTACACAAGAATTAAATCTCGAGAGTCTCTTGATACGTAATGTTAACTTGATAATTTCTAACTAAGCTCTTACGGGCTCACAGCAAGATCATGGAAAAGCTCCAGATTCCGAACATCTGTGAGTTTGTTTCCCTGAATTATCTAAAATCTTCATCTGATTTTTTTCTTAATTTTGTCTTTTCGATTGTACAGGGTGTTCCTAAATTGGAGGTACAAACGAAAAGGGGAGATTCCTTGAATAGTTTTAGGAAGAAAAAGTCTCATAAACATGGGTCCGCAAACGTTTCGTTTTCAAGATACAGAGTGTTAAAGTTTGAATTTTTTTCAAGTTTTTTTCTCATAGTATCTGCACTTCACAAGATATTCAAATGAAATTTGGCATAGATATTACAATTAAGAGTTTACACCTTGTGACATGCCAATTTCGATTGCAAATCTACAGGGTGATATTTTTTCGGGAACACTGTCCACTGTTGTCCTTCAGAACTTTTTTTTGGTGAGCCACTGGTACTTAGAAAAATTGTAAAAAAAAGCTTTGTTGTTTTACCAAACTTTATGTTCTCTTGTAGTTTTGTCGTATCTACTACCGGTTTCGAGAAAAAAAAATTTAATGATTCTCTTGAAATCCTCAGTAAATTCCAGATTGTCATAGAAATCTAGTTACCTACCTAGTAGGCTGTGGTGAATGAATAAATTTATTCTTAGTTTTGACACATCAAATTAAACTCCTGTGTTTTGAAAATTAAAGATGGTTGCATTTTAATATCAAAACATGCCGAATTTTACGAATTCCGAAATGGCTGACATGCATTTCATGTATGGTCTTGCAAATGGTAATTCAAGAGAAGCTAAGCATCTTTACATGGAACGCTATCCCAATAGAGTGATGCCTGGTCATCGGATGTTCTCTAATATTCACAGGCGTCTTTCATAAACTGGATCTTTTTCTGCGAAAAATATTAATGCAGGTAGACCACGAAGTGTGAGAACACCACGACTCGAAGAGGCAGTGCTGAACGAAATAGAAGAACATCCAGGAACCAGTACAAGAAAAAATAGTGTTACCTTAAATACAAGTCATCAAGTTGTTTGGCGGATCTTGCGGGATTCTTTGCTCTATCCTTATCACATTCAGAGGGTGCAGGCGCTCTTGCCTCGAGATTGTCATCCAAGAATTATTTTTTGTCAGTGGTACCTCAACAGACTATTGAACAATCCTCATTTTGATTGCCAAATCCTATTCACTGATGAAGCCTGTTTCTCAAGGGCTTCAATCATAAATTTTCATAATGAACACATATGGGCTGAGGAGAATCCACATGAAATTGCAGAAGCTTATTTTCAAGAGGAATTTTCATTAAATGTGTGGGGTGGTAATATTGGCGATTATTTGATTGGTCCTTTCTTCTTGCCAGGGCGACTTACTGGTCAATCATACAGACATTTTTTAGAGAACGATTTGCCCTTGTTATTGGATGATATACCTCTTATGATGTGAAGTGAAATGTGGTTCACGACGGTGCTCCTGCTCATTTTTCACTTTTGGCTAGGGAGTATTTGAACGAAAATTATGTAAACAGGTGGATTGGACGAAGTGGACATCAGCCATGGCCCGCCAGATCCCCAGATTTAAATAGTTTAGATTTCTTTCTATGGGGCCATCTGAAATCTCTAGTGTACATAACGCCAGTGAATACCGTAGACAAACTGAGAAATCGTATAATAGGCGCGTTTGATACAATTAGGAATACTCCAGGAGTGTTTTAAAGAGTTCGATCGTCTATGAGAAGAAGAACAGGAGCTTGTATAAGGGTTGAGGGAAGACATTTTCAACAATTGCTGTAGTTTAGTTCCTTTGTTTTATTTAGTTTTTTTATTATGATTAATTTTTGAGTTGTACGTTTCTTGCAGTAATACATTTTTTTGATGATTATACCAGTTTATCGAATCTTTAAGAATCATTGCTAGTTTAGTAATTCAATTTTTTTCTCGAAATCGGTAGTAGATACGACAAAACTACAAGAGAACATAAAGTTTGCTATAACAACAAAGCTTTTCTTTACAATTTTTGAAAGTACCAGTGGCTCATCAAAAAGTTCTGAAGGACAACAGTGGACAGTGTTCCCGAAAAAATATCACCCTGTAGATTTGCAATCGAAATTGGCATGTCACAAGGTGTAAACTCTTAATTGGAATATCTATGCCAAATTTCATTTGAATATCTTGTGAAGTGCAGATACTATGAGAAAAAAACTTGAAAAAATTCCAATTTTAACACTCTGTATCTTGAAAACGAAACGTTTGCGGACCCATGTTTATGGGACCTTTTCTTCCTAAAACTATTCAAGGAATCTCTCCTTTTCGTTTGTACCTCCAATTTAGGAACACCATGTATATCGTGTACGAAAATATCTTATTGTTTCTAAGGTCAAGGCCCCACGGTCCTGTCGCCAGGTATTCATAGTTTCCCCTTCAAACTGGGGTTGCCACTTGGACTTCCATCCACATTTCTAGGGAAACATGGTTGGGTACAGTATTATTGTAAAACAGCTCTTAAGGAACCAAATGGACTGACGCATAAAAACCAGCAAGTTTTCATCGTAATGAACCCTATAGACCTTAATTTGGAACCATCTATTTTAGGAGTAAGTATCGAGTATAATAATATTTGCTATTCAAGAGTTTATTTTCAATTGTACAGAAAATTCATTGCAAGCTCAACTTCCTATATACTCCATGAAGAAGAATCTGATATTATTTTTTTCCTGTCACAAACATCAAGCTGTATTTTTCATTTTAAAAGTAAGAAATTGTGTTACACACCAATTATATCTAACAATCATTGATTACTGAGAGTAATAAAAAAAATGTTTAAACAGTGGTAACATTTTTGAAACTATAGTTGTTATAAAAATATATTAAGAAGCACCACACGCTGCAAAAAAATGAATATCAGACATCAATCTCAATTTAGTGCTCGTTTGTTAACTTAACTTAACTTACTTACCTTTAGAAAACAATCAACAGAATCAATAGTCGATTCTTTGCAACGAATTTTTTTACAACTGAATTAAACAATAAAATAAATTGTTAATTATGTATGCGCTAGTACTTTTTTAGAAATTGTAAATAATTTTCCTTTCACTTTTTTCTTGTGTATAATCGCACTTTACTGTTGTACAATTTTAGCTTCATTTTCTTGCTTTCAGGGTTTTTCAGAAAATTGTTTATTTTATCATATATACATTGGTTTTTAATCGGTGACTGATGTCAAACAACATTAATATTAATTACGAATGCAACTCGTTTTAAAAAAGACAGTTACAATGGGGAACGTAAAAGACAGTGCACAGAAAAAAGATATAGACATCAAAAGCTATATCTACAACAAATTATTATATCGAACTAGTTCCAGGACGTGTGAAAAGCTACAAAACAAGACTCGTAGCCTACTTCATACTCAACCAGGTTCATAGAAATTTTATAAAAAAAAGCTTCATCTAGTGGACTTACCGCTAAAACTTACGTTCTTCATTTATGGGTTTTGAATACGGTAACTCATAACAATTTTGTATTCATGTTAAAAAAATATTTAGCGCACATGTCAAAATTTACAGAGAAATAATACCGAATTGCCTTTCGTCTCTCTTTTGCTCTGCTTGTAAAAACCATAATAAAATACACATGTACTTAAGCTTTGACCAGTTTACCAAATTCTTCTATAGAACTGGAAAAAAGCTTTCTACATATTTTCTCTGGTAAAAAATCTTTAAGTATATTCGAGTGGTTAAAAGTTGAAAAGACACAAAAACACGATTTTTTTAGATAGCTGTAACTTCTTGTATATTTTGTTGTTTTAACTGCTACTTAGCTTATTATCAGTGTGCAAAGATGGTCTAGACACGGACCCACCTGTCTTTAATGCTCATTTTTAGTGCTCATTGTTATTTTGAACTAAATAATAAGTTTAAACCAAAGACAGGAACGTTCTTCTACTTTCTAGACGATCTGCACAACTTCAACGCCATGTAGACAGTCTGCCAATTTGCACACATATATGTACATTGTGAATATGCATGATAAATTTCTTTTTCTCTCTACAGATTTCCTTTTTCTGTTTCTTTCTAATTGCTTCTTTCTTATGATATTCTCTAATCTAGACCATTTCGGGACAGGAAACATTCAGATGTGAAGTAGAACATAAATTTGGGGTGAGCTGCGTTGGCTCTGGCCCAGTAGTATGTAAAGTTACCTTAAACAGAGGAGGATACGTTTCCGGCGAAAGTATAGGTAAGGTTTCATCTAAATAAGTATTAATACAATTTCGGGGTCCATTGCAAAAAACGGATATTTCCAGTTTTCTAAATTTTACTGTCAGCAGTATGTTTGTCTTATAAATTTTGTGAGAAGTACTAAAAGTTACTAAAATTTGTCTTAATTTAGATACCCAACTAACTGTAGGAGAAAGTACAGTACAGATCACCGTATTTAACTTCGATACACATTCTTATGAGGTGATTTATCACATCAAAATAACATTAACCATTTTGTTAAATATCGAATTACTGAAAAATATCGTTAAACGTATACTTTTACTAAGTGAAAATGTAGCCATCTTTTGAGTATTTAAATATTTTATTCTGTATTTTTGTTCTTTGAATAGTAGTTTGGCTAATTTTCTGAGCATTAGTTTATACTTTATACACATATTTAAAATTATATCTTGCATGACTTTTACTACAAATTTATCTCTAATTTCATGAATCATTTTACGATATTCTGTAGGCAAATAAATGATCATTTGTTTTCTTTATCTACTCAATAGTTCTAAAAATTAGGGACAAAAATTCATGTCCCTGTTCAGAAAGTCTATTGACTACAGTGGAGAATTCATGATGCCCTATAGTGCTATAAAAATAGGCTAATATAAGTAACTAAAATGGGGCATATTTTGTATGGAATCATATGAATAATAATAATAAATCTTTTAGTGTTAATTTCGTTTTGTGTTGAAATTTTATTAACCTGTACAAAAAGGGTATCTCCACTTATAGATGAGAAATTATCGGGTCTTTATCTAACCTGGTTGGACATAATTCGTTCTCAACAGGCATACATATCCTAACTAAAAAACGCAATGTCAGAAAAAATGATGATACCCGATTCTTGCACTTGACTCCACAATTACAGTCTATCACTTAACTCTACATGTTAATATAAAACTTGTACAATTAACAACAATACTCTCGTATAAAAATAAAAATGTATCAGTCTTACACATAGCAGTCTGTTGAGTTAGCATCAAATTGGGAATTCACATAATTTATGTTAATCTTTTTTTGATACTATAGGCAATATTGTAAAGGACTAGAAACTCTACACAATAAGCAATATTTTTTTAGTTTAATGGTCATCAAAAATTTAGTTTTTAAGAAATATGTTGAAAAATTAGTCGAAAATGTAAATCAAGTGAGTTCCTTATTAAAGCTATTGTTAACTGGATTATTTATCAATTATACCTGTTACTGATAAGTTTGTAACTCTCCAAAATCGCTCACGTTACAAAATACAATTATTCCTAAGGCGTATCAGCTAGTATATACAATAAAAGCCGTGTAACCATAAAAAGCACCAGAGCCGCCCTAACTGAAAGCATCACGTATCAGGCAAGAGGAAAAGTTGTTCAGACCGAAAAACGAGAACTAGCGTCGATATCCAAAGGAAAAATTAGGCCGGGTGAAAAGGACGAATGGGTAAACGAACAACTGTATATTCCTCCTTTACCACCTACGAACTTGAGAGGTTGCCATTTAATAAAAATCAATTATGACGTTTACGTAAGTATACACAATTTTCCAATTTAACTTTTCTGTGATTTATTTTATGTAGAGTATTTTAGATTTTTTGCCACTTCCATTATTAGTATTTATATACAAAAATAGTCCGGTCATTTTAGACATTTGAAATTACAAAAATTCCGACTGAGCCAAATTTTTGTGGGAAGCTTGGGTTCACCATCAGAAAGTAAACTTCAAAAGTCCCCATCGAACCCATATGTGTTACCAAAGTTATTCGGGCTCAAAGGTCAAAATTTGAGGTTTTTTGGATTTTTCTCGAAAACGGTAAGTTTATCGAAGAATTACTTCAGACCAAAATTGTAGATCGGAAAATTCTCTGCAACTTTACACTTACAATCACGATATCTCGGAACTGGTGAGTCTTAGAGAAAAAATCATAAAAAGCATTTTTGCAGAGAATTTTAGATCTACAACTTTGGTCTAAAGTAATTTTTCGGTAAATATTACCGTTTTCGAGAAAAATCCAAAAAAACCTCAAATTTTGACTTTTGACAGCGAATGACTTCGGTAGCACATATGGGATGGATGGGGACTTTTAAAGTTTTCTCTCTGATGGTGAACCCAACCGTCCCACAAAAATTTGGCTCTGCGGAATTTTTTATATTTGACCAGTATTTTTATAACTTGACCGGACTAAAAACAATTATAGTCTCTCTATTTTCATATCAAATACGTTAATAATGTCACTCAAAATTCGTATTCAAATGAGTATAATTTCTTCCTGTTTCATGTAATTTTTGCCTTCAATCCTAATAACTTATCTTTACTTACTAAAACTTCATGTTTCCTATTCTTTGTTAAGTTTTCCCAATCCTCTGTTTATCCCTAAGCCTACATTCTTCAGTATTTTTTTTATTTTACAGTTCATCATTGAACCTAAGAGTTTACAGAAAGAAGTGAAACTGCAGTTACCAATTGTTATGGCCACATATCCTCTACGTTCTGAAGATGAACCAGACAGTTTCAAGACGGGAACTCATTATCCATCAACTCTTCCAATATTTAGGCCATGGCTTGAAGATAAAGTCGGACAAGATTAAAAACCACAAAAGGTGATTTTTGTTGCCAAGAATGGTCAAGGTTTCTGAGTACCTGTTCCAATATTTTAAATCTCATTCGGAGGTTATTGGGTTTCAAAAAAAATTATGAAACATATAACTTCTGTTTCTATAGGTACAAGACTATTTGCTGATACCTAAGGTTTCCAAAATAACCATTTAAATACATTTTTGTATTTAATTGCTATTTAAAAATAACAGTCATAAACGTTGTTATTTAACTGTAATATAATAAAGTTTTGTTTTTTCAGTAAGAAGATGAAATTAAATTAAAATGTAAAAAGTTTTTACTTAGGATAAGCTTTATTTAATATAAATATGTAATTGTCTAAATGCCATAATTCTTTTTAATTGTACATAACCTAAACTTGTTTAATAAAACACTTATAAAATTATGGTCGTATTTTTAAGCACAACCATATTTTACTTAATGCTAACGTATATGAGCACAACCACAAAGGAACGGCTTAGAGTAAGTGAGGCCAATGGGGGTTATGGTCTTATGTGGAGTTCTATTATTTGTTAATGGGACATAAAAAAGCCACCAATATTGACAAAGCAATTCTTAAAAAGAGAAATATCGACTTGCTTAAACAGCCTCAAATCAAAACCAGTTTGTTTATGAATTTTAAAGATATGTCCCAGGACACCTTTGATAAATTGCAAAGTGTGTTAGAAGCAGTTATTTCAAGAAAAGCACGCACTTTCGAGAAGCTGTGTCTCCAAAATTACTTCCGCCTATACGCTATTAGGCCTCTTGGTTATATTTTATCAAAATTGCGAGACAAACTGTAACAAAAACTTTATCAGAGGTTCTAAATTTATAATAGACGAACTGACAGAGTACATCTTGCCTGTTCGAATATAACATCTCACATCAACAATCGAAAGTCTTCTAAAGGGTATTTATTGAGATTAAAAGCTGTGTATTTAAAAATACCAAACTTTTCAAGGTCTAGGTCTGACCTCGTTGACAATGTCAATGGAGTTATAATTGAACTAATTACGAGCTCAGACGGTATTTTTAATCTCAATTACGGTGTTGATTCCCAAAAAAATCCTAAAATAGACATCAAGGTAAGGTTAAGTTTTAAATTAAGATCATGGGTCATTAAACCATTTTCTCAACTTTATTCAGCATAGCAATATAATCGCTCTAACGTTTCTCTAAACTTTCAATGCCTTGCCTGTAGAACGTTTTGACTTTTGCCGCAAAATAGGCTTCAGTTGCAGCTATAACCTCGTGATCGGAGGCCAATCGTTTAGCCTGAAGGATCTTTTCCAGCTCTTTCTACAGGAAGTAAGTATTAGTTTAATACTAGCTCCTCCACCAAATTTTATAGTAAAATTTAGTTTAACCAAAATTAAATTATTTTTTTTACATTTTGGAACTAATTTTGTTTCATAACAATTTTCGATGTTACCAAAATTAACGGTACTTTGGCTTTCAGGAAAATTCATATATTTCGATAAACAATTTAAAAACTATATACCTGATGATTTCGTTTTAGACACACTGTCTATATAGGCGACTTGAGAATCTCCGTATTAAGTCTGCCAATTTACATTTATTTTTATTCAGCTTCCATGTGTTTTCAACTAATTTCGTCTTAGATTTCAAATAACTCACATTTTTTAAATACTTGCTCCATCGTCAAATTTTATTGTCAAATAAGTTATTTACGTTTTCTAAAAAACGGTATAGGCCTTTTCATTAAAAAAATATGGGACCACTTTATAATTGTCCATAATAGAATACAGCTTAGTCTATGTAAATTAATCAAGCCGTTTTTAAGTAAGCGGCGAACCCATATAAAAAGAAAGGAACATACCTTCTTTTTTTTTGAAGTACTAAATATTTGGTAAATAAATAATGTCAACAAGTTTATTGTCAGAAACATGTCAAGAAAAGTAATTTTTTTTTCTTACCAATTTGCGTAGCTCGAGAATATACAATTTGTGTTTTATATTGAATTTAAAATTGATTGCAAATTGGCGACAGTCAATGAAGGCAAAAAGGGTAATACTGGGTAATAGCACGGATTTTCCTAAAAATTTGGATTTAATTTCTACTTACCTTCTAGTTTAAACTTGACCCTGGCTGGGGGTTGATTTTTTCCCGGGGGGTTGCTACCCGTTCTCGGGGGGGTGAAAAATATTATATAAAAGAAGTCCGGCAATTAATAAATTCTTTTCGAGTTAATCGCAAGTGAAATTAACATGTTTTCATATGGGTTTTCGTAAATAACTTAAATATTGACTTTAATAAAAAACTCATAAAGTGCTTAAAAATCCTTTAATCTGGTTTTTCATAAAAGTCTTTAGCGTGAAAATTAAGCGAATTATGACATAAATAAAACTGGTTTTTCTGTTTTTTGACAAAAAAATACAAATTATCCCCTAAATACCACCCCACTTGAAATTAATTGCTACTTCACAACTCACCTATTTGTAGGTTTTTTATAAGCAGCTAAAAGCTCATGTAAATTGAAAATGCATTTAATCGGTGTTTTTAAAAGGGCTTGAGCTGAAAGGGTGGCCTAATAGTACTGTTTACGAACATGTACAAAGTTTAAACGGTCATATCTAAATTAATTTTTATACTACAAAAAAACATAAATTAAAAAAAGACAACCTACAATTTACTACTACTTTACAAAATTTTGCATTTTTTTGAAAAATTACAAAAATACAATACTCTCCTTTCAAAACTACTTACTTTAAACTGGTCTACTTAAAATAAGTAAGTCATAAGTCAAGTAATTTGTGAAGTGGTAGCAATTAATTTCAACCCTATTTAAGGGGTAATTTGTAAATTTTTTTGTCAAAAAACAAAAAAACAACCTTATTTAAGTCATAACTCGCTTAATTTTCATGCTAGAGACTTTTGTAAAAAACAAATTAAAGAATTTTTTAAGCACTTTGAAAAACTTTTCCTAAAAAATGCATTGCTTTTCAGTTATTTCACGATAAACCTTTAAATTTTTATTTGGACAAACAAATGTAGAAACACAAAGTTTTGAACCCTAACACCAAAATTTTATTTTTGCACTCGACGCACATTACAACAGCGAGACTGTCATCATCATGGAGTAAACCAAAACTGTAAATATTTACAATTAGTCCTTTATATATATATATATATATATATATATATATATATATATATATGGTAATTGAGTTATTAAATACTTAAGTTTTTAAGATACAAATTTCTACGGATACTTATGTAATAAATTATACAATGGGCTATTTGAAATTGGTCCTTTGACGGAATTCATAATGTTTTTATTTTTATATAAAGCTATGCTTTCGTACGAGTCCAATTCCTTACAATTATTGAATTAATCGAAAGGAATTTAAATCTATAGAGTGATTATTTTATTATCAGATCTGATAAATCTAGTGTAAGCACACCATGTTTTGGAAAATAGTCACTCTATAGATTTATCGTTACGATTAGTTAATAATTGTAAGGAATTGGACTCGTACAAAAGCATATATAGAAATAAAAACATTATGAATTCCGACAAAGGACCAATTCCAAATAGCCCATTGTAAAATTTATACATAAGTATCCTTTGAAATTTGTATCTTAAGAAATTAAGTATTTAATAATTCAATTACCATATTTTGTTGAAAGGTCAGGTAGTTAGGGATTAGTGAATTAGCATGTAGGGTTTTACCCACAAATTTACGGGTAGTTTTGAAGTTTTCTATACATATAGAGGAATAATTATAAATATTTTCTGTTTTGGTTTACTCCAAGATGACAGCTTCGCTGTTGAAACGTGCGTCGAGAGCAAAAATAAAAGTTTGGTGTTAGGGTACATTTATACATATGTGACACACCAAAGGTTCCACAGTTTTTCCTTGACAAACAAAAACAAAATTTCATCAAACAATAACTCCGTTTGTATTGGTTCTACCGAAACCACGAACCCTTTTTTTGTTTTTTTATAAGCTACATTTTTGATCCAAATTAGTTTTTTCTTAATGTGCATATTTTTAAAGTTATTTGCGAAAAACCGTATGAAAACATGTTTTTCTTTGTTGATAAATCGATAATTTCACTTGCGATTAACTCGAAAAGAATTGACTTTCAGAAAAAACTTTATGGAACAAAAGTTGCTTAAAATGAGTTAAGTTATTCAGTCCCGAACTTTTTTTCATATAATAGTTTTTACCCCGGGAAAAAAGCAACCTCCGGCACAGGGTCAACTTTGAAGCAGAGGGTAAGTTGTATACAAATCCAAATTTTTAGGAAAATTAGTGCTGCTTGGACAAATTACCCGGGAAAATTGTCATTGGCTTGACTATCAAGGATTTTTATATACGTAGTGGAATACGTTGGATCAAGCCTATATGAAAGGATTGATTAGAAGCAAGCCACGCACCATGTCGTCATATGATTCGAACATTTAAAATTAATAAAAAATAGTTTTTGTTGTAATTATTCTTCAATTCATCATTTAATTTCAATATCTTAACTAAACAATAATCTGTTATTGATTCAAATAAAGGAAACATGCAAAAAAGTGTAAACATTCATATCAATAATTAGAACTCCTGGTTTTTGCTGTGGTCAGAAGCGATGGTAATGCAGTACTTATCAGTCGAGTGTATCGAATAACATAATAATAATAAAATTCTCTTTTTACCATTCGAACAGGTCACATCTCAAATTATCTAGGTGCTGTATCAGCCTCTCTGTATCGTTGTTTCTCTTTCATCTAAATATTATTTTTCATATAGTACAATTTACAGCCTTGGGTGCTGGCCCGTATTATCAAACAATACATAAACTGCTTATTTTCATTTTCACAACAGAAATAAGGCATCGAATTACAACGTTACAGCTCAGCTAAAGTACCGATTTTCAAAATAGACTAAACATCCAGTAAAGGCATTCATTCCTTCTTCGTTACTTGGGACCAAAAAGTACACATACAGAAAAAAAGTCAGTATTAACCAGACAGTGAAGTAAGCCAAAGTAGGCAGTTTCTTTTATACGATATTTCTTCTTTAATATTATTCTTTTATGATTTATAATACATGAATATCATTTTCAAAGATACAAAGAACGGTCAATTCAAAACATACCATTAGAAAATTATTGGCCCTGAAATATTCCCCCTTCCCCTCTGTTAACTACAGGCGTCTAATAATGCCACCCAATATCATGTAGTTTTATTACATAAATTAAGGATTTTGTTTTTTTAGATTCCGTCGAAAAACATTTTGTGTTCTTCATTTTCGTATCTTTTCAAAGCTTTAACAAATAACAATATGTTTATAGGTGTTACGTATTGTTCTAAAAAAATTGTGTTAACCAACTTCTAGAAATGTGTGTACCATGATTTGGTTGGTTACAACCATATTCTATTCAGGAACATCCCGAGGTGTTTGATAAATTTTTATAAAACGTGAAATATACCGTGTACCTATTAGAAAAACATATATTATTTGAGTTCTGTTATATTTACTCCATCTTAGATATCCTTGTAGCGCCAGTCTTTCTGCACAGAATTTTCTGTTTCATTCTGTCTTTAATGAGCATAGCATATTCACCTAGAGTTCAAGAAACCCAGTCACAAAAAGTGATTGCAAAGATCAGTTTCTTGTACAGTACGACTCTTTAGCACTAAATATCTGAAAGAATAGAATAATATATCTATTCATCAACAGTCAATAATAATTCATCATAATAGGTGATTGAGTTCTTACTCAGAAATAAAAGGAAAAAATATACAACAGGGGTAAATTCTGAACGCTAGACAGTTTCAGTTAAATATTTATAATTTGTACATCTATTTGCCACATTTAAATGGTTGTCTGCATAATCATATATAACAAAAACTAAGAAACTGTTGTACACTCAAAAATATTCATCAATTTCAGTTTTTAAATACTGCAAAATTCGCGGCTTTCTCAATCGGGTTCCTTCGTGCCATATCGCTGACCAATACCCAAGCAGTCTGCTAAATCTGCACAGCACGGTAGTGATATGAATGCCCGTTCTGTGGATGCACGAAACTCGAAAAGTGAACTGTGCTACTTAAGATCACGTAGTTCCTCTGTTTGTCAAACGTGAATCGTGCGGGGTTCGAGTTGGTGAAGGATTGGGATAACCTAAAAATGAATTTATTCATAAACTGTGACAGTGGTGTGTTGACATAACAAAAGTGAATAGTTAAGAACACAGGAGAAATGCGAGAAAAAATGCTTCGGTGACAAGTGACCAATATTTTTGAACATTATTTAACACCAGTAAACCATCTTTGTTGTGTTACTATTCATACAATCGATAGCTGGTGGGGGTAGTTCAGTAGTTGAAATGGATTTACTTTTGCGAGGTCTCGGGTCTCGTGTCGGAAGAAATAGCTCGGAAATGATGAGCGAGTGAAATGAAAGGTGACAACATTTAGTTTTATTATTTAAAATTAATTATGTTCTTCGTTTGTGAAATAATTACATAGTGTCGAAAATATTTAATATCACAAAGTAAGTGTTTATAAATGATCGTCTCAGTATTCTCGAAAGTTAACTTTTTAGTTATGCGTGACTTATGTTGTCATTTTAACATTATTTTCCTTAATAACTTCAGTTTGTTACGTTAAAAAAACATTTAAAAAATGCGGGTGCGGAAAAGAGACTGTAGTTTATGTTAAACATTGAGTGCAGTATAAATTATCAAAATGTCCACAAAAGTTGAGAAACAAGCAAATGGTATTGGAAATAAAACTCCTGGATGTTCTAAAACTTCACCTGTGAAAACTGGTGAAAACCCGACTCGTCAACAAGAAGAAACTTTTCAATTTGAAGTACCCCTAGAAGCTCCAGTTTTTTATCCAAATGAAGAAGAATTTCAAGACCCTTTAGCCTATATAGCGAAAATAAGGCCCATCGCGGAAAATACTGGCATATGTAAAATAAAACCTCCAGCAGTAAGTACAGTATTTGAATTTTTGAAGTTTTAAAATACTTAAACATTGATAATAAACATATGATTGGCTGTCATTTATACTACTGCTAAATGCAATAGCAGTAGACATATTTTTTAGTACTTTACTTAATAGTCTCCAAAGGCTAAATCATTGAAACTATATGTTTATACTTTACTTTTGTTATATCTTCATGGAAAACTCTACAAAGTTTTTTTTCCTACTTACACTTAGGATTTATTATGTCTAAACACAGGTCCAAGAGTTAAGGTCAAATAAAATTTGTGTTTAAAAATGGCTAAATAAGATGATATAATCTCCTATATTAATAAGTATATAATAATAGATTTATATGTATGCATATCCAAATAATTTTGAACAAATTCATATCCTTTTAAAATATGCTAAATGGTAATGGCTAAATATTAAAAATGACTGCCTGACATATTGTAATATGAGATAATGGTAATTACATTAAAGTAATAGATTTCAATGTTTTATCCAAATTTGAAAGTTTTAGTGTTTTTATTTAAATATTTTGAATTACAACATATTTTAAGATATTTTTGACAATTTCTTTAGTTGATGTAGTTACATTCAGTTTAAAGGATATTTATTTGTATTCATTATTGCAGCACTGGCAACCTCCATTTGCAGTAGATGTAGACAAATTAAGGTTCACCCCTAGAATACAAAGATTGAATGAATTAGAGGTAAACTACAAAATTATTCAATTTTATGTTGGTACATTTATATAAATTTTTAGGCCAAGACTCGTGTGAAATTGAATTTCCTGGACCAAATAGCTAAGTTTTGGGAGCTACAAGGTTCATCACTAAAAATTCCCATGGTTGAGAGAAGAGCCTTGGACTTATACACCCTTCATACAGTTGTACAAATAGAAGGTAATTAATTGCCAAAGCTGAAGTTATATTAATAATAGTTGACTAATTTTGATATACCATTTTTAAATTATGTAGCATATAAATGTCTATATTATACCATGATTTGAATGTTTAAACCTAAAAGGAAAATTAAATTTTAAAATTATCTATTTACAAAATTAGTCTAGGGATTTTCAATTCAAAATCTGAGTAAACTATTGTTTCACCAGTGATTTAAATTAAGTTGGTATTGAAATTATAAGTTGCCCACCTGAAGTCCTCTGTATTCAGCCTAATAAAAGATCATTGCAGGATAATTAATTTAAAGATTGATGCTTTTTCTTGACATGTTTATATATAATGTACATATATGTATATATTTATATACACATTTATATTAATTCTAAACTGATTCTATACATATAAAAACACTAAAAATAGATAGATATTGAAAAGTATGATTTCAGGTGGATTTGACGGAGTAACAAGAGATAGAAAGTGGTCAAAAATTTCACAAAGAATGGGATATCAAGTTGGAAAGAGTATTGGTACAATACTTAAAACACATTATGAAAGATTACTGTTTCCTTTTGATGTGTTTAAACAAGGAAAAACTGTAAATATTGTAAGTAAAATACTGCATATTTGAATTATATTCTTAAAGTTGTTACAATTTCAGAAAATAGAAGAAAATATTTCACCATCTAAAGATACAGACAAAGATTACAAACCACATGGAATAGTAAGCAGAATGCAGATTAAACCACCACCTGAAAAAAATGCCAGACGTTCAAAAAGATTTGAACATGATGACACTAAGACTGAAGTAAGTAAAATCATTTATACATATATGGAATTCAAAAGGACCTCTATACAAAATCTGAAATTGGATGTAATTAAATGAATTATTTTTATATGATTATTCAGTTTCAGAAAAAGATAATTTATGCTTTTTTAGTTAAAGAAGTAATTTATGTTTAATACTGTTTTAATGTTTTATTTAAATCTATATACACAGTGCAGAATTGTCATTTTGAGGATCTGTATATATTTTTTGCCTGTACAGGGCTTTCCGTATTAACAAGATGAACCAAACACACATTTCAGTAAACAGGGTGTCCTACATAATCTTTGCTATATACGGCTTTCCTATTATTATATAGGAAGATGCAGAATTTCTGTCAATTAATGTATATGAAATCCCAAAATATGAAAATATCATCCAATGTTTGTCTTCAGTCTTCTTTTCCAAGAAACACTCCTAGAATCCCATAAATGTTCTTTGTTGCAGAGTTTAGCACTTAAGGTAAAAGAAGAGAAGAAAGAGATAGAAGAAGATGATCCCAATAACAAGGAATTGAAGCGCCTGCAGTTTTATGGAGCAGGTCCAAAAATGGCTGGATTCGATGACAAGAAAGAACACAAACCAAGAAAAATGAATAAATTTTATGATTTTGACCCGGTAAGTACCCAATTATATTAAAATTGTGTATATTGTATTATACCTGCCTATATTTCAGTAAAAACCTATAGTTACATTATTTAATTTAAAAATTTAGTTTTAATATCCTATTATTTTTTTAGCACTTTCTTAAAAATCTTCATCAGAAAATTTATATTTGCACACAATTTTTAAACAGTCTTGAATTTAACCAAAGTCTGATCCCTGAATAAAACATTATTATTACTGCAATAATTGATTTTTACTAAATGCCATGAAATTAATTCTACACCAAATTAAGGTGTGTAGTAAAAACACTGATCCCTTTACAAAAAACAAAATAAATAGTTATTAGTATGAAAATGTCTAGTAGAGTTCAACCTGATATTATTTTTCTAGGAACCAATCAAGGCTAGTTGATTACTGATACTATGTGGGATATTAATAATGTTTTTCTTGAACAGCTGCAAATCTCATTCCCGCGAATTCGTCATAGAATTCATGGTATAATGTGAATTTTAATACATGTGATTTTCCCAATGCAGCGAAACCAAAATCTAGTAAATACATTTGCATTATCATTTGTCAATCACACAGATATTATGTGAAGCAAAGCACTTTTAATAAAATGATACAAACGAAAACATGCCTCAGTAAATGTTAAAAATCATTTGTTTTATTTTTGCTAAAATTTTCATTTTAAAATTTAAAAGCAGTTTATGGGAAATATTATTACAAGTATGGTTTAATTAAATACAATTTGTATCTTGTTTGAAAACGTTGGGTTCTATTTTCTATATATATATATATATATATATATATATATATATATATATATATGTAGCTCTCTTGATGGTCCGGGTGTTCGTCCGTTGAAAGTTTTGTCCCTGTAAAGGAACAGTCGCCTGACGTTTCGCCAAAATCTCACTTGGCATTTTCATAAGGCTTTTCCTCTTCTTCACCATGGAGATAGAAGAAGCTGGATGCCTTCCTTTTCTGGACATCTACTTAAAAATGACAACAACAGGGAAGCTGGAACACACAGTTTATCGAAAGGCGACACACACCGACAGATACCTTAATGCTAAATCCCACCATCATCCCTCCCAAATACAAACAGTAGCAAATACACTTATATGCAGGTCACGACGCATTGCAGACGCCAAACACAAACAAGAGGAACTAAACACCATCGCACAGACCTTGAGGAGGAATGGGTACAGCAACAGCACCATATGACAAGCCCTGAATCAACAAGAACTACCAAGGCACAAAGAAACCCAACAAGACCCCCCAAAGGCAGCGACCACCCTTCCATACATACAAGGAGTGACAGATCGGATCGGAAGAATCCTTAGGAAAAGCAATATCAAAACTTCCTACAAACCTCATAAGACGATAAAAAGCATTCTAGGCAATCCCAAAGACCAACGTCCACTAGAGAGTCACGGAGTCTACAAGATACCTTGCGGCGGATGCGAGCAAGCATATGTAGGTCAAACAAACTGTAGGATCGAAGCCCGAATCGAAGAGCACAAACTCAGCATACGAAACAAGACCACAACCTCGGCCCTGTTCCAACATCAACAGCAAAGAGGACATAGAATCAACTTTGAGGGCTCTAAGCATCTGGCAACAGATAACAACTTCAAAAGAAGAACAATTAGGGAAGCTATAGAAATTGAAAAGGAAGGAGAAATCCATAACCGTAACGAAGCTCTACACCTTCCGTCACTCCTAGCTAACTATCAGGACGCCCACCCTTCTAACGAACATCTGCGGCCGCCTTCTGTACAAACAGTACCTCGTCATCGGTACAATTTGCAACAACGCAATGGTGTCACCCAATCAAAACAAACGGCACCGCCCCCTCAACACAATCGCAGGCGGGGCAAAGAAATAGGAGGGGACTCGGGAGATAGCATAAATAGCGGCGTGGACATATCGGAGCTCACTTCCACTTCAGACGCCACGGAGAGCGGACCAAGCGCTGAACGACATAGCCGACGATCTCGGATACGAAGTAGTCCGGAAAGGTCCGAACCTGCAGCCACCCTTCGTGTTGGAAGAAGAGGAAAATGCCAAGTGAGATTTTGGCGAAACGTCAGGCGACCGTTCCTTTACACCCGGACCGTCAAGAGAGCTGCACATAGTTCCGTCCGTGCCAACTTGTTTTCAAACACACACATATATATATATATATATATATATATATATATATATATATATATATATATATATATATATATATATATATATATATATATATATCTATATATTTAGAACTATATCATTCAACGTATGACGGCCGTTTCGAACCAGGAATTCTCGTAAGATACGCTTCCTTGAATGACAAGTTCTAAAGTGAACTTGTCATTCATATGTTGAATGATATAGTTCTAAATATGTGGATATATATCTGTATATATACATTTACTTATTTGTTTTTATATAAAACACTCGATCCATCTGTCAAGAGTCTGGTATGTGTTATGGCATAGTATGCCATCATATACTTCAATTACTCACTAGACGGTAGATGTCATCGACATCTATTAGTTTCAATACACTGACTGTTGCTCTATTTTCTACTAAATTTGCGTTCTTGTTAGAAGGCAGAATCATGTGTTAATAATAAGACATCTTTTCCTATCTCCCTGTATATATTCTCAAATGAATATTGATATTTAAAAAAGGCGCATTCTTTCAGAATTTGAAAAACATATTTTGATTACAGATTTAAATTTTACTAAAATGCTACAAATAATGTAACTGTTAGGATGTGCTAAAAATTTGAAGTGTTGAAAAAGATATGTAGAGGGCTGTTTATTACATTTAACGATACAAAGAAACCTGTATTTAAACATTTTTCCTCCTAAACGGGTTCAACTGCTGACTAAATATCGATTCTTGTAAGAAATTTTACACTCTAGAAAAAACTATTGAGTTATTTTTTACAAGGCAAACCGGTAATAAGGAGATTAAATAAAAATGACGCACTACCCACTTTATTTCTGAAACTACTAAGCCTAAAATTAAATAATTTGGTCAAGTGCGAGTTGGACTCGCATACTATGCGTTCCGTACCACCTTCAAGATTTGCTGTATTTAGTTTTCTTATTTGGCACCCAAAAATTAACATTAGAGTTTTATTTTACCAATAAACTTTCAGGGAAGCCTTTTATAATCTACTGTCTGAATTTTGAGGCCCTATAAATTGGAAGATAAAGGGCAAAATAGGTCAAGTTTTAAATTATAAATTATTAAATCTGTTATTCAAATTATTTAAAAATACAAATAAAATATATTTTTCAAAATTTAAATAGTGTAGTTTCTAAAATGGGAATTAAGTCGATGTTTAATATCTTTGCTAATATCTTTTAAACAAATGATTTAAAAATATTTTTATTTTCCATTTAATTGTATAATTTGTCCCTAAAATTACCATAGAAGTTTTCTAATAATTTTTCTTATAAATTTCAAGTGAGCCCCAGTATCCCTAATTATTTTCAAAATTTTAGGTAGTATGGTTTCGGAAATAACACAAGAAATGAGAATTTTTTTATATCTTTATGTTAATATCTTGTAAACAATTAATTTAAAAAAATTAAAAATATATATTTGTATTCCTCATAATGAGCCCCTTCATTTGATATATTGCATGTCACGTTAAAAAAATATTTTTTATTTTCCGTTTATTTCTATAATTTGGCCCCCAATATTAATATTAAAGATTTCTTCGTATTTTTCCGGTAAATAAAAAAATAGGTCTTATAGTTTGGGGAATTAAGGGGAATGGGTAATTTTTTTAATATATTTTAAAATATTTATTTTAAAAAAATTAAAAAATATATATATTTGTATTAGTCATAATGAGCCCTGTGATTTGATATATTACATGATACGTTAGAAACAAGTTAAATTTTTTATTTTCCATTTAATTCTATAATTTGCGCCCCAAAATGAATATTAGGGGTTTCTCCTTATTTTTCGAGTAAAGTTCAGGTGAGGCGCTATACCTATATTTTTTTTCAAAATTTTACAGCTTATGGTTTCGGAGATAAGGGGGGGGATGGGTAAATTTTTTTTATATTTTTGTTAATATCTTTTAATTAATTTAATTTAAAAATATGAAAAAATATATTTGTTTTTGTCATAATGAGCCCTTTCATCTGATATATAACATGATGCGTTAAAAACAATTTTAATTTTATATTTTCCATTTAATTGTGTAATTTGCCCCCCAAAATTAAAAGTAGAGATTTCTCCTTATTTTTCCAGTAAACTTCAGGTCAGACTCTATACCTCTATTTTTTTCAAAACTTTACGTTTTATAGTTTCGGAGATAAGGGGGGGGATAGGTAAATTTTGGTATATTTTCGTTAATATCTTTTAAATTATTTTTTATATATAAAAAAAATATATTTGTGTTCCTCAGAATGAGACCTTTCATTTGATGTATTACATGATGGGTTTTAAAAATTTTTAATTTTTAAATTTTCATTTAATTCTATTATTTGCCCCCCAAAATTTATATTAACGGTTTCTCCTTATTTTTCCTGTAAAGTTCCTATTTCCTATTTTTTTTCAATCAAGTTTCGGTGAAGGGGGGGGAACGGTTTTTTTTAGTGTTTCCCCCAGAAGTTCAAAATTTCTTCTTTTGCGATATGTACTCCTGATCGGGTCACCACACTATACCTTCATACCAAATTTCAACCTCTTCCGTCCAGTAGTTTAGGAGAAAATTGCTGTGATGTGACCGAGGCAGAAATCCTGAGTGACATTATAAGGGTATCCGTATATTGTATATACGGAACCCTAAAAAATGAGTCATGTAGGGCATCACTCTAACGTTTACAGGATAACTTATGCGAAAATCCTAGTATTAAAGTTAAGGGGTAAAATATACATGTAACTGAAAAATTGAAATTGTATTTTAGCTGGCCAAATACGTATGCCACAACTGCAACAGAGGAGACGCCGAAGAATACATGTTGTTGTGTGACGGTTGTGACGACAGTTATCACACCTTCTGTCTGCTGCCACCACTTACAGAAATACCCAAGGGAGATTGGCGTTGTCCTAAATGCGTTGCAGAAGAATGCTCCAAACCCATGGAGGCATTTGGTTTTGAACAGGCACAGAGGGAATACACTCTACAGCAGTTCGGAGAAATGGCCGATCAATTCAAATCCGAGTACTTCAACATGCCTGTTCATGTAAGTGCTCTGCAATCTTATAATTATCGGAAAGACAACGCATTGTTTCTTCATATAAAGCAATCATTTTATCTAAATTTACAATAGTTGATGCTATCATAATTTATTTTCTTTTTCTTTTTTAATAAATCTAGTAATCTAAGCATTTTCTATCTTTAATATCTCGTTTATCCAACTATTTTTACCAGAAACTTCAACTTTTTTCTTTTTTGGTGGTTTTCTTGGTGAAAATATTTTTCTGAAAATACTCATAGAATGTCTTCATAACCCAAAATTCATTCCATAACATTAAATTGTTGATTTCAAAGGTCAAATTTACTTCCTATACAAAAATAACCTCATACAACATCCAATTATTAATTGTTCTCCTTTTTTCAAAGATGGTTCCAACGGGCACTGTAGAAAAAGAATTTTGGCGAATAGTTTCATCAATAGACGAAGACGTAACTGTTGAGTATGGTGCAGATTTACATACAATGGATCATGGGTCTGGTTTCCCTACGAAGTCTTCAAGTAACCTTTTTCCTGGTGACAAAGAATATGCAGAGTCTAGCTGGAACCTTAACAATTTACCTGTTCTAGATGGCTCAGTACTTGGATACATTAATGCAGACATATCAGGGATGAAAGTAAGTTTTTGATATTCAAGTTTTTCAAAAAAATGTCCATTATTTAAAATCGCTCTTTATTATTTTCAGGTTCCATGGATGTACGTTGGAATGTGTTTCGCGACATTTTGCTGGCATAACGAAGACCATTGGAGCTACTCAATCAACTATTTACATTGGGGTGAAGCTAAAACTTGGTACGGAGTACCAGGCTATAAAGCTGAATCGTTTGAAGAAACTATGAAATCTACAGCTCCAGAACTGTTTCAATCCCAACCTGATTTACTTCATCAACTAGTCACAATTATGAATCCAAATATTCTAATGAACGCCGGGGTTCCGGTTTACAGGACAGATCAACATGCCGGAGAATTTGTGGTCACGTTTCCAAGAGCCTATCATGCAGGTTTTAACCAAGGGTAAGTATTTTTTCAACAAAAAAAACATGATTTTCAGAATTTTCTTGAGCTACTCTGTATATATTTAGGGATGTAACGAATTTCCGATTTTCGATATTCGCGAATACAAATGCGAATGCGAATTTTCTCTTCCAGTATTCGCGAATACGAATGCGAATTTTCTCTTTCAATATTCGCGAATACGAATGCGAATACTACATTTTTTAATATGCTGCCAAAAGTAAGCAATCACAAACACACATTTCATCGCCCATTTACGACCGTTCATTTTAAAAGACAAGTAATATAATTTACTTATTTTGGTTTAATCAAAAATTATACCAGAAATTGTATTGTATATAATTATTATATAAAGCAGTTCTTCTATTTTTAATACATAAACTGATATATATGCGCAACCTTTGTTGTGTCACAGAAGTATAAACAGAACATTTTGTATCCTAACACCAAACCCTTACACTCAAAGCTGTTTGAACAGTTAGGCTGTCATCATATTGGAGTGAACCAAAAGGGTTTGATATGCATATAATAGTTTCGTTTATGAGACAAGTTATAAGTTTGTAAAGCTCGTTTACGTGGGACACACCCTTAGGAAAAATATTCTACATATTTCCAATTTGGCAGTTTGCCCTGAGAAACGGCCTAGAGCTAGTCTGAGCGTTCGACAAACTATCAAATTTAAACTTAGCCCTGAAATTAAAACCAGGAGTCTATTAAGTGTCTAAACCTTTTTAAAAAGTTTAGAAGGAGATATATTTTAAAATATTACAAATTCCTAAACAATAGCACAAAACGATAGGTTGAATGCATCCATTAACAAAAACGACACGTGAAACACCATAAACCGTTTGTTTGTTTAGAGAAAGGGATAAGTTCAGTTATTATATAATGGTGACTGAGGAATTCTCAAGACCTTATAAAGTTGACTGAGTAAGGAATCAGGCTAAACTCGAAAAATTGTTGCGGTATTTCTTTACATCACCCGGTATGAAATTGTAGCAGGATTTGACTCACCCTATAACCTCTCAAAATTAAGGTTTTACTAAAAATTGTATCGTCATTAGGTTGCACCATTGTCGCACGGCTGTCAATAATCCGAAATAGCAGCGGTACCCAACGAAGCAAAATTTGTCATCGGAAGATTAAAACATACGTACCTATATAGTGTAAATAGGACAGTTATTTTTTGATAGACTCGTAAGCTCAACCTCCCGTTGTATTTATAAATATTCAAGCTTTCAGAATCTTATTGTTGAAACTTCCAGAATCTTATTGTTAAAGCTAGAAGTGACCCAAGAAAGTACCAGCATGTTTCAAAGTTTGCCAAAGTTTAGATATGTCTGCATTTTTTTTTTTTTTTGAACTGATTTAGCACTCTGACACTATCAATTGTCTTTTAAACAAGCCATAATTTAAAATCAGTACACATAAAAATTTCCTTTTTCTTGGACAACCTTATATAATACTATCTTTTCGAGATTTTTGCAAACCATTGAACGCAAGACAATGTGTTGCTTCTAGTCGAGAACCTTTATCAACGCTCCTCTCAACTGATTGAATCTCTAAAAGATTGTATAATAAGATAATCTCTTTGACTGTTTTTAGTTAACCTAGAAATTATTTGTTTTAGAAATCACAAGGAAACGGCGTTATATACAGTATGACTCCCGATTTCGAGTCTCTGTAAGCTAGTTTTTCCTGAAACTCCTAGATCTCGAAGTTTTTTTTGCCATATAACCCTGTATCAGGTCATGAAACTGACATAACTTGCTTAATTTGATTTAGCAATTAAATAGATCCATAATTACATCTACGGATTCCAGAAGAAATGTAAATATGTAGTTGACACACAACTAGTGTATTTTGTATTAAAGGTGTAAAGAAATGTATGTCATCATAAAATTGTTATTTCACATTGCAGATAGAAGTAAATGCCTACCTGTACTTAACTTTTGAATTGACAAGTGCAAGGTTTAAAACTAATATCGTCTTTCATTGTCAAACACATTCGCAAAAAATTTCGCATATATAACCGCGAATACGAATGCTAATACGAAAAGACATGCGAATGCGAATATTCGTTACATCCCTAGTACATATCAAAGACCACTACATTTTCTTAAGAAAGCAATGTCTGACCTAGACTCTGAAATGCCTGGAAATTTTGAAATATATCATATATATCATAATTATTTTTGTTTATTTTTGATAATCATTTATTCATTTTGCTCAGCAACAATTGTCCTCTTTTAGGTATAACTTTGCTGAAGCCGTGAATTTTGCTCCGGCTGATTGGTTACGAATGGGAAGAGAATGTGTTTTACATTACTCCCACTTGAGAAGATTCTGTGTGTTCTCACATGATGAACTCGTTTGCAAAATGGCCTTAGATCCGGAAAAATTGGATCTCACAATTGCGGCGGCGACATACCAGGATATGCTTGTTATGGTCGAGACAGAAAAGAAACTACGCAAGACGTTACTAGATTGGGTAAGTTATAACAATCAAAAATAACTTTCATCTTGTTGGTACTATTGAAAAACATCTATGTAGAAGTTAGTCTGAAGCTGGTAGATAATGTAACTCGCTCCTCGAAGTTTCCTTGGACTTCCGTCGTCTTGAAATTTATTTATTTACTGTTCAAACAGGTTTACACCCAAAAAAAGCAAATTAAGATAACAATAAGTAGATTAACAATATCAGACTTCATCTAAATTTGCAATGAAATAATTACAGAACATGTACACATGCTAAAAGTAAAGATTGTATCTTAGTACTGAGAAAACAGATAGTTCAGACATTTACATAATAAGATAAATAGACTATTTCATTTATATAAAAAGCAGATCTTTATGGCTGAAACAATACAATTAAAGATGTCAAGTTGGTAATTCACCTCATTGCAGTTCGAACACATTTTATAAAGTGGAGAACGTTTTAAAATATTAGTATGGGAAGTGGGAAATTAAAAGGTGTAGGTAATTTGTCCTAGATGTGATTCTAGGCACAAAAAAATTTAATTTTTTCAGAAAAATTGAATCGTTAAGTTTATTGTTAATGAGATTAAACAGAAAAATTACTGAATGGTTGTCTCTATGGTGGCTCAGTCTATCTACTTTATATCGGGAAAGAAGTTCAGTGTTTGTGATATCAATTGGCGGATAAACATGATCTATTCTGTATGACAGGAGTTTTAAAAACCATGTTCGAATTAATTCTAATTTTTGTATGTGAACTAAATAAAATGGACTCCAAATTATATCAGCATACTCAATTTTATATCTGACAAAAACAATATATAACATTTCTAACTTCTCTGGTTGCACTAAATGTCAGGAGTTACTCGCCACAAAGCCGTACATTTTGTTGGCAGCAGAGAAAACTGAATCGATATGAGCAATAAAGGAAAATGGTTGATCTCACAACGTTTCAATAGCTTTGTATCTGTTATCGTCATCAGGACGGGGAAATTCAGACGGATAATCTGAATTTCCCATCATTCCCCTGATGACGATAGCAGAAACAAAGCTATTGAAATCTTGTGAGATCAACCATTTCAAGACGATGAAAGTCCAAAGATACTTCAAGGATCTGTGTAGAAGTCTCAGAACTTAATGACTTATGTAATGCTATTGC
This sequence comes from Octodonta nipae, assembly GCA_034190945.1. Classification (NCBI taxonomy): domain Eukaryota; kingdom Metazoa; phylum Arthropoda; class Insecta; order Coleoptera; family Chrysomelidae; genus Octodonta; species Octodonta nipae. The sequence continues at coordinate 13,081,320 of CM067216.1, forward strand.
TATTAACCTGCATGAGTTGTACAGTTCTATTATTTAATAGCTTGTTTGTCTTTTGTAGGGAGTAACGAACGCAGAAAGAGAAGTTTTCGAGTTATTGCCAGACGATGAGCGGCAGTGCGAAATATGTAAAACTACCTGCTTCCTATCGGCCATGACGTGCAAGTGTTCGAACGACGTTCTTGTCTGTTTAAGACATTATAAAAATCTGTGCGAGTGTCCGCCCCAAAATAGAACTTTGCGTTATCGTTACACGCTTGATGAACTTCCAGTGATGTTAAAAGCCTTAAAATTAAAAGCGGAATCTTTTGATCACTGGGTCACTAGAGTGAAAGATGCCTTAGATCCGAAAACCCCAAAGACTCTGAATCTTGCCGATTTAAAAGCCTTATTGTGCGAAGCCGACGGTAAAAAGTTCCCTAAATGTGACCTGTTGCAGACTTTGACCAACGCCGTAGAAGATGCAGAAAAATGTGCAAGTGTCATACACCAATTAGATTTAAACAAAATGCGCACCAGGACGCGAAATTGCAGTGATACCAAGTACAAATTAACTGTTGAAGAGCTTACCTTATTTTGTGAAGAAATTGATAGTCTAGCTTGTATACTTGAAGAAGCCAAAAGCATTAGAGAACTGTTACAACATACCAGAAACTTCGAAAAGAAAAGTGAAGAGCTTTTGGCGTTGCCTTTAAAAGAATGTTCCATATCTGAATTAGAAGAATGTAACTTACATGGAAATGCGCTGTGCATTGAACTTCCAAATTTAAAACCTATCGTTTCGAGATTAAAACAATGCCAGTGGTTTATTGAGGTAGAAGCGTGTAGAAACAAAGCAGACGTCATGGGCTTGGAAGACATAAAAAAACTTATACAAGACGGAACAAAATTGACGCCACATCCAGAAGTTAAAGAAGAACTTTCAAAGTTGCAAACTTTGTTAAAAATGAGCGGAGACTGGGAAGAACAAGCAGCTGCAGTGCTTAAATCAGAAGATGCCAACGTGCTGGTTCACGTAGACAAACTGTTAAAAGAAGCCTCGAAGATCAAGTGCTTTTTACCGACTGAAGGTGTACTATTCGACGCAATGAAGAAAGCAAGAGATTGGTTGCGACTGTTGGAAGAAATGAACTCGGCTGAGTACTACCCGTATTTTGGTGCCATGGAAGAACTTATCAAAAAAGGTAGGAATCTGGTATTACATCTGGTAGAAGTCGATCGGATGGATGATTATTTGATTCTTGCATCCGGTTGGAAAGAAAAAACTAGTAAAGCTTTTTTAAAAAAACATTCGACGTGTTCATTGATGGAAGCTTTATCTCCGAGGTTGTCGCTACCAAGTAACACTAAATCAAATAAGAAGGGCAAAAGTAATGAGGAGGAAACTACTATTACCCTCACAAATACAATGGATCCAGCTGCAGTTGTAGCTATTTTCAAAGATGCCGAAGATACGGAAATCGCTCTAATTAAAAAACTTAGACAATCCAATATGACTAAAAGTATCGAACCAAACGAAAATCATACTTTCTGTAATTGCGGAAAAGGTGTGTCTGGGATAATGATGCAGTGTGAATTGTGTAAAGACTGGTTTCATTCCACTTGCGTTCAACTCCCCAAAGTGGCCACCACGAAATTTAAAGGAACATTTGCAAACGTGGCTTTGCATTTAGGTTTCAAAGACTGTAAATTTTTGTGCTCTAATTGCCAACGCACCAAACGTCCGCGATTAGATATCATTTTGGGTTTGTTAATGTCGTTACAAAAACTTTATGTTCGGGTTCCCGAAGGGGAGGCGTTACAGTGCCTTACAGAACGTGCTATGAACTGGCAGGATAGAGCCAGGCAATTATTACAGCACCCTGAATTGGAACTAGCCAAAAACAAACTTGCCTTGTACAGCCAAAAATATAACGAAGCTGCTGCCAGGCAAAGGACAGAAAAAATCATCTCTACTGAATTAAAAAGAGCTTCCAAAAATCCAGAATTAATGCAACGATTACAGGAAATAGCACCTTACAGCGGAGTTCAAGAAGAAGGTAAATATGAATAATTTTTATTTTTTCGATTTTTAAATTCTGTTAATATACAACGTTCTGCTTTAAATTGAATATAAACTGAATAATATTGGATTGTTGTGGCTGATACTTTAAGTAAATCCATGATGAGAAACGCAAAAACGAAAATACACTTCGAGATTTACACTTTATTTTCATAAAACGACACGTGTTTCGGCATACAGTGCCTTTATCAAGTTTCATTTGTATTTGTTAATTTCTAGGGATTCTATTAAATTAATTTTATTGTGAGTAGTTTCTAAATGTAAAATTTTTACATTATCATTAAAGTTATGATTATCCTCTATTAAATGACGTGCAGAATAAGATCTATTATCTTGTGCTAAATAACTTCTGTCTGAATCTGGTAGATAATGTCCTTCTTTCCTCGAAGTTTCCTTGGACTTCCATCGTCTTGAAAAGGTTGATCTCACAACGTTTCAATAGCTTTGTATCTGCTATCGTCATCAGGTGAATGATGGGAAATTCAGTTTATCCCTGGTATTTATACCTTTAATCGGTCATGCGTCGCCGGTCATGGTCATTAGGTCAAATCAAATAAAATTATTGTTGAATCAAACAAATTCCATTGTAGGCCATGATCGCAGATTTAAGCTAATATTAACGAATTCCCTTCCTCCACCGTTATATTTATTAATTAAATTGCACAAACAAAACCATCCTATTAGACCAGTAGTTCCGTATATTACTGCCCCAGCTGTTAAAGTTTCTAATTTCCTTATTGATGTTATAAAAAAATATACCTAATTCCAAGCTAAACATCCGATTAAAAATACATATCAACTAATAGACAATATTAGAGATATTTTTGTGCCTTCCCATGCTAAACCTTTGACATAAAAAAAAAATGTTTCCGAGTATACATCCACAAGATACAGTTAAACTAATAGAGGTGTTATTAGAAAATAGTTGTACCAATTCAGTCATTATAGAATATATTTTAAGTGTTTTGGCAGTTTGTTTAGACCAAAATTATTTTGAATTTAATAATATTTTATATCAATTAAGGTTTAACTATGGGCAATACATTCAGTCCCCTACTACCAGAATGATATAGAGGATAAAAATTTTAAACACCCATTATCAAAACAATCCACTTACTGGTACAGATGCATGGATGACATTCTTGTATTTTTTACTGTAACCAATAGGCTATTGAGTACATTTATAGATTACATTAATAGTATACACCCAACTATTGAATTTGCAACGAAAATAGAAAAAACAAATAATGAAATTAATTATTTAGACTTGACGACTCATTTTCAATTTATCACAAACCTACATATTCTGGCATAATCATTCATAATAGTTTTCATCCATATAAGCAAAAAATGTCTGCATTTTATAGTATGATTAATACATTAACTAATGTATATAGGTACGACATTTAGAAATTTTAATATCCGTAATAGAGAGCACAAAAGAAGTTATTTAGCACAGGATAATAAATTGTATTATGCCCGTTATTTAATAGAGGATAATCATAACTTTAATGATAATGTAGAAATTTTACATTTAGAAACTAATTCCAATAAAATTAATTTATTAGAATCCCTAGAAATTAACAAATACAAATATTCAGGTAGGTTATTAAATAATCAGTTAGATCTTAAAACATCCGCATTCTTAAATCTTTTTAGAGTCTCTGTGTAATTATTTAGGTAAATTACAATGTATATATATATATATATATATATATATATATATATATATATATTGCAATATACTTCGTGGGTTCAATTTAAAAACTATAACAACTAATATTTACTTTCACTTTTCTAGAACTTTATTTACATTTAAAACAGCTGATTCACAATACATTTTCATATAAGCTAGTCGTCGCGGTATATCTGAACTGCGATCGTGGCGTGCTTCTTTTATAATCCCCGTGGAATTCTCCAGTAGAAAATAATCATCGCTCCTTCCGCTGCCGAGTCTTTTCGAGAATCGTATTTTTTATCGTAAAGCGTTTGTTGTCGTGCTGAAAGGACACAGGGTCGGCTTTGGGAAAATTTCGTAACACTGCCCCCCCCTTAATTCTGATCGTCCCGATCAGAAACATCCTCTCCATGGTAGGGAGCTAGTCGATCTAAATGAACCACCTTCAATTTAGCCTTGGGGTTTCGACGGATCCGGTAGACGACGTCATTAAGCCTCTTGACCACCTCGTATGGACCATCCCAGGCGGGTGTAAGCTTTGGGGATTTACCCTTGCTCCGTTGGGGGTTGTACAACCAGACTTTGTCCCTCTCCTGGAACCCGACTGAATTGGCCTTGAGGTCGTATCCCGTCTTCATCCGGTCACTGGTGGCCAACATCTGCGTTCGGGCTAATTCGTGTATTGCCAGCAGGTTATGTCGGAGCTGGTCGGCATAGTCGTCGATGTCTTGGGGAGGTTCTTCGGGGGAGCCAAATGCCAAGTCGCATGGTAATCGCAGCTCCTTTCCGAATAGGACCCTGGCTGGGGTCAGGCCTGTACTATTATGTACAGCAGAGCGATATGACAACAGGAATAGGGGAATATGCTCATCCCAATCACGCTGGTTATTGCTGACGACCTTGGATAGGTGTTGTTCCAAGGTCCTGTTGAATCTTTCCACCATTCCGTCTGACTGTGGGTGTAATAGTGTTGTTCTCGTTTTCCTGATCCCCAACATCGTGCAGACCTTCTGGAATACATTCGATTCGAAGTTACGCCCCTGGTCTGAATGTAATTCCATCAGGACGCCAAACCGGCTGAATAGTTGTTCTACTAGCACCGTCGCTACCGTGGTTGCCTCTTGGTTGGGTATCGCATATGCCTCAGGCCATTTGCTGAAGTAATCCATTGCGACCAGAATGTATTTGTTCCCCCTCTCAGACTCGGGAAACGGATCGGCGACATCGATGGCGATTCTCTCAAATGGGACGCCCACATTGTACTGCTGCATTCTGCCCTTGGTCCGGGTCTTCGGGCCCTTACTGGCGGCACATGTGGCACATTTGCGGCACCAAGTTCTGACGTCTTCGAAGTAATTCACCCAGTAGTACCGCTGGCGAACTTTGTCTAGGGTTTTATTCATGCCCAGGTGGCCTCCGGTAATTCCATCATGTACTTCGGTCAGGATGGCTGGTACCTTTTTCTTCGGAACTACCAGTTAGGACTTGGTTTCCCGTCCATCAGCGCTTTCCCAAACTCGCTTGAGCATTCCATTGTCTACTCGTATAGAGTCCCACTGAGCCCATAACGATTTCAGCACGCCGGAGTATCTAGCTACCTCGTCCCATCGTGGCCTGGGTGCCCCTCTCATTTTGAGTGACAAGATTGGTTCGATGTCTGGATCAGCCATTTGGTCCTGGATGCATTGTTCCGTTGTCCAGTCTTCATTGGCCTGCACTCGAATCTGCCTGATGGAGATACCCTCTCGCTGTTCCGTCTTTAGACAATGCTTGCATTCCGCTCTACAGGGTCTTCTGGATAGGGCATCGGCATTATTGTGCAACCGGCCGGCACGGTGTTCCACCTTGAAGTCGTATTGCTGTAATTTCTCCATCCATCTGGCCAGTTGTCCTTCCGGTGTCTTCATGTCCAGCAGCCATTTGAGTGCGGCATGATCTGTTCGGATTAAGAAATGGCGACCATACGGGTATTTATGGAAATGGTCCACAGCCCTTATTATTGCAAGAAGTTCTTTTCTGGTGACGCAATAATTTCTTTCTGGCTTCGAGAATCCACGGCTGTAGTACTCGATCACCCTCTCTTCACCATCTTGCACCTGGGATAGGACGGCCCCCAAACCGGTGTTGCTGACGTCGATGTCTAAGATGAACTTGCCGGACTGTGTAGGAAAGGCTAGGATTGGGCTGGAACATAGTGCTGCCTTCAGTCGCCTGAATGATGTTTCGCAATACTGGTTCCAATGGAAGGTCTCTTTATCAGTGGTCTGCCGATGTAGAGGGGCGGCGATGGTGGCAAATCCCTCAACAAAACGCCGGTAGTATGAACATAGGCCCAAGAAGCTTCGGAGTTCATGTTTGTCTCTTGGAACTGGCCAATCGCGGATGGCTTCTATCTTGTCTTCGTTGGTGCGGATTCCTGACTCGGACACTACGTGGCCCAAAAACTCTACTTCTTTTTGAAACAAGGAACACTTCTTCGGATTGAGTCTCAGGTTGGCATTATTAATTCTGGAGAATACTTCGCCCAGGTTCTTCAGATGGTCGTCGAATGTCTGGCCCATGACTAGAATGTCGTCGAGGTATACTAAGCACGTCCTCCATGTTAACCCGCTCAGTACATACTCCATTAGCCTCTCAAATGTAGCGGGTGCATTACATAACCCAAAGGGCATGACCGTGAACTGAAACAGCCCTTTACTGGTGGAGAACGCTGTCTTCTCTCTGTCGTTTGCGTGTAGACCAACCTGCCAATATCCACTTTTTAGGTCTAGTGTGGAGAACCAACGGGAGCCTGCTAGTGTGGTCAAAGTGTCATCGATTCGGGGTAGTGGATAGCTGTCTTTCTTCGTGACATCATTCAGCTTTCTGTAATCCACGCAAAATCGGGTGGTTCCATCCTTCTTTTTAACTAACACGACGGGAGCAGACCATGGACTGATGGATGGCTCAATAACTCCATTTTGTAACATGGACTCGATGTTTTCCTCGACTGCCTGTTGTTGCCCCAATGGTAGTCGTCTAGGTGGTATTCTGATGGGTTGAGCCTTTCCGGTATCTATTCGATGCTGGATGATGTTGGTGTGACCGGTGGTTCCATTTTTACCGTTAAAAATTTTGCCAGTGTTTTGTGATAAATTGCTTGGCTTTTTTCTGGTTCTCTGGTGTCAAGTGTGTTAAGTGGTCAGCAAACTGTTGTAGGAACTCTTTATCGGGCCCTGTCTCCTTCACCGACGTCTGGTACTCTTCTTCGCAATTGATGATCGTCTCTACTGGCTCGAAACAAGCTATCTCTTGACCATTGGTAATTCTGATGTCGTTGTTGGACAAATTCAGGACTCTGATTGGTATATCTCGTCCGGTTTTAACTATAGCCCGTCCAACTAAGTAGTCATGAGCTGAGTGTACGGGCTCCACCATTCCAACGCAGCTCCCAGGATTGCTGTCTAGCTGCCCATGAATAATCTGTTCTGTTCGACCGGGAATTCTAGCTGAAGACTTTATCACAATTTTTATGGGCGTGAATGAGGTGTTGACGGGCCGTGTCAATACAAATTCCTCATTAAGGAACCGAAGAACATCATATGTCGGGTCGAACATAAATCCATGCTGGCTAATTAGGTCCATTCCCAGTATAAAATCGTCCTCAATATTCGCTACCAGGACCCTATGCCGGATCATGTTGTCCCCTATCTGTAGCACGACATCTGCCTCACCCTGTATGGACATGGACTCGCCGGTGACTGTTCTGAGCTGGATGTTATTGGTAACTGGCCGAATTTCTGATGCTCTCAAAACCCTGGACTTGGCAATGGACACAGCGGCGCCGGTATCGATGGTGATGGTAACTGCTCGCCCGTTGATGGTGCCTCTGATGACTAGACTGCCGCTATCTCGGCAAAATCCCCGGATTGATAACGTTTTGGGGGCTGGTGGAGGGACAGTCAGCATTCGCCCCCCTATGCTGACTGACTGACGGTCCCTGGACATGTGGCTGTTCTGTTGGTTACCTCTGGTCGGTGATCGTTCAGGTGGCCTCACTCGACAATTACGTTGGAAGTGCCCTGTTCGTCCGCAGCCGTAACATGCCCCTCTGGTGCCAGTTCTTTGTGACCGGTCTAATAATTTGTTCAGACCAGCCAGCAGCGCTTGAAATTGTGACTCTGACTCTTCCTGGTTGAAGGAAACTGCTCGGACCCTCGGCTTGGCCATGTTCATGACGGCCTCTACTTCCAAAGCCCGAAGTAGAGCTTCACTACTTTTCTTGACGCCACTCAGTCTTAAATTTCTTTGTACTTCCACATCTCTGATGCCGTTTATGAAACTCTGTGTGGCCAACTGGTCTTTCGTTTCCTCTGGCAGGTCTGGGTAGGACAAGTGAACTAACCGTCTAATCTCTGCTTCGAATTCTTGGAGGCTTTCACCGGATTTTTGGGTTTTTCCACTCAGTTGGACTTGGTATACCTGGCTCAAGGATTGATTGTCGTAACGTTTGTCTAGGATAGGGATGATCTTGTCGAAATTGCCTTGTTCATCGACTGGAATGCTCTGGTGGAGTTCTAGGGCCGGACCTCTTAAGGAAATTACCAGAGATGTGGATTTTTCATGATTATCCCATCCATTTGCTGTAGCCACGGCCTCAAATTGCCGTTTATACATGGGCCAAGATGAACTGCCGTCGAATGTGGGTGGTTTACTAAAGGAACCTTTGGTACTCACGGTGTTCTGGTATATTCCTCGCTGTAAGTCCTGTTGCATTTTTTTAATTTCTGTTTCTAGTTTATTTTGGATGGCACAGATTTTATCTTGTACTTCAGTGTGTACTGTTTGCTTGATGGAACTGATTTGATCTTGAACTGTATCTTGAATTGAACCGATTTCAAATTTTACCTGGCTTTGGATGGAATCAAGATCATCTACTTTTGTTTCAAGAGTATCCACGGTATTTTTTATGGTCTTAATGTCATCATTTATCTCTTTTATATCTGACTCAACTATTTGCATTCTTTCATTAACTGTTTCATTAACTTGTCCTACTATTTGCATTAATTGTTCGAACTGCATTTGTCTTTTTTCTTCAGTTATTTTAAATTCATTTTGTCGCTTATATTCAAGTTGTTCTTGTTTCTCTTCAAATATTTTAAAATCATTTTGTCTCTGTTCATCTAATAATTTAAATTTCGAGAACAATCCTTCAATTAAATTATGTTGTTTTTCTTCCATGGTAGTGACAAGATTTTCTAATTCTATTTTACGTTTTTCATCAAAAGATTTTACTAACCTTTGTTGAATTTCTTCTTGATGTTGTTTTTCCTTCTTGTCACGTTTTTCTAGAATCTGTGCAATTTTTTCGTCCAGTCCCTCTGAAACCTGCTTGACTATTTTTTTGGTAGTTTCGTCCATACTACGGGTTTCCATAAATCAAATTAGGATTTTAACTGCACTAATCCTTCACTTCTAACACCAAATTGCAATATACTTCGTGGGTTCAATTTAAAAACTATAACAACTAATATTTACTTTCACTTTTCTAGAACTTTATTTACATTTAAAACAGCTGATTCACAATACATTTTCATATAAGCTAGTCGTCGCGGTATATCTGAACTGCGATCGTGGCGTGCTTCTTTTATAATCCCCGTGGAATTCTCCAGTAGAAAATAATCATCGCTCCTTCCGCTGCCGAGTCTTTTCGAGAATCGTATTTTTTATCGTAAAGCGTTTGTTGTCGTGCTGAAAGGCTTTGGGAAAATTTCGTAACAATATATATATATATATATATATATATATATATATATATATATATATATATATATATATAATGGTATTGTTAGAATAAGTATTTTGTGAAACTTGATAAAGGCATTGTATCAAAATAAAGTGTAAATCTCGGAAGTGTATAAACTGAATAGCTTGAGTATTTGTATTGTAAATTTAGGCTAACAAAAAAAGAGTTCTTATGTATATCTTAAGACCAAAATTGCATATTTTAATCTTCAGCAGGTACCATAAACGAGACTATTGTGCACGATTCCGACGAGACTTCAATGGAATCAAGAGAATCTGATGATCATATGGGTGAACACGCTTATTCACTTCATCTACCTAAAGTTGGTGAAGAAGAGGATTATGTGTTAAACCTTAGTACTGATATAAAAAGGCAACTTGACGAACTTCTATTTGAAGGAGACCTTCTAGAAGTGTATCTGGATGAAATATTCGGTCTTTGGAAAATTATGCTGGCATCCAGGGACCCTGAAAAAGAACCATATTTTATCGATTTTGATGTAAGTAGTCCAATGATAATATTTGAAATTACAACAATCAGTGCATTCCATTGAAAAGGTCACTGTTATGGCATGATATACAAGTAAGAAAAACTAAAAGTTACATAATGTCAAATCTGTAAAAACTACCACATATGAACAGTATGTTTTAAAAAATTAATTGTTCAAGATACAAACATGAAAATGGTCTTTTGAAATGTGCAGCATTTTTATTGAAATGTGGTTAGTAATTATTCCCAAACAGTCTAAAGATTGGGAACAATTGCGATGTATTTTCCAGACAATACGGCGCACAGAATTTTGTAGCCACACAGTATAATAAAATCTTAGGAAACTATGAGTAAAGTATGACTTGATATGATTTTGGAAATTTATTACAAAACCAGCACTGGCTAAACTTGACATTTTTCTTTGTGGTTTTTCAAATGGTGAAGCACGGCTTTTTCCAAAATTTTGAATATTAAGCAAGAGAATGTTTATTGTAGCTTGAAATTTTTAAAATACTTTTCAAAACCTGAAAAGCTCACAGCCTATTAGTGTGTAGTCGACCATCAAATGCTCACATAAAAAAAGAAATAAATAATTTTCATTCAAATCGTTGATTTTTAGGTTTCCTTATATATAATATACGGATACCCTTATAATAGCACTCCGGATTTCTCCCTCTTTCACATCTCAGCAATTTTCTCCTAAACTACTGGACGGAAAAGGTTGAAATTTGGTATCAGTGTATAGCTTGATGACCCGATCGACCGTCCCCCCCCTTATCTTAGAAACTATAAGACGTAAGTTTTCGAAAAAAATAGAGATATAGGGCCTCACCTGAAACCCCCACTATTAATTTTGGGGGGCAAATTACAGAATTATATGAAAAGTATAAAATTAAAATTGTTTCTAATGCATATTGTAATTATCAAATGAAAGAGCTCTAGGGCATCACCTTATTTTTACCGGAAAAATGATCAAGTAATTATCAAATCAAAGAGCTCATTATAACAAATAAAAACATGTTTTTTTATATTTTTTAAATAAATTATTTAAAATTATCAGCAAAAATATAAAAATTTACCCATTCCTCTCCCCTTATCTCCGACTCTATAATTTGAAAAAAGAGGTATAGGACCAGACCTGAACTTTACTGGAAAAATAAGGAGGAAACCCTAATATTAATTTTAGGAGGCAAATTACAGCATTAAGTGGAAAATATAAAACTAAATTATTTGTAACGCATCATGTAATGTATCAAATCAAAGGGCTCATTACGATGAATACTAATATATTTTTTCATTGTTTTAAAATGAATATTTTAAAATATATTAATGAAAATATTTTTAAAAAAATTTCCCCTTTATTACCCAAACTATAAGACCTAAAATTTTTTGTTTACAGGAAAAACACCCTAATATTAATTTTGGGGGTCAAATTATAGAATTAAACGTTAAATAAAAAAACATTAATGAAAGAGGTTATTATGAGGATTGCAAATGTATTTTTTTCATATTTTTAAAATAAATTGTTTAAAGGATGTTAACAAGATTTTAACAAAAATATTAAGCATCGACTTATTCTACCTTTAAAAACTACACTACCTAAAATTTTGAAAAATATATTTTATTTGTATTTTAAAAAATTTAATAATTTATTATTTAAAACTTGACCTATTTTCCCCTTTATCTTCCAATCTACAGAGCCTAAAATTCAGACAGTAGATGATTAAAAGCTTCCCTGAAAGTTTATTAGTAAAATAAAACTGTTATGTTAATTTTGGGGGCCAAATTAAAAAAATAAATACATATTCTTATAAAAATTCAGCGAATCATGTAGCAGATAAAATAAAAGTGTATATTTTTTATAACTTTAAAATGCTTGCTTTAAAAGATTCATTCCCTGCTTGTATGAAACTGGAATATTAGAAGAAGGTATACTTTGTTTCACCTACATTGTATCAAATCTTGAAGGTGGTACGGAACCCTTAGTATGCGAGTCCAACTCGCACTTGACCAAATTATTTTTCGTTGTAATTGTTAAATAGTGATCCCACATAATAATATGCCATAGACAAATCGAAAATTTAAATAACGACCTTTTCAGTGTGACTTGCTGTATATAATAAATTACAATTATTTTCATGAAATACTGACCTTTGTATTTCAGGCCAACGTGAAGAACACTCCCAAAAAAAGAGGTCGCAAACGGATGTCCGAAGAAGTCGAATCAGCTAAGAAATACATCAAAGCGGTCAAAGTGGATTCTGAAAAGAAACCGCGCGGCCGAAAAGCCAAAGAAGGTGGCGGCAAGAGGCGAGGTAGACAAAAGAAGGTGAAAACAGCTTCAGACAGTGACGACGACGACGATGATGAAACCTGCGCAGCCAATGGTTGTCAAAAACCGACAGGTCAAAATGTCGACTGGGTACAGTGCGATGGCGGCTGTGAGCAATGGTTCCACATGGCTTGTGTCGGTTTATCAGCTGAAGAAATAAATGAGGATGAGGACTATATATGCGTTACTTGTTTAAAGTCCACGACTTACGAGAACTTAAACAGTCGGTCGAATAGTCCGCGGTCGCCTGATTCGTCATCACAGCCTTCCACATCTAAAGACGTTTCATAGTGCAGACTTTCTTTTAACCGGTTCAGTTTTTTCCCTTGTTTCACATTAGTTAACAAAAAGAGAAGTATTTTAGTATATAGAGCATGTATACCCAGTTCAGTTGTGATAATTTATACATAAGAATGTAAAAATACTTTATATCATCTTAATGTACATTTATTTTTCTCTAAAATATTATTTATCAGCACTCATATTTAACGGTAGTGTACATATGATTTTAAAAAAATTCACGAGAGTCTATGTTATATACTAATGAAGGTCAATATTCTTATAGGCTGCAGAAGCAAAAATACTATGGCTATGTTTACCTTAATTATTGTGTTGAGGACAAGTCAAGTATTTATAAAATTCACATCAAGCACAAAACTTAAATAAGTTGTATTAATTTTATCAAAGCAATAGAAGAAAGGGTATACAATTTTAGCTGGATTGAAGCTCTTTAAAACATTTTGTCAAGTGACTACATTACTAACATAAGACCACAAAAAAAGTATCCTGTGCATTTGACGACAGCGGTATATTTCCTATCTCTATCTCGAAATCCTAAGACAAATTAGCGGTTCCCAAGTGATTTTTTTTTCACGGAAAACCTTATTTATATAGTTATATTTGTATTGGAAAACAAATTTTCGGAAAAATCATTGGAGAACACCTCTATTTTGGCATGGGATTTTCATTCAGCGATGAAAAATACATCAAAATGTACCACCACCTTTGTCAAATATTTTTGTGGCCCTGTATTTTGTATTTGAATTCATTTATTCAGTCCGGAAATATAAGACAGAGACTTTTATGTATTTTCATCGCTTAATCCAAATCGGAACTAAGATCAAAATGTGTTTTTATTTTAAGAAAAAAATATTTTTTTTTCAGTTCAAAAATAAATATAAAGGTTTTTTGCTTTTTTCTCGAAAATTCCTCGGGAAACCCCTAATTCGACTTCGAATTTGGATTCAGCGATGAAGTATATACACGGTATTCAAAAAGTCCCGGTACGGATTTTCTGGGCAGTAAGACAAAAATATGGTCAATACAAAACTTTTAGAATTTTCCCTAACCACAAAATAGTCATAATAGATTTGACCATGAACTTCAAGGACAAATCAAGGTAAAGTTGATTTTTGCAAATGGGAACACCCATTTTTGATATTCCATTTAACCCTGACGGTCAGCAGAGGTCAAAATGAAATCATACTATACCATTATGGGTTCAAGAAACAATTTTTTGTCGGACGCCTTTTCCATTTTATCGTGGCTACGCAATGGCCATAATGAATTTGGTAAAATTATATGCCTGTCAAAAAATCGTCTTCTTAGGCCCATAATGTCCGATGTACGAAGCCAAACTTAGTTCGACCTAAATTTGACATCCGGTGACCAAATGGAAAAAAATGGCAAAAGATATATCTGAACGTAAAATTTTCCCCTCTTTTCATTTCCATAATCAAAACTAAGTATTCCGATTTGAAAAAATCAACTTGACCTTGACCAAGGTCAAATCTATTATGAACATTTTGTGGCCAAGGAAAAATTCTAAAAGTTTTGTATAGACTATATTTTTGTAAAATGTCTTCTTGCCGAGATTATCAGCCGTACTGGGACTTTTTTAACACCGTGTATAAAAATAATACACAGGATACCTTTTTTGTAAGCCTGGGCAATAGAAGGAAAATAACATTATGAGGGCTGTTCAGTAGTACTAAAAAACAAGCTTTTTTTCTTTACCTATCGTGACTTATTGTTCATGTTAGTTTCCTTGACATTCTGAATACTTGATTCATTTTTGACTAAGGATTACTCGATTGCGATTTCTGATGTATATCATTGTATTAAATTCCTCCATCTAAGTTTAACTTTCACCTTATTTAGTTCAGACACATCCTATTTATGTGGCCTCGCCATATTTCTGAGTATTTATTGTTTCAAAGAAACTCAGTAAAATCTAGGGATTTACCCAGATAATTTTCTAATAAATGTAATCAATAATCATTTTAAACACTAACACCCATTATGCACTGGTATCTCTTTTAGAATTAATTCCTGGTATTTTATTTGCATTATCTTTTGTTTAATTGTTTTTTTAAGCAATCTCGCAAACTTTTTGTTGTTGAACTTCTGTCAGTAGTGATACTTAATTTTTATCTATTTATGTATTCCTCAGTACACTGTCATAGATAAAAAATAATTCATATATTTTTTGCATACTGAAAGGAAAACAATATGATAATATTTTAATGTATCGAACAGCCTTCATACAACAATTTCATATAATAGCTCAGTACATTTGCAGATCACTATAAGTAAAATTGTATCTAGATAGTAAAATTCGGCCAAACTCATATGACACAATCCCGATCTTTGTGAATGCAGTTTCAGTTCTTTCAATATCAGTTTGTCTAGAGTTCGGCTCGAGCCCAATTTAAAAAATAAAAGTTGATACAATTGTAAGCTTGAAAATTACGTTGTTGACTTTTCGAAAAATTTGATTAATGTTTATTTGACACTACAAGAAAAAATATAAGTTCAAAAAAATATCTTCATAACTTGTATACACAAGACATAGAAAGTAAATATAAAGAAATAAATATGGTACCATAATTATCGAAATTATGAAGTTGGGAAATTTAATCAGTTTTAATTTTAAAAGAAGCTCCTTAATTATGTTATTATATCATGGGTGGATTCAAAGGGGGCGATCGCCCCCACCGAGAGCCTCAAAGTTACTAAATTTAATAAAATTAGATAATTTTAACTCCAAGAGCCAAGGTAACTTCTATGGATTTAAACCTCAGAACGACCATGTTTTAAGTAATAACCCAAGATATCTGGGTTTAAAATTTTATTTAGGTAAATTTAGTACGGGATCGCCCCCTAAAGCATGAAATCGGCCCGTCGGAAGCACGTGTCTGGATCCGCCCCTGTATTATATCCATGATTTTAATTTGAATTATACATATTCAAACGTATTATGTTAATATACTTTCAATTATGCACTGAATTTTTTGATAATTTATGATTCTTAATAGCAGGTGAAAACAGCCACTAACTATTTTTTTCTGCTTATAAATTGTATATTCTTTTATTTTTAATAAGAGGTTAATCTGTATGATTTTTCATGTACAATATATTCAACATTAGTTTTAATGATGTTTATTTGAACATTTTATGAATTATGAACCGCATTTGGAACAATTGTACAATTTTTGTTTTAAAGTTCTATAAATATACAGTTGTAAATATTCTATTAGAGTAGTTCTTTATGTTTATATTTTATTTTGAAGTTATACTGCATTATCATTAGTAAATGTTTGTCTCGCGATTTAATAAAGCTTTTTCTTATTCTTAATTCGGATTTGAATTGATAAAGCCTCCATGAAAACATAATTCCAGAGTTTGAAACAACACATTTATGACTAGTCATCGGATTATATGTACTATCAAAATGCCAAAATATGCATGCAAATGTGCACTAAAAAAGGGTAAAATATGCATAAAATATGCACAATCAAAAAACATTTACATTTAGAATTTACGTTTATTCCCGACTTGACCATGTATAGCATCACACTCCCTCTAAGGCACACATAGTGAGGCTTTAGGGGAAAATTCACTAAACCCCAGATATACTACATATCAAAAGGATATAGCTCTGTGGGAGCCCTTGCCAGGTTATCAGGCCCGTGGTTGACGTCCTGGCTGCAGTTCCACATGAATTTTCTAACCGCCCGGACTGTTCTTAACAGGACGGCTTTTTGCATCAATTGGTAAAGATGTTCGTCCAGGCCGAGGTATTTCAAATTGTTTAATGGATGTTTTGGGACTACTCCTGTTGTTGACATAACAATTGGTGCCGTTCGAGTGTTGTTCATGTCCCATTGTTTCTGTATTTGAAATTCTAAATCCTTATATTTGGATATTTTTTCAGCCTGCTTAAATTTATATTATTGTTGTTAGGGATTGCTATGTCAATTAAGGTTGTTTTTTTAGAGACTTTATCTACCAAAACTATAACTGGTCTATTGTGAGCAACAGTCCGATCGGTCAATATCGTTCGGTCCCAGTAGAGCTTGTAGTTGTTATTTTCTAAAATAGATTCTAGTTTGTATATATGGTAGGGTGTTCTTATCGACCGTGATAGCTCAAGTTTAAGCGCTAGTTCCTGGTGCAGTATTTTTGCCACAGTATCATTTCATTCTTTGTATTCAGTTGCAGCGAACGCTTGGCAACTTCCTGTGATTTGCTGGATAGATTCAAATGTTTGGCAACCATATCTGCATCGGTCGTTGTTGATAGAAGGGTCTTTAACGATGTACTTTAGATAATTCTTACTTGGATTACTTGATCTTGGATTGCCAATATAAAGCCTTCCGTTTCAGGAAACATATGACCAGAGATCAATCAGTGGTTCTTTGCTGAACTGTCGACATAATCTTGGTTGACGTCATTTATATGTCTTCCATGAACCGGCTTCTCTTTCCATTTGAGCAGTTTCTGATCAGTTGTCTGGTGGTATACGTGAACTTCTTGTTCTGTCATTCGCAGAGGTGTTGAGTCATCAACCTGACATATGACTCTGTGTAGATCAGAAAATATTCTGCGAGTTTCTGGAAATGATTACGCAAATTAGAAATTTGTTGATCACATAACTTGCCTATATCTTCTCTTCCTCCTTCATACCGTGGCAACATTGTATGTTCGACAGAGCTCTTTGGATGATGATTTTGAGCTTTTGTTAGTAGAACTCGAACTTTCCGTTGTAGTTATTCAATGTCAGTCTTGCACCATTTAACTATTCCGAATGAGTAACTGAGTACTGAGCACGCATAGGTGTTAATAGCCTGAAACAGATTTTTACTGTTGTTAGTTTTCAACAGTCGTCTTACCCTTCTATAGGACTCTATTAAAAGGTCCTTTTTCATGGTGGAGTGATCAATTCGTTGGGTCTGCTTTACTCCAAGGTATTTGTAAGTATGGCCTTCCTCCATGGATTCAATTTAGGTGCCATCTCTCATTTCGTAGGGCCCCTGCTGTATTTTGCCTTTTACTATATTGATAATTCGGCATTTGTCCAGGCCAAATTGCATATGGATGTCACTAGAGAACCCTTCTACAATTTTAAACATATCATGCAGCTGTTGTTTCGTAGCGTCCATCAACTTTAAGTCGTCCATGTATAACAAATGGTTTATCTTTAGTGCTTGTACGTTGTTGTGTTTGAGACTGAACCCAAAGTTAGTCGCGTTCAGTTTGTGTGAGAGGTTCATGGCAAGGCAAAACGACAGCAGGCTAAGAGAGTCTCCCTAGAATATACCCCTTCTGATTGGGATAGAGTCGGTTTGTATCGAACATTGGGCTTCATTCAGAAAGATTTTGGTTTGCCAGGTAGTCACGACATATTCTAAAAAGTTAACAATACAATTATTTACTTTATAGAGTTTCAGCACCTGAATGAGCCAATCACGTGGAACTGCATCAAAGGCCTTTTTGTAGTCCACATATGCCATGTAGAGATTTCTTCGTTTGGCGTGGGCTTGACTGCAGACAACGGAATGAATTATTAGTTGTTCTTTGCACCCCATCTAGTTTTTCGCGCATCCCTTTTGCTGTTTGGTAATTATGTTGTTCAGCTCACAATGTCTGAAAAGGCAATGATTAATGCACGACGTTATAAGTTTGTATAAGGTTGGGAGGGACGTGATTGGTTGGTACTTTGCTGGGTGCTGTGTACATAGGTGATCCTTTGGTAAGAGGTATGTAGCACCATGCGTAAGGAAACTAGGCATCTTATGTGGATGGATAACTATATCATTAATAAGGACTGTTAATTTTTCATGGGTGGCGTAAAGTTTCTTTATCCAGTAATTCTGCACACCATCTTGTCCTGGTGCTTTCCAGTTATGGAGATGTTTCATTATGTTGGACGTGTTTTCCGTTGTAAATGGTTGGTGTTGCATTTTATCACAATTCTGAAATGCAGCCTCCTCCTCATTAATCCAGCTCGCTCTGGAGTTATGGGAAACTGTTGTGGAAAGTTGTGTTTTCCAGAACTGCTCGATGACCTTTTACTGGGATAGCTAGGGGTTTCATTATTATTGATGTTGTTGAGTTTTCTATAAAACCCCTTTTCTGATTTTCGGAATAGTGCATTGTCTAGTTTCCGTTGGTTACTGGTTTATTATTAATATAATATAATTATTACATTATAATAAAAAATAGAATATATATGAATAATTTTTTTAATATAATATTTAATAAACCATAAGTTATTATTATGTAAATAATAAACTTATTTATTATAATTCTCTTCAGGCAGAGTTTGAGTGGTGCCGTTGATAAACGCGTCAACTTTCTTTATTCCTTCAAAACCGGGGTTTTTGTACAAAACTGCATTTAATTTGTCACGAACCTGCGATAGTGAACTCGGAAGAGCGTTACTCTGTTCAATCACTTTTTCTATTATTTCCAAGAATTGGCACAGAGGAAAGTTTTTATTAGTTTCTAGTTTCTCAATTGCATTGGGTATATTGCTGAAATGTGTTGCAATAATAGCAATATTTTTTGTTATTGAAGGATCCTCAAATGCCAGTTGGCTTGAATCGATTGCAATGGAGTCTGATCTGTCAAATTTTCCAATTGCTTCTTTTATAGCTTCGAAATGTTCAGCATAAAACAATAAGGCTTTCAACCAAGTGCCTCACCGTGTTAATATTGGTCTTGGTGTGCTCGATTCGAGTGTGCGAGGCGGAAGTGTCGACTACATAATACAACATGCCAAACACGTGTACTATTGAAATAAGCACTATCAATGAAAAAGTACCAAAATATGCAAAAACGCTATAAAAATAGAATTATATACATTTGCATATGCAAATATGCAAATCCATATAATCCGATGTCTATTTATGACTATAGTAAACCACCAATTATCAGAAATGACGGAAAACTGGGGGCGTTAAGCGCGTAAGTAAAAAAGTTGGGCTTTCAGAATTAAGGTGCTTTGTAAGCCGTCAAAGATGTTTCAAAAGCTTAATTTCCCCTGTAATCTTCGTTTCCTAAAAGTATTTTAAACATCATTCAAGAACGTTAAAGGATTTTTTTTCAGGACCTATATGAAAACTATCATTTGATGTGACTATTCTTCCATATAGTTAAAACCGACAGTGTTGACTACTTAAATACTCCTCACGAAAATATATATGAATAAGTAAACCTTTATCAACTTTTTCGAGGCCCCCCTGTGCCTCCTTCGCACGCTGCCACGTTAATGATAGGAACCTCAAAGGATTGATATAGATGAGTGTAGCCATTGCTATCTAAAAATTCTGTTGCTATTCGTATGGATAGTCAAAATGGATTGATTTTCAAAACTTACTTCCAGATTCTTGATAGGACAACTGGAAATAATCATTGCAAGACAGCCCATTTGACCACTTTATTCAGTGAATGTTAGGAGTTGTCTCTGAAGGACTGTGACATCATTTGCATTCAACTAAAAGAAGTCTGAACAAAGCAAGATGAAATGGCATCATAATAAACAAAATAGATTGCAGTGTATCAAGGTAATTCTTATTTACCTATAGCAGCAACACAAACTAACCAAGTGGTATAAGTTAAGGTTCCAAGCCAGTCACTTCTTGAAGTCGCTATATTGGGGAATAATTGATGAATATTTTATATTAATAAAAAAACATACAAATTAACAATAATTAGAGGCAGATCCAAGAGGGGGAACTTTAGAGTCAGTGAGTTTAAAACAAACACGATAAAATCTTAAGTCAAGAAGCAAAATAACATATTCATATTAAAATATATTAGAAGTCAAAGCAAAATACCTCTATTTTACTCGCCTTGATCAACTTACACTTCGATTTTTATTTAAAAGACATCCTTAGCAAACTGGTCTTTTAGATGCAAACTAAGATGGTGAAAATGTAATAAATTTTTATCATAAGAAAAATTATTTGAAAGATATTACCAATTCCGAATCGCCTTCCATCGGCATTTCTATTCTTTATTTCTTTTGTTTGAAATGACCTTTGCTAAAGGTTGTTTTAGATACGGAATGGGTGTCATATTTATGAGCGCAGTCTGTACCAAGAATTTATTTGTTGTGGAAATCGACAAGGAAAGGTTAACGCAACAATTTATTTCGATGAAACCGAATACGAACGATGATTTCCTGGTTGAATTCTGATCGGAAGTAAGAATTATTGTTGGGCTCTCGTTGCGCCAAGACAGTCTAGCCCAGATAAATCCAAAATATTAAGAAAAAAGCCAGCAATTTGTCTTCTTGTAGATACTCATCTGAAACTGTACTCTTCCTCTGTATTAAATTCAATTTCCAAAAAGTGAAAGAAGAATGATATTTACAAAATGTTAACGCAATTTTTCTAGTCTGTTTATGAGATCACGAACACGGTAAACTTCTAGCGTGCTTTGATAGACATGTTTACAGCAGCTTAGATATCAGTTATGATATCCCGTTGTGATGTCTGCCTTCCGTTTAAGTAAAAATGCACCTGTTCAAACTACTACACTTCTTAGCAACTTATTTACTGATATATCTTGATCCGGCAAACAATTGAACACTGACTGCAAAATGGGCAGAGATGATTAGATAAATCACTTTTTGGTCTTGATATATTATTTTAATCCTGAGACATAATCATTTGCATCAAGTCTTTATCATTTTAAATCCAGTTGTCATGATTATTGCAGCTTGCCTGCCACCTGTTTACAATAAAAACAGTTTTTAAAATTGGGAGGGACTATATACTGCAGGTGCTTCACCATGTTGGTTGGCTGCCACAAGACGACCAGTACCTAATTACTATGTAACAGATAAATAAACAAAATGTTTAGTACCAATATAAAAATCTTTATTTTAAAAACGTAAACAAGTTAAAACTGATTTACAAGATGACAACATAGTTTTTGGAATTACGTAAAGTGTTTAAAATAAAGATTTGGTATATGGGTACACATTTCTGTGTGTAACTTATCTATAACTATATAAAATGTTATGGTAAATGAAACTACTTAAATAAATATAGAAATATATTTTTTCAAACCTACAACATACAAATTATTAGTTGAAAATGAAACTGAACACTACATCCATTTTTTATCAAAAAAGTTAAGTCTGCCTGCTGTAAAAACTAATTTTTTAGCATTTAAATAATTCTGCAATTTGTTTTAAAAATTCACAAATTCACCCATAATAACTTCCTATATTAAAAATAAGTAAAAAATAATAATTTATTTCATAATTTCTAATGTAAAAAAAATGTACAAAACATTTACAATTTAGCTTTATGTACATGTACTTTAAATAATGAATCAGCTGTAAGGTTGTTCTACGTATAACACAGAGAATGTGAGATATATATCCCTATGGAAGAATGTAAATTATAAAATAAATTGTGTTGCAATCAAAACTCATCATGTGGCTTAACAGTTTTGCAACACAATTGTCATCAAAACTTATCCATATTACAGGAAAACATTTATTTACATATTAATTTTAAATTGAAATTAAATAAAATTTTAAAACTGTACTAAAACGTACACTATAATAAAAAAATCACCTATTTTATAACTAATTGGGCAATGTATCATACAAAATATCTTTAGCAGATTGTGAAAGAAACTCAGGAAATTTAATGTCAAAATTAACAATGAGGTCTCCACGACGTGAAGGCTCCTTGGGCAAAGGAAGTCCATAACCCTGTATACGTCGAACTGTGTTTGGTTTGATGATTTCCTGAGTGTAGTGTAAAGGAATTGATTTACTGGACATTGTAGGAACTTCAATGCTGCACCCACATAATGCCTGAAACAAAAAAAAATGTTAAAAATTGGAGAATATATGATTATTTTTTCTAAAAATACCAACAAAACTATTTTTAGATTTGAACGTCATAGTAGGTGAACTTATGGCTAAATTTAGAAAGCCTATATTTATTAACGTGAACTAGAAAATATTTGAATTAATATTAAAATATATGTCCTATATAGAAACAAAACACTGAAATATATATTTTAAAAAAAGTACAAAATGAATTGTCAAATATGCTTACCTGTTTAAGGGAAATCTTGGCTGTATACTTGATGTCACTACCTTCCCTTTTAAACAGTGGATGGGGTTTATCTCTGATGATGAAAACTATATCAGCTGGAATTTTGTTTCTGCCCTGATCGCCTTCCCTTTGGAATGTAATTTTGGTGCCAGCTTTCCACCCAGGCTTGACATTGATTGTCAGCACTTTGTCTTCTTTTTTTGTAGACCCATCTGGTTGCAAAACTTTCCTACTAATTTTCATTTTCTTCTGGCAACCTTTTGTAATATCTTCAAGTGAAACATAAAGATCATGCTCTATAGGTGGATCTTGAATTTTGTCTTTATTTCTATTCGGGCTATTATGGAAATTGAAAGACTGACTACGGAAAGCCCCACCTGGACCTCCTCTTGGAGGGCCTCCGACCCCCAAAGAAGCGAAAGGATCATCTGTCTCCATATCATCATCATGTAATCCAAACATGCCCTTATTGCCAAAATCGAAAAAGGCTGAGAATGGACTGGAATTACCGAAGAATTGTGCGAATGTTGCCCTTGGATCTCCATGATAGGCATAACTGAAGTTGCCACCTGGACCAGCACCGCCTGCACCCCCTGGTACACCACCTTTCAAACCTTCCTCGCCATATGCGTCGTAAATATCTCTTTTTTTCTTGTCTGAAAGAACTTCATAGGCTTCTGCTACTTCCTTGAATCTCTCTTCGGCTGAAGGGGCCTTATTTTTGTCCGGATGGTATTTCAATGCTAACTTTCGGTACGCTTTCTTGATGTCGTCATCACTGGCACCTTTTTGTAGTCCAAGGATTTTGTAATAGTCTTTACCCATTTTTATTAAAAGTTGAAAAGATTACAAACAAAATTATTCACTATTTTATCACCAATTATGTAAAAAAACACACGACCACTACAACTCATATAAGTTCTTTCTCAACTCGAAGTAAGTCATAAACTCTTTGCGCAACGCCTATCCCACCTTTATATATTAAATGATCTACTCCTGATCATTCACGAGTTTTCTGGAACTAGTCGAACATCATCGGCGGAGATCACGAAACTTCGGGTATTTGTTTTTAAATTGTTTGAGTATTCAGCTGCTTTGTTCACTAATATTAATATCAAATACGTCAAACGGTTTCATTTTGCTAAAATAGCATGCTTCTAAATACTTTCAAGCCATTTTTCATTGATAATAACATTAAATCAAATTTCAACGTCCGACTGCACTGGTGTCGTTGTAGAGGCGCGAAATTTGAAAAAAATGTGTAGACGAATTCCAATCAGTACATTAATATCTTCCAATTTTCTTATTTACACCATGCAATTATAATGGAATTAAAGGTCAGCAATTTTATTAACAAACACTTCTTGTACAAAGTTATCTATTTACACTGAAAATTTCACGAAAAATTTGAACAAAGTTCGCGAATTTTTTACTTTTATTATTAATAATAGTAATTGTGTATTTCTGGTAACGAACAAATTTATCCTGTGTGAGTTTCATATATATTTTTTGATTCTACAGTGTTAATAAGTACCTATGTATTATTATTATAAAAAACTGTCTGATCTCATACCACCATAAATGGATGTAGTATGGGACAAACGTAGTGGGTGTAACCAACATTTGCATTTATTTCATAGCATATTTATTTAAAGGTCTAAACTATAGAGTTTATTTGATTGTATGGTGTATTTCCAGTGCTTCCTTGGTTCGTTGTAAAACAATAAAACAAAGTTATAACCAGGTGATAACAACGAAAATAGTACGTGCCTTTGTATTTCTGTGTCGACGTGTGACATAGAACATAATAAAGAATGTACTTAAACAATTACCTCTTAAGTACAGAAAGCATTTTCTAGTAACGACAAGATGATTGGTGTTGTTCGTATTATTTCTCTTTAACTCAATCGAATATAAGATACGTAAATTCCCAACAAATAACGAGTTACTGTGAACTCTAAAGACAGAGATAAATCGAACGACGCGGGTAAACTTGTCCAGACGTAGATGCATCTTCCACTCTATCGATTGTAATCTATAGTCTATGGATAATTATTCTTCTGGTTTCACAATTGACAGTTCTATTGTACGTTTCATGATCTGTGGTACGATTTGTGTTTGTGATCTGTGCATGACACATTGTGAAAAGTTGTGTGGAGAAGAAAAAAATATATAGTATTCTTAATTATATCAATAATATAAAAGTAATGGGAAAGGATAGCTAATTCGAATAAAGTACTACAGGCAATTTTTATAGTTAGTCAACAAAAGCTCTGAGATTAACATTATGGAGTTAAATTTGTCTGCCTTCCAAGAACCTAGGGGGGTAATGAGAATATTTCAGTTTGTAAGTAGTTAATTACAATAGTTCAATTTAAATTCTAAATTGTTATGTTTAATATATATGTATATCTATATTTTTTCAGATATTCTCAATATGTGCATTTGCAACAGTAACTGGATATGCAGGAAAATTGATGTTTCAATGTCTTGAGAGTAAGACTGAAACTTTTGGTTACCCCTTTGATTTTCATTATTCAGTTCAATTAGTAACTGATAAAAACAGTAATCACACTTGTTTAATCAATATTAGCTCTCCTTCTGCATCAGATGCAACATTTTTTGTTACTACAGGTGTTTTAACAATGCTGTATGCACTATTAATTATTGCGGTGTATGCCAAATTTGATGAAAATTATAAAAGCAATACTAAATTACCTTTAGTTGTGAGTTAATATATTTAGTTTATTCAATTATTTTCAATATTGTGATTTTGTAGGATTTTTTGCTAACAGTATTATTTGCTGTTTTATGGTTATCAAGCAGTGCTGCCTGGGCTAATGGTTTAACTGGCTTAAAAGAAGCCACAAATCAACCTTTATCTCCAGATTGTAAAATGTGTTCAGTATCATCTGGGAATTTTACATCATTAACTATATCAGTGGTAAGTATGCTTTTTCTAATAATTCAATTACAGTTATACTTCTTTTAAATTAAAAATTAATACCAAAAGTAACAACATAAGAACTAAATGTACATTTTAGGCAAAAAGTATTGTTACTGAACTTATACTTTTAAGTTTTGCAAACAGAAACATACTGAGCTTTCATTTACTTTGAAGTAACTCTGCTAGCATCTTGTTATTCCTATTCAAGATACAAGATTGATTTGTATTTTTTGATTTCAGCTTTTGGGATTCCTAAATTTCATCTTATGGGCAGCAGATCTATGGTTTGTCTACAAGGAAACATCTTGGTTCCAAAGTAATCAGCCCCGAACAGTAGATGGGGTTTAAATGAAACCAGTGTATAATATATACATATAACTAGTCAGATTTTGCACAAAATATCTGATACATCATTCACTGGGTTATTTTTGTTTTAGGGTACTAAAGTGCAAAACATTTATAGTTTAGTTTTTATATTTTAGGTTTACATTTTGTTTATGTTTAGTTAACCAATGCTTCTACATGCATTTATTTCTGTTTAATTATAATGTATTAAACCTTTCAAAAACTATATTAAAAATGTAAGATTTTGTGCTATTAATAGAAAACATATCAGGTCCCAAAACATTGTTATCACTCAAAATTGCAGTTCAATATTGGTAGTTGATTATATATTAATAAAATAATTCATTTTTTATTTTATGATAATCTATTGTGATTATAATCTGAGATAGACAGGTGTACTAAACTCTTCTATTTTTGAGTATTTAATGAGGTCTCCAATGCATCAATACATTAGTAATCTCCATTATTTTAGAAAATTACATTTATCACTAATGTTATGATCAAAATTTGTGGAAACTTTGTTCTCAGTCTTATTAATATATTGATGTTATTAATATGAAAGTTTAAAAATAAAACATAATGTAATATATGTTTATAGGATAACATTATTTTTATAGCTATATTACAATATACTGAATTTTCTTTTTATTCTTATCTACAACCATATTTGTCAAAGAGCAGAATTAAATGTTAGGCTTATAGTGGGTAAAACTTTAACTTGGGAAAAAATTCAACAGGCCGTTTTACTTATTATTAACAAGCATTTTGCTAGTAAATTCTGGTAAAAATCAGTGTTCCCAGCAAAGAAAAGGGATTTATCTAACTCAGGTCATAAAACATAAGAGAAACAGCTCTTAAATATGATATGTTTCATGGAAATTAATTTGAAACCTGATAATGAAAATAGTGACAATTTTATTAAGCTGTTGGTAACTTATTTAGCTATTTTCTGTTTATTTAAAAACACCATAATATTACCTATTTTGTTACAATTGAATATTTTCTGGATATTTTGTGAATTTTTTTAAAATTATATCTACTCAAAATTAATTAATGAGAAAGGTGGAAAAATAATCACCAATGTTCAAAAAAATGATTACTAGGAGGCAAATTGTTATTAAAATTCAAATCTGTAATGATAATATTTATTCAGATTAATGGTCATCAAAAGTGCAGAAAGATTGCTGGTCGATTTACATTTTTTTGAAATAACCCATACATTATGACTTTAATGTAGTGAAATAACATTATTTATCCAGCCGGTGCCTGACCCTGCCTGAGTTGTTCCCATGGTAAAGCTGACCCCACTTTTATATATTATTTTTTGAGATATTTTTAATTTGTGGAGTATTGTGCACTGAAATATTTTTTTTAATGGTATTTTTCTATAATATTGTGAATGCCATGATTTTGATACTTTTTGTTAACAATTAGTTTTTAAGTATTTTGTGACTAATACTGAACTGAACTTATATTAGTTACCTGAGTTACAATACGTCCATTTTTCTATTTTTTCAGTTATGTACTAGTAGTATGCCAGATATACTGTCAATGGAAAAACTAAAAACTATTTATTCTTCTGAGAGATATTGAAATTTTACATATGCAAACTGTTTGTCTCTCTCTAGGCAAATTTGTATAGAGCCAAAATTAGAGCACCATCTTAAACCATGTCTGGCTTGATGCTTTTTTGGCATACCACTATTACATACATATTTACTGCCTTACTTCAAATTTACATGGTTAAGGGTATCCCGTTGTGTATAAGTTATACATATTGAAAATCTCATTGTTTTAAATTTATATACAAGAACATCTGTAACACATGTTATTCTGTGCTACAATAACTTTCAACACTGCCACACTATTTTGGTACCTACATTAACAAACATCAAAAATCAAATAATCTTTGTAAACTTACCCTGAAGTTAAGGCAAATAAACGATGTTAATAAAACTAAGCTTATGTTTTATTTAATGTGGACATTATCACTCATTGGTTATTTGGTACAGTAGCTCACAATCTTTTGGTCACGACACATAAATAATACATAGACTGATAAGTGTACACAATATAGGTACATATTTGTACACAGGAAGACAAGTTGATCATAATGAAGAGATTTCTTTCTCTGAGAATATTGTAGGACGGAATTCTTGAGAAAGAGCTCGTTTGGAATATATAAAACAAATATTCAATAATTCAAATAGCTGCACTAATAAAACATAAAATTGAGCATCATAATGTTTAGGTACTGAGTGGTTTTTTAGTAAAGATTCATTATCAGGGCCTAAAAAAATCATTTGTTTGGACTTTGGGTCAAGTTTTAGATTATCTACTTCTTGATTGGGGCCATGGTTACAGCTACTGGCGGATCCAGGCCCCACGAGGTGGGCTAAGGGGCTGAAGCTGCTTCTTTAGTGTTCATTGTGCTAAAATCAACCTTCAGTGACGTCTCAAATGATATAAAGCCCCCCCCCCCAAATGACAATCCTGTATCTGCCCCTGGTTAGAGCTAATCAGGTGAAGTTTGTTAAAATAGAGTAAATTCACTAATTTTGAAATTTTGAACCATAACTATGAATAATACAAACAGATTTAATCATGTTAGGAAATGTTGACTGAAAGAAGAGACAAAAATGATAGTAAAAACTAAATAATCATGTGCTCTTCTATTTTATTATAAATAATTAGTGAAAACGTTTGAACATACTGAAAACAAATTCTATACGTACTTGTGCTTAATTATGAATTCTGTTACCAACCAATTTATTGTGGTTTTTGGTTAGTACCTACAGTATATGATATATTGTGGTATCATTTAAGGACAAGTCATGGATTCCATGTTAGGATTTACTATTGCCTTGGCAAATTTAAACAACAGTGATAATAGTTTCCTATTAAAACATGAATCCGCTATTTTATTCCCCAGTAGGTAGCTTTTCAACAATTTTGTTCTGCCATCTGTCTGAGCAGCAACTGCAAATATAATAATGAGACTTAAACAAGATATTTTATTGTATATTAGGGAAAATAAAAGTGAAACAATATCTTCGTTAAATTAATATATATAGTAGGTATCTGTGCTTTGACATTAGTAACAACAAAATAAAATGGATTTCTGCGTAAATTCCACATTTACCTTATTAATAATTCATTTGAAAGTTTACTTTGATACATTTCAAATTTTTACTTAATACGGATCTGTATACTCAGAAAACCACAAACCACATTAAAGATTAAATTTAACGTCTCCACCACCACCAGTCTTCACTCTCTACGTTGAATCTGTATGTGCCTCGGTTTGGTGATCCTAAGTGATGTTATAAATTTTGTGTAAAGAACGAGTGTTATTTATAAAATGAGTTTGAAAGTTCAGAAATTTGTTTTTAAATAGTGACTTGTGCAACAGCTGTTTTAAGTTTTAACCTAGCTAGGGAATATTTTGCAGAAATGCCTATTTTGTAAGTAAAATAAGTATTAAACAGCCTATTTTGCAGTAATTTGTATTAAATAATTTGTTTTTTGGTTGTAAATAACAAGTTTAGCTTTATGTGTACAATTTCCCATTTTTTGGTAGTAACTTTTCCTGGAATATATTTGATCAATTCTTGGAATTATGTTTACGTAGAATAAAAAAACCATTGTATTATGGCGTACATTTATTTTTAACTACTGCAGGCTATTATTTAATAATATTTAATACTCGATTTAGATCTTTGTTTTTATATATTTATTCATTATTTTTTAGTGTATGCAATTTAAATATTTATATTTTAAATAAGAGATCCTGATTAGAAATGTCATTAAGCCAAGTCTCGTTGACATAGAACACTAAATGTTCCTGCCAATCCTGTCAAATTAAAGTGTCAGCTGTCAGTAGCGTCAAATGTATAGATGAATGGTAGTGAAATCAGAGCATTATTATGAAACTTTGTTTTTTATATTGATAGTGTCTTCATGGTGTTTGCTGCATAAGGATTTTATTAAATTGTGTGCTTAAGAATTCATACTGGGTATATTTTCGAAATTCTTCGTCCACAGTTGGCTGTAGTGTAAGTTTGTTGTTTAGTAAACTCTTGAAACCATAGTGATAAGATAATTACTTTATTTTTTTTGTTTTCTTGGGAATATTTATCACATATATTAACACCTTTATTATTTAAAACATTTGTTACAATCATTACGGAGTTAACTTGCCTAAAAATCTGTTTCATGTTCATATTCCTGGAAGCAAACTACAGAGAGAATAATGCGAAAATCTACTGATAAAGATATGATAATAGCTAAGAAGAATTCATTAATTCTATGAAACATTGTTCAGATCTGTTCTAAATTGAGATATGCATTATAAATGAATGGTAAATGTTCTATTATACATATTTCTACCAGACTATGCGTTTAAGTCAGGATATATGTGTTAAAATTTAAATTTGTCAATTTTAGTTTTATCATTGTTGTGTTTTGCTTCTGCCATGGGTCCTTCCATGTTTTCGTTATTAATATTCATAAAGTAAGAACTACAAAATAGGTGTAAACAGTTAAGATTTGATGTTTGTCAAATATTCTTTTACATGCAATATGATTAGCACTATAGTAGCTATCACATCAAAAACTAACTATCTGAAATGCCATCCAAATTCAATAAAATTGTCCCATTATCACTGAAAATAAAACTCACACTCAAATAACTATACTTGATGAATCATCTACTGGACCTGATCTTCTTCCTACTAGAATTGTAAAATGTACTCATAATTGTTCATCCCTATATTAGCATAAAGTCAATTAATACATGTCAGCTTCCTAAACTACTATATGCATTTTTGGAGTTGTTTAAATGGTTAATTATTTATTTATTTATTTATTATAGAAAAAGTATTTGATTATGTTTTACATAAAATATTGTGAGATCCACATTGATTGTACAAAGAAGATCTCAAGTAATTGTTGTTATAATTTTTCCAATCACCTTGAACCTGTTGGCCATAGAGTTTTTACATTTGATGCTAAAATTTTATTTAAAACTCAAACTAACTCTGATGTTCAAAATCTGTAGAATGATTTAATAACTATACAAAATTGGACTGTCTTAAACAAACTGGGCATGAATACAAATACCTGTTAGGTCTTATCTTTTTTCTGGTGCTTGTCCCAAGTTTCAATAAAAACAAAACAATACCTGTTTGGTTTCTTTGCAATAATTCTTAGTTTGAAATTAGTTCGACCACTATAACTAATTCTGTAAAGTTTATCATTTTCAAATCAATGTTGAGATTCAGTATAATAGCTGTCATTTGAAAGTAAAATATTCTATTTGTTGATTTTCAAATTCTATAATAATAAAATGTATAATTATCAGTGGTAGGTAGAGGTTAATATTATTGAGTATGATAAAATTGGGGTTTTTATTAAATTAATTGTTGCACAAAAATATTTTATTTGTTTTTTATTTTATTCTAGTTAACCTTAGTTAACATTTATTAAGACTGTTCTTTTTTAAAACCTATTTATAATTAATGTTTTTTATAGATGGGTCAGTAAAGCCTATATTTGTGAGTATTGCCAGTTAAATTATTCTGTTAACAAAGTGTAATGAACCCAAACAAATTTCTTCAAATTGCAATTACTAATTCATATTTATTGCAACCTTTTATTTAATATAAACTGGTAGTCAGCAATAATATCCACTTGTAATGCATCATATTACAAAAGTTACTATTGTGTTATTTTATGAGTTATATTGTTTGATCATATGAAGAATTCATGTCACAATAGAGAGAACACTTAATCTCATAGGGTTATAAACAAATTTATTTAGTAACACACTTTCAAAATGTTACAAGTTCCTCGAATGTGAGATATTAAATAATAAGAAATAACAAAGCTTGTGAAGTATTTTAAATGGTAAAACCAATCATTGAAGTCAGTATTAAAGATAAGCAAATGCACACACCAAATCATTGGTTTTTGAACTTGTAGATTTAATTATTTATTTGAAACTAATCTGAGAGTGGGATAGAAAAATATTTTGTTGTTGTTAAATTGTTTTTCCAGGTTAGTATTTGCAATGTAAATATACAGATTAATTGCCTTTGGAAATACATTCATATTTACAGATTTTTTAGGAGTAACTACCGCATTAGAGCAGAAAGTCAATATGTTTCAAAATATCAAATGATTCAAATTCTACATTAGACCTGTTTTCAATGGGTTTGTGGAGATTTTATGTTCAGTTTTATTATTACCACATCTCACAATCTCTGTGACGGGCGTTCTGACAACTGATGTATCTATAAAAAAAAGTATTTTTCCTATATCATGACAAGTTAAAACACTTAAAAATCTGTTAAAAATGTGTAATCATCACTTCGTTTTGCAGTTAAATTGTATGCTAAATTTAAGAAAAAAAGATTTTGGTCAGAAATTAGGTTTTGCTGTTCATCAATACAATGCCTCGAGGAAGCGCTCGATATCACTTTTCGTTTTTGCAATAATTGATTGCAGTAAAAAATTATATGAAAAACTGTTGAATTTCGGAATATTCATTTCAATGTATGGTCTTATTCATTTCTTTGTTGGTTTAAATGTTTTTGCATTCAAAGGCAATGCAAGTGGAGATTGCGTAATGTAATTGGAATTTTCACGCAATAAATTTATCAATAATTTTAATTTCATATTGTTCATGGTGTTGTATGCTTCATTAAATTCTTATTTGTATCCAATATACGCAAATGAACCAACGAAAATGCGCAAGTTAACAACAAACATGAATCTGAAAAAAGGAGGAGGCTTAGTAATAATTTCGTTCGCCTTAGAATTTGTTTTAATCAATTTCTCGTTGATTGTTGACATAAGTAAGTGTAAGTGACTGAATTTCTCAGTGGGTGAGTTTTTATAACTTATTTCTTTTGTTATTTTTGCAATTTTATTCTAGTTAACCTTTTAAAAATGTGAAATAATATTAAAACCGAATTAAAATCGTCTAGAAATTTGTGTGAATGTTTCACATAGACAATTGTTATAAACAAAAGTTTTTTTTTTCGATAATAGCGAGGATACTGTAACACGAATGTAAATTGAAAAAATAAATTTTAAAAAAGAAACATACCTACCTCAAAATAAGTATTCAATTGTTTTTTGAATGATAATTGTATCATCTCTGGTTCTTTTGGAATAACACCTCATAAACTTGAAAGTCTGTATATTTCAAAAGTCCAAACGTTTCAATGTTTTCAATGGTATTAACACAAAATGAACAAGAAATTAAAAAATTAAAAGGATTCGCAATGACAGATATCATAATCACAATTTGACATTGTATTCAATTGTTTTATAAAAATATTATAGAATTTATTATTGATTTTTTAAATTCATAAGGTTTTGTTTTAAACAATTTTGGACTGTTTTAATTTTCAAAAGGGATGCTCATTAATTACATGAGCTCAAAATGGAGCAGGGGTCTGGCAAAACCTCATTTAAAGGGAGGAGGGGGTGAATAAACAACTCATCACTAATTTTTAATTAAATAAGAGAATATGCATTATTATCACAGATAAAATAATATATTACAAAATCAAGGGATAGCAGATGTTATTATGTTCAGTTATGTTAAAAGTTTTACATTCGCTAATTTAAAATTATAAATATTTGTATTAGAGTTCCGTGTGATAGGGCTTTATCGCAGGAGATTTCTTGGTTCTTAAGAATCTTTTTTTTTCAATATCTGCAATAGTTGTTGGGATGTAAGCAGAAAATGCCCTTATTTGCATCTGCATCTATTTTTTCTTAATGTTTGTTCAGCGTTTACTCGCAAACGGCTCAAGGAATTTCGACCGTTTATACTGGATCCTGTTCCGGGGGATCGCGAAGTGGTCCCATATTTTTTCCATTAACATAGCTTGTACCGTTTCTTAGAAAATGGGGAAAAACTTTTTCACCGACTTTCTTATACAGTAAACTTTGGTGGAGTCGTTGTTATTAAAAATGTGGAAATTTTTCTATTCGGAACGTGGAATAAATTCAAAAGAAATTGGATTAGTTTCAGGATATCCCGAAGTGGTCCCATATTTTTTCAATAACATAGCTTGTACCGTTTCTTAGAAAATCGCAAATAGTTTTTACCGACTTTCTTATACAGTAAACTTTGGTGGAGTCGTTGTTATTAAAAATGTGGAAATTTTTCTATTCGGAACGTGGAATAAATTCAAAAGAAATTGGATTAGTTTCAGGATATCCCGAAGTGGTCCCATATTTTTTCAATAACATAGCTTGTACCGTTTCTTAGAAAATCGCAAATAGTTTTTACCGATTTTCTTATACAGTAAACTTTGGTGGAATCGCTGGTATTGAAAATATGGGAAAATTTTCTGTGCGGAACTTGGGGTAAATTGTAAATAAACTGAATTAATCAAAATAAATGTCAGTTAATCAACGTAAAAGTGAAGATTTTCAATTAGTCTGCATATACAGTGCGTATTCATAAATAAAACGATTTCTTTTTATTAATAATTTTAAGAGAATTTTTTTCCTTCTTAAACAGATTTGCATGGTCTAAAACGTACACTGTAATCATTCCATGTCACTTTTTTAACTCTAGGCGAGGTTTGTCATCAAATAGTAATTTTGATTAAAAGTGAAGTATCTTTATTTTTGTTAATATCTAAAATTGTTATCAAATAGAAGTAATTAGAATTAAAAAGTGAATCTACTTATGGCATTGTACTAAAATTTGTATAATACGTGTTTATGGAACTTTTCCAACTATATACTAGGTTTCAAAAAATATATCAATTTTGTTTAAATGTGAGGTACCTTTATTTTTTTATAATACCTCAAATTGTAATCAATGTATTAGAATTGAACTACTTCCTATTATGCTATATCAATTAGAACTCTACAACGATTTATTATAAGATTATACAGAGAGGAGATTATTAAATGAATGTCAGTATAATTAACAGAGTGATGTACTCAGATCGTCTACAATAGAGTGGATCCACCTAAGTTAGAATCATATACGATATTTTCTTAATACATATACATATTTAGAAAACAAGTTATTGTATTCAACAGTAAACGAGGTTGGCCATACTAATAAATGATGCTTAAAAGTTAAATACCTTATTTTATAGGCAATATCGAAAAAGTTTATTAGATTGGAAATCTGCATTACTAAAAATTGTAAAATAAATACATTAAAAAAAACAAAAACCGACTTCAAAAAAATAACTTAACTAAAAAGCATGAAATAATTTTTTGTACTACAATTAAATACTTTTTCCGAAGTCGGTCTCAATTTGAACAGCGAAGTTGCGAAGTACAAGTGATAAATGTACTTCCCAAAATATTTTCACATTAGCTTGGCACCGACTTCATAAAAAGTATTTAATTATTGTAACAAAGTTATTTTTAGTGAAGTCGGTTTTTATTTTTTTTTAAATGTATTTATTTAATAAATTGTTTATAACATTTGCAGTTTTTTTTGGGAACTTTGGTTTTATCAATTTTTTTCTTGATGCAATTACATATTGAATGACAAGTTGTTCACAATATTCGGTGAAGGCGAACAAGATGAAACAAGTTGACTAGGTTAAATACTCGTCTTTTTATCATGTTTACTTCTTCTCCACTTTTTCAAATATTGAAATTACATTCCACTTTTTTCCATTGCAGGTCTACTAGGCCAGGATCAGATCGTGAAGACTGAAATTAGCTGTTCCAGTTAAACTAAAGTATTATTTTTATAATACAACATCAACTTGAGCGCTGAATACAGAATATGGTATCAGAATCTAAAGGGAATAATGATGGATTATGTAAAGAATATTAGTGTTTTGGGATGTTTTATGTTATTTATGGGGCAGTTATGGGCGGAAAAAAATGAATCTAAATGTGGTGGGTTAATTACTCTCGGCTATACATACCCTGCGGGTGATATCGTTCTTGAATATGGGCAACCTTTAGACTTAACATGTGTTTTAAACCATGATATTATAGACAATCAAACAGATCCAAGTCAGCACTTATATTTTATTAAAAGCAATGAATCCAGTCCATTGCCAAAGGAAATGATTGACATTGTTAATTCAACGGCTATTAGATTGTACATCACTCGTCCAAGTAAAGGTAGTGACGACAATTTCTTGTGCTATTATAAAAATATGTCTAGAATAGTGTGTATGAATTATGTTACAGTAGGTGTAAAACCACAAAATGTTACTGACTTTTCATGTATTAGTCAAAATTATGAAAATTTAACCTGCACTTGGACCCCACCAAATAATTACATTAAAACAGATTATACTTTGACATATCGGTTAAGGAGCAGAGCCTCGCCATCACTATATTCGTGTCCCAATATCACCACTGTTGGCTCCAAGATGTCTTGTGTTTGGACCATGTACACAAACCCCGCTTACAGGGCAGCACAACCGTATTGGGATTTCACCCTAAATATGACAAATCAGTTTGGTAACAATGTTTTAAACTCCTTTTTTGATCATCACAAATATGTTGTTCCAAATCCCCCAGAACATCTTACTGCTACTCCTACAAGTTCGCACTCCATTGAACTGTTTTGGGAATTGCCGTCATCTATGAAACCATTTCCTGCGGGTGTGCATCACAGAATTTTGTATCAGTGTGAATATTACGAAAAGAAGTGGCAGTTTGCCAAACTTATCACTAACGAGTCGAAAAAACCAAATATTACTTTTGAACTAACAAATTTGAAATATGCTCATGCTCTTTGTGATATAAGAGTCAGTATCAGATCAGCTAAGGCTGATGAAAATGATGAGTCAGCTTGGTCAAGAAACGCAACAAGAACAGTGCGAACGCTAAGCAAAATTCCTGATGCTCCACCTCAAACAAATATTGGCAGTTTTGAAATTGTCAAGAAGGGCGCAACCAGAGACATTTATGTGTACTGGAAACAAGTTCCTGAAGAATCTCGCAATGGTGAAAACTTCATATATAAAGTGGATATCAAAAGTTCCTTACACACGTCGCACACAAATTACTCCAAATCGTTCCTGGCCATAAAAAATTTGCCAGAAGCAGAATATGAAATTACCGTATGGTCGCAAAATGAGAAAGGTCTCTCAGTGGAGAAATCTACAATGATCGTACCCATAAAACCATTACCAGAGCCTCAGCATTTTGTGAAGAGGGCCCATCCCGATATGTTTGAACTTTTTTGGAATCCTCCTAAAACTGATAACCTAATTACAAACTACACCATATTCTGGTGCCCTTCGGAACCGGATAGGTCAAACGAATGCGATGGGAATCTCGACTGGTTGATTGTTCCAAATGACACGATTCGACACAACTTGACACTTCTCAAAAATTTAAGTTATCAAATAGCTATATCAGCTAATGGCATTAACAGCAGCAGCGGTATGGTATGGGCTGATTGTATGATCATCCCAGGAAAGGATGTTGGCAAATTGCGTAGTGTATGGATTAGCCAAGTTGGTTCGCACTTTATAGATGTCGAATGGAAACTGGACTGTTCCGATAAAATCGCTGACGTTCAGGGATTCATTATTTACTATTGCCAGATTGAAAAAGCCCAAACAGATTGCCTCGATGAACTTAAAAATGTCACAATACAGAATAAGAATGAACACAAGGGTAGAGTGGAGCAACTCAAACCATACAGAACATATTTACTTAAGGTTTCAGTTATTATAAGCAACCTGACTTCCAGTCTACCAAGCGAACCCATGTATAATACGACCAGCGAGGCAGCACCTTCTACTCCACCTCGTAATATAAACATTACAAACATTACAGACTCTTCTGTTACAATAATTTGGGATTCTCCATTAGAGATCAATGGAATTCTCAAATATTATGAAATCCATCTAAATGATATCGTTAGGACGGTTGAGGCAAATAAAAACAATTGTACTATTTCTGACTTGGAAAGCTATGTTTCATACGAAGTGACACTCGCCGCTTGTACTGTAGCCTGTTCGAGTCGATCGAGCCCGTTCCATGTCACCACAAAAATCGGTGTACCAGGTAAAATTAGCAAACCTTACATTTCAGCTTCGAATAGCACGTTGATTACTATCGCCTGGACGAAACCGTTCCCATCCAGAGGAAAAATCGATTATTATCAATTGAAGTTTGCCAATAAAATTACTGTAACAAACCAAAGTGATGACATTGTGTTGAACTGCACAAGCTGTCAAAATTATACCACACCTTGCGATTCAAAAAAAAGTACTTTCTACGTCACCGTACGTGCAGTCAACAACAATGGCACCGAACATAAATACGGTCCTTGGAGTGAACCATTACAAATAAACAATTGCTCATCTCCTTCGCAATTTATCTACATTTTTGCTGCTGTAATGTTCGTATTCGTTATTGCAGGCGTGTACTTTGGCTTCAAAAAGTTGTACTTCTATTTCAAATCCATGAAAGATGTCCAAGTCAAATTGCCACCTGGTTTACAGACTGTAGTTGACCAACAGCCATGGGTAACGAGCAAACATGCTGAGGATATTGACAGATTGCCGAAATCAGATCCAGATGAAGAACTCCTTTTGGATAAGTTTCCAGATTCTCGTCTTAGTGTTGATGGAGGTGTGGTAGATTCACCTAAAGATACTATGACAACGTCACTTAAATCTGATACACATGAAACTTCTGATATTACTAAGAAAAACTCTTTAAGACAGAGAAACAAAGGTTGCAATGTTCCCGATTTAACAAAAGCCCCACAAATTGTTGGAAGTTACAGTGTTCTAGGGGTTGATCCAAGTAAAGCATCAAACACGGAGACTAGATATCTACCAGGTTTAGATAGTGAATCCCAATCGTCCCCCTATGTGACAGTTGATACCATTGTCAAATTACCAAATCCTGGATATATTCCATTCACTGCAACTCAACCCGAGGATAAAAATAAAGGATATGTAATGGCTGGTATGCCTAAAGATCTATTGGTCCACGATTTGCTTCAGTGTGAGTCGCAGAAGCCGTTCGAAGACACTCCACCTTATGTCAGAGCTTCCGATGCTCTTTCGCTCCAGAAAGGGCCCCAGTTTCATTGGGAACAGCCACCTTTGGATAGTACATTAATGAAGTCAGGGTATGTTAGTGTCGGTGATGCACCTCCGCCGAAAAATGCGTGTGAAGTGGCGAAAGGATATGTTCCACACCGTCAGTTTGATACTACTAAATCCATTAAAGAGGACTAAGGTGTCTTAACCACTGTTAGCATTACAAAAAGCTGGTACTAGTTAACTCAGAATAGCATTTCTTTCTCGTTTTTCTAATTGTTTCTAGTCTTTTCTTCCAAATCATTAAAAATCATTCATTCTTCAAATAACATTCATATATTTTTAGTTTCCAGATCATTGCCATTTAAGCGAATTTAGTTGAAGTTGAACTATATTTTTTTGGTGGCTAAATACGACATTAAAACCTAAGAGATTTCTCTAAATTTATTTGCAATGCAACAGTAATTGCCGTTTAATTTTTGATTTAATTTTATTTATTTGTGTATGTTACTACTACATTGATTAAGATGATTTATTTTTAATTGTGCAAAATTATAGGGTTCCTGGATATGTTAACTTGTGCTTTAG
The DNA here is from genome assembly GCA_034190945.1 of Octodonta nipae. Classification (NCBI taxonomy): domain Eukaryota; kingdom Metazoa; phylum Arthropoda; class Insecta; order Coleoptera; family Chrysomelidae; genus Octodonta; species Octodonta nipae. Next base: position 13,120,935 of record CM067216.1, read on the forward strand.
CTAGTATACATTATTTTTAAATAAGAGTTGATTGGTTTAGATTGAATGTTTAAGAACTTTAGAAGATTAAAAACATGTATACCAATTTATTATTTACCACTGTAAGTTTCTAGACCATTTTTTGGGTTTGAAAATGAGTATAGTAATATCATCATTTTCAACAGTTTAATTATGAACAATTAGTCATCAAAAATTAACTGACATTCAGTGTGCTAATACAGGAAATCTTACTCTTTAGTATTAATCATCACCCTCTTAGTTTTTTTTAAATGTATATTAACTAAATCATACTTTGTCTGTTGTATGTTGTATCTTTTTAAATGTTTTAAGTAAATTTCTGGAAGTGTCTTTTCTAAAAATAGAAAATTACCAAGTTTTTTAACATATATATATATATATAAATTTATATATATAATTTTGTTATAATTTTATTTTTGCTATCGCTATTGACATTTTTTATATTATTTATAAACATTTTATTTTTGAGGAGTGATGCATTTATAACGTTATTAGATCTCATGTATTCTAAGTTAAATAAACAATTTAACAATCTTACACAGATTCTAATTTTTAGTCAATAATTGAAGAGTGTAAGTTCTAGATAGTTTATGTATTATAACATTATATTTTTAAATTATAACGTTAACTGTTTTTTAAGATAGTTTGAAAATTTTCAAGAGTGTTGTAAATTTGGAAGAGACAACTATTTTCTTATATAGTCGCCCACTACCAGTTACTTGCACTTACACTACTCTTGCCACAGACTCTTTTCTCAGTATACTCTTCAATTAAAAAATGCAAATTAATATTATTATTTTGAAATTGACACTTCAGTAATTTTATGTTTTAACTTAAGCTATCAAAGCATATGTTTTGGAGGTTCTACCTAACTGTGAAGTGTTCTTACTTTCATATTATTAAGTGAATATGTTGAGGACTAATGAATAATCTCTTCAATATTATATTTTTTTAGAAAAATATGTTTTTACCTGGTTTTTGGCTATTGTCAACTAAGTTACAACTGTATAGACTTGTGTCAAGAATATGAAATTATATGAATGTCAAAGATTATAAAAAAATCAAATACAATTTCAGTCATACAAAAATGATGATCAAGTTTTGTATTCAATGAATATTAAAAAGATTTGAGAAGTTACTGAATAAATGAGAAACAATAGAAAACATCAACTTGACCATGTCAATATACTTTATAAAAATACTGTTCTTACAAGGAGATGTCATTTAAATATGAAGTCTTGATGAGTATACTTATTCATATTGTTGTTTTTGGATTAAAGAAACTAGCGAGACCTACGAGCATTTTATTTTATACAAAGGAAAAAATTATTTCGTTCTGCCCTGAATGTATCTATCAGACATGAGTTTAATTATTGATAGTCGATCTTCGGAGGCGTTTTAATGATTGAGAATTGAGATTGCACCTAAAATTGTGTCCTTTATAAGGTGATATTTTTCACTAAAATTCAATTATTCTACTTTCATATTTGTATATTGATTCAAATATTCAAAGAAATATTATTTTGTTCTCAACACTTGCACTTAATAGTGACAATTGAACAAATAAACACTATTGTTTGACATATAGCTTGAAATCGAGATAAAGAACTACTTACCTCGTATAGGTTTTATGATTTTGTTCAACTGTAAATTTTATATAGATTATTTCACTATATTGTATATATTAAAAGGCTTAATAAATGCTTATTATTTTAAATTGAGGTACGAATATTGTTACTTAACAATATGAATTTTGTGCCTTAACTTTTTGACTGGATTTATTAAACTTGTACTACTTAAATTATACATACTTGCCACATTCAAATTAGATATTATTGGCAACATAGTGATATATAATTGTACCCTATCTGTTGTTAATTTATATTATTATTAGAATCATATATTTTAGATTATACAAAATTAGTGTAAGCAGTATAAGTTTATGAAAATTTCGCTTGTGCGAATTATTTGGGCAGCATCTACTTATTTAACGATGTTTTTTATATCTTATGAGTACTCTTCAAAAATTATATTTGGAATTTTTCCAATAAAAATGTATATCTGTTGTGGTCTTATTTAATATTAGTTTGTTTAGTTATTACTATTAGAACTAGTATGTTTTCCTAATCCAGTAGAAGACATTCCAGGTTTAGGTGTAGAGTTTTTTGAGAATAATACATAATGAGTTTAATTCAAATTCCCCAAACACTTCAATTTTGAGCAGAATGAAATTATAAAGTATAACATTTAAAATTGTAGTTTCATATTTTTTTTATGGTGAAACCTGAAATGAAACTAATAAACTGGTACTTTGTGGAAGACATATATAGTAATATTGCAGGTTGAAGAACTAGGGGTAAATCTCCTTTCAGAATATATCTGTGGCGCTCCTTCACTATTGAATCGTGTGTTGAGTGAAAAAAGAAAGGTTTTGTATCAGGGTACAAAACTTTGTGTTTATATGTCTACAATATTGCTTCTCAGGATAAAGTCAATTTCATTCTCCACTGACACACTTTGAGCTTCCCAGGTCCACTATCTATAAGCGTTTTTTTAAAACAAGGACGATATATACATTTTATGATAGTGTGTAAACTGTACTAAGCTCTCTCTCTCCTATTTAATTTTATTCACCAAACCCAAATCAATTTCATTCTCCACTGACACACTTTGAGCTTCCCAGGTCCACTATCTATAAGCGTTTTTCTAAAACAAGGACGATATATACATTTTATGATAGTGTGTAAACTGTACTAAGCTCTCTCTCTATTTAATTTTATTCACCAAACCCAGAGTGACCCACCTATACCTCCTATTGTCTTTTCCTCCTTTGGTATTAATGGTCGCTGATTATATATTTGAAATGTTTGTTGTGCAAGTTTGAGGTCGTATAGCCGACCGAACAGCTTGTCGGTGCATAAATTTGTATTACTTGAATTATTTTCAATGATTTTATTGGTCCATCTTTTATAGGTGAGGCAATCTTTCTCTCCTAGAGTTGATTGTGGTATAAGTAGTTGCCTAATTCAAGTGTTCACTTTTGTTTCAAACTTCAACAGCAATGGCAACCCATTGAACAATTCTAGCTTGGTTTGATAGTGTTGGGAATTTATATATAGCTAAATAGAAGGGTAGTCGAATTTTTGCCTCCCCCCCTTTTTTCATGAATGGGACTCGTTGGGTTGCTAGTTCCAAGATGAATTGATTAACCCTACCCTACACGCGCCAAAGTTAGGGGTATTAGTACACGCACACGGTCTTACAGACCGGTGATTAAATATAAATAATTCAGTGTAATATGTCACGAATTGGTATATAATTCATTTCAGTGGATAACATACGAGTCATTTTAATAATTCGTTTCAATAAATTTGATCCAATTTTTTAAAAATGCCCATGAAAAAAATAAAAATATTTTTTTGACCATATTTTATTAAACCTCAGATATAACCAAAATAATGAAGTAACATAAAATAAAATTTCTAGAACACGTACATAATATAAAAATAAAAAAATAACATAAAACATTGAAAATATATAAACCTAACAAGTATGCAGCATGATAAAATTGGAAAAAAATTAACACATATTATCCAACACAATTCTCACAAATTGCTCTGACATGTTCTAAACATAAAAATTTACCACAAACTCTACAGAAGTATTTTGTTTTTCTATTTTTCCTCCATCCACAAACAGAACATCGCCCAATGGAACCTTCGTCTCTTTCCCTCATATAATTCTCTTTCACGCTCTCTATTTTCAGATTTGTATTTTTGACAATCTCCTCCAACATTTCGTCATCAAAAAAGGAACTCCAAATTTCTACTATAGACCGATTTTGTAAATTATTTTTTGGGCCTGGTAAATGTATTGTTATATTTTCATTCCTCGTTCGAACATTTCGAGGTGGTGCATGTTTCTTCCACGTAGTTCTGCAATCTTTACCAATATAAACGCCACTACTGCTGTTTGAAATGGTTGATTCTTCTGTTTGATCTTCATCGCTATCAATTTCTTGCTCAGTGTCACTATTATCTAATTGTTCTACCACTCTGTCTTCCTCCGCACTCTCTTCATCATCGTATTCTTCATCTGTGATCACTTCAGCCATTAATTTTAGTAATCTCTCCTGTTCCTTTTCATAAGTCATAAGATAACTCATGTCTAAAAAACACATTTCTCAGATAATTATTTGTTATAAGAAAGTAAAAGCAAAAGTAACTCACCTAATAACAAAGAATCACAAACAAAAGAATGTTGATAAAAACATAAATTCTGTACACGCACCCGGTCTCATGCACCGTGTTCGTTTCAAAAGTCGTTATTATTGATCTGAAGTTAGCACAACTGAGAGCAGCAACGCATGACACCCTTCCCGAAAGGTAGACAGACGAGGACTACCGAACAACACTGGAATGTTGAGAATTGCAGCAATTAAATGTGTAACCGGTGTCAGGCACCGTGCGCGTGTACTGTAGGGTTAAAAACCAATCCACCCCATGCGGGCTGTGGGGAAGTAAGAATTGGTAAGTCAGCGGACAGCTGCCATTTTTAGTCTGTTTATTACCAGCCATCACACGGGTACTCAAACTTATCTTATTGCAATAATTATCTTCAATGATTAGTAACCTCATCTTTTGGAGAGATTTGTACCTTGAAGTTAATTTTATTGAAAATATTTCATATACTTATTGTAGAGAGAATTTTATGCCAACTGTTTTTTAATAAGCAAATTAATAAGTTATTTCAGTATTATAATATTGAACTAACAGGCACAAGATTGGTTTATCGCTGTAGTACCTACTATATGTAAAATAATATTTATGTAGCCATGGAAACAACTATTTAGCGAATACTGAATTGATTCGGCCGATACTTGGAAATTCATTATAATAATTAAGTGATACTACAATTGTAATTTCCACAATTGTGGAAATTACAATTGTAATATCAGTCAATTATTAACTATTTAGCGGACAAGAGTATTTATTAAACCAACTGAGGCGGTGTCACCCATCACATAACGGGTCCAATAAGTTCCATGATTTAAGATTTGATTGACGTTTCTGTTATTGGTTCTGTGTTCTATGTCATGTCTATTTGTTGAATATTTGTAGGGATTAGTAAATGTTGAAAAAACATATAATTTTATCGAATTAAATGTGAGTGGACGTAAATTATTACATTTTTAGTTTTATTTGTGTACCTTCCAATACAAAAATATGCATCTAAACGCAGATATTTCAAGCGCACTACAATTACTTGAAGATATAAAACAAACTGTGGATGATTTAGGAGACCCTAAGTTACAGATGAATACATATCAAGACTTGAATTTACTAATTTCTGTGTTGGAGAATCCAGTATTTAGAAGTGTCGTTACAATACAGGATTCTTTAAGCGAACTCAATCAACAGCTAGGCCAACACCCTTCAATTCTACCAGTTGATTTTGATATAACTGCATCTGGTGAACTTGTTTTAAATGTGCCCCCTGCCGGGGAACTGTATGATCCTGATTATAATGATGATTTTCCTTCACGTGATTTTGATGAGCAAAGAGTGCCTTCTGCACCTATTTCACCTAGTTCACCTCAAGTGCCAATTTTCAATGCATCAGATACTAAACTTCTGCTGCTGAACTCTCAGAAACTCAATCCCAATCTTCACACACCTGAGGTAAGTACCAATTTGTTATTCTATTCATTCTATAGGAAAGGGATTTTTAAAATTAAATTATGCTATATGATGTGGGGGTTTTCCTAGTATTACTAGACCTAGCATAAATAAGCATACCTTTGTAACTATTTCAAAATCTTCTTTATATTCCAAAAAAATTGTTCACTAAGTAATCTTAGAAAATATATTATGGTGTAAGGTACTACTATTAATGTAAATATTCACAAAATGAATTTTAAAACATATTCATTGATTAATATTGGGTCATTGGCACAGCTTGAATTTTCCTTTATAACTAAATTTTCCTCAAAATGTAGTACTAGACATTTCCATCATAAACTATTTAATTTGATCAAAATGCAAACACTATTCATGATTTGTTCCTATTTGGGGCAATAAATTTGCCTTATTCAGTTTTTAAATATTAAGCAATTAATTGTCATAATAATTTAGTATACATTAACTGTTGTTTGCAATAGTTCAGCATTTAAAGATATGATCCTGAACTTTCAACACTTTATACCAATCATACTTTTACAATTTTCAGTCACTTCGATTGCTACAAAACAATCCATATATTCATGATGAGGATATAATTCATCGTTCTCCTTCAGTTGGCAGTGATAATTCTAAAACAGGATCTGATAGTTTGATTAATAGTGATTGGTCCCAAGTGGAGAGTATAGATCTCATAAATGATGGCACTGGTTTGGGATTTGGTATTTTGGGCATGAGGAATATGGGGGTTGTTGTTAAAACTATTTTGCCTGGAGGAGTTGCTGATAGAGATGGCAGATTGCAAAGTGGTGATCACATTTTACAGGTTAGTGGAAAATGGATTAATTATTCATATCATTACATTTATTCTAATAAATATACATATAATAATGTGCTTAACAATTTATTGTCAAATTATAGCTATAATTGTTTTTGTTTGGGATAAGTATCATGTTTGATCAAATGAAATAGTTGGCAATATGGAGTGCCATGATTATTAAAAATACAAAGTCACTCCCTACAAGCACCACATGCAAATTCTGAAGACAATTCTTTGAAGTTTGAAGTCACACCAACAGATACCTTTATGCTAATTCTCATCACCACCCAGCCTAATAACAAGCTGTCGTCAAAAGTTTAGTAACCAGATCATAATGACTAACTGACCAGGATAACATCAAACAGGAAATTGACAGATTAAAAACAGCTCTGAGACAAAACAGATTTACCGGCTGAAATATACAAAAGAGCCCTAAAGTCAAAACCGAGACAAACAGACGATGAGCATGAGTCACCAATAAACAAGGCTTATTTACCATATGTCAAAGGCAAGGTCGTAGCCAGAAAATTTTTTCGGGGTGGGTTGGACAATATTTTTGGGGGGGTTGGATAATTTTTTTGATTTGTGGTGGACTGATTGGTACTGCAGAATCTGTATTTGTATTCATATATTATCCAGGAAATATAAAATTTAATCTCATGAAAAAGATGATTATTTGGTTAAAATTGAATCTTGACCCCCGCTGGCTATGGCCTTGGTCAAAGGTACCACAGAAAGTAATGCGAGAATTCTACAGGGACACAATATCGATACTACTTCCAATACACAGAGAAAAATAAGATTTGTGTTGAGGACTCTGAAGTTGAGGATCCCTTTAAAACAACAGGGAGTGTACAAGATTCCATGTGCAGACTATCATAAAACCTATGTGGAGCAAACTAACAGAAGAATTCAAGCTAGACGTGATGAACACTAGAACGCCATGAGAAAGCAGGAAAAAATAGCATCAATTGCGGAACACGCTACTACGACGTCACACCGAATAGACTTCGAGAATACCAGAGTATTGGCAAATATAGAACACCCGAAATCGAGACTCATAAGAGAGGCAATTTAAATCGCGAAGAGGCCTCACAGTCTAAACGCACGCAATGAAATCCAGAATTTCTCAAATGAATGAAAACAACAACTTCATAATGTTATGATGATGTCAGGAAAAGGGTTAAATTGAAATTGTAGGATTTCAAGAAAAAGTTGAGTTGTTGTTTAAATACTGTGAGCGAAAGAAAAAAATATATAAAAATAATATTTACTTGTTTGTGGAATATTTTACACATAACAAATCTTTTTTTCCAGATTGGAGATGTGAATCTACATGAAATGAACTCAGAGCAAGTAGCCACTGTTTTGCGACAATCTGGGACGCATGTAAGACTTGTAGTCGCGAGACCCGTTGACATATCCTCGAGTGAATATAAATATTTAGGAAGTTCAGCTCCTATAGTTCCTACTCGCCTTTTACACGACTGCGTGGAACTGGATAAATATTTGGTAGCTCATAAATATCCTCCCATATTTCAGAAAATTGAAAAGAATTCAGACCCATTCCAGGGAGATTTAATGAAGTCCTATGGTTTAACAGGACTCACTCGAGTTCCAGCTTCCCCATCCTTACCACTTTTAAATTTAGATATGGCCATGAAGATGCCTGAGATGGAAAAATTTGTTGTTGAATTGAAGAAAGACATAAACGGCCTGGGCATTACCATTGCCGGATATGTTTGTGAGAAGGAAGAACTTTCTGGAATTTTTGTCAAAAGTGTTAGCAAAGGAAGTGCAGCTGATGTTAGCGGAAGGATTAAAGTAAATGACAGGATTGTAGAGGTCGATGGTCAGTCTCTGCAAGGGTACACAAATTTACAAGCTGTAGAAGTTTTGAGAAATTGTGGAAACGTCGTTAAATTATGCTTGGAAAGATATCTGCATGGACCGAAGTATGAACAGCTTCAGCAAGCCATAGCTGCTAGCGAAGTGAAGCCGTCATCACCACCTGATGTTCCACGGTAATAGCGAAGCTGTGTTGTAACCCTTTATTAGTTGCTTTGTCAGTTAACCTTTTCCTAAAACTAGGCTTCATTTAAATTTTTCCTAAACTACTTATAACTTACTCAAACCCCCCAAATGTGTACTAACCACGGTGTCTGGATATAGATAAATGCCTGATTGTTACTAAATAAGTCCTATTTTATGTGCGTTTCAGATTTCTCAAAGAAGAACGGAGTTTGAGTATCAATGAAGACACTAATGATGAACTGCTTCATGCTCGCAATGAAATATTTAGTAAATATAAAGATGATCCTCTTGTTACAGTCAATGAAGAGGTCCTGAGGAGAAAATGGGAAAAAATCATGGGATCAGGTACGGAAATAATAGTAGCTAACCTCCAGAAATTTTCCGAAAAAGGTGGCCTTGGAATAAGCCTCGAAGGTACCGTCGATGTCGAAGATGGCCAAGAAGTTAGGCCGCACCATTACATAAGATCCATATTAGCAGAAGGGCCTGTCGGGAAGAACGGAAACCTTAAGTCAGGAGATGAACTTCTCGAAGTCAACGGTTATAAACTTTTAGGAATGAACCATCATGAAGTTGTAAACATCCTGAAAGAACTACCCATAAACGTCTGCATGGTCTGTGGGCGATGCGCAGATAACTTCTTTGAACAACGTGAAGAAACATTCCCGGAGAGAAATAATATAAGCCGCAGTTTACACAACCTCTTTCCTTCTTCAGACAGACTGGTCAAGGCTAAATCAGACGGTTCTTTGGCCAGTTGCATAAATGTTGTTGGGGGTACCGATCAGGCTTTCACCAAAATGAAGTCTCGCTCCTTGGAACCGCTTACCGGCCTAGCCATGTGGAGTTCGGAACCCCAAATAATAGAACTGGTGAAAGGCGAGAGAGGTCTAGGATTTTCCATTTTAGACTACCAAGATCCCATCGATCCCAACGATACTGTTATCGTCATACGAAGTCTGGTGCCTGGTGGAGTCGCTCAATTAGACGGAAGATTGATACCTGGAGACCGATTGTTGTTTGTGAACGATACAGTTCTGGAAAACGCATCTCTCGATCAAGCTGTGCAGGCCTTGAAAGGAGCGCCAAAAGGTATTGTTAGGATTGGAGTCGCCAAACCATTGCCTATTCCTGATACAGTAGCGCATAGTTCACTCGTCGATATAGAGCCTAACCGATATGTAACCAGCAATACTTTACTTAAATGATTATAAACATACTCAGGACTTAATAGGTATATTTTAATATTAGTTGTATGTATTTTAGAAGTTCGGTAATAACACCATCTTAATCTGAAATATGATTGCACAAAAAATGATGCCTTAAACTAATTTATATTGTAATGAACTGCAACTTCACGGAAATTCTTGTTGTACTAAATAACGTTAATGTGACATTTCCACCGACTTGAAGCCTTTCAGATGCATAATGATAATGGATTAGGGATACTAACATGGTTGAACTGATCGAACTTTATCGAATTTACTTTATTCCTCATATAATTCATACTGCTAAATGCCTGAGTTACTGCAAAATATCAATGGCTGAAGTGTCTAACCTCTTAAGTCGAATTTACTAAATATTCGGAAGAGACAAAATCAATCAATCATTTATTGGTTTTGTAATACAAAGTATAAAACAGGGCACAAAAAAAACAAATTACAAACTAAGTACAACAATACAAAGTAGGTAGGGACAAAACTAATATAAAGCAGATAAAAGTAAATCAGAAAAATATAATTTGTAGAAAAATCTAATATAGTTGGCTTCCAAGGGATCACCTACTTGAGAACATCTGTAATATCATAAAAAATGTTTTCATGTAAGTATTTTTTTAAGTATCTCCTGAAAATGTTGTAACCCTCTATTTGTGTGATATTTTCTGGAAGTTTATTAAAGATTCGAATTCCCATACTTAGTGGGCCATTAAATGCAAGTTTCATTGTATTAATAGGGGTTTTAATCAGATATCTAGTTCTGGTGTTATAACGATGTGCATCACTCTGAGTGATTAGTGTATTTCTATTCCTGTAAATATAACTAGCAGCCTCTAAAATATAGAGACTTGGTAAAGTTAAAATATGTAATGAAGAGAAGAGAGATCTGCAAGGATCATTCCATTTTTTCATCATAATAATTCTAATACATTTTTTCTGTAAAACAAAAAGCATTTTTTGAAGTGAAGAAGATCCCCATAATAAAATACCATAAGTTAACCTTGATTGTACTTCTGCATAATAGAAATGTTTTAATGCTTCTAAGTTTCACTAGACAGCTCAACTGAAATACCTTAGTATTTACTATTTTTATTACTTCATATATATGTTCTTTCCATGTTAGGTTCTCATTTAGTGTAATGCCAAGAACTTTTGTTGTATTGCTGCGTGAAACTATTGAATTTTGGGTTTTAACTGTTATATCTTGGACTACCTCTTGTTTGGTATGAAAGAGTAGAAAATGCGTTTTTTGCACGTTTAGATACAAACCATTATTCGAAAACCAAGTTTCCAGCGCATGACAACTGTATCTGGTGATGAGACTTTCCAGATATTATAATTGAAAGATCGTCTGAAAACATAATAATTTTATAATCTCTAAGATGACTCACTATATCCGCTATAAACAAAGAGAACAACGTTGGCGATAGAACCCCCCCTTGAGGAACTACCATATTTATCTGCGTAGTATCTGACGTGTAAGATTTCCTGATTCCATTGTTTGAATGTTGAATCTCAACGCACTGTCTTCTACCAGTCAAGTTAGATCTTAACCAGTCAAAGACAGCACCTCGAATTCCACAGTCCCATAATTTATCTAATAATCGTGCATGGGGAACACAATCAAAAGCTTTGCTAAGATCACAGAACAGTCCCACAGGACATTGTTTTTTATCTAGTTCATTCAAAATTTCAATATAAAAATCGATCGTAGCAGTACTGGTTGATTTGTTCCTTCTAAAACCATGTTGCTCTGCTGGTATTAGTTGGAATTTGTCTATTCAACATACAGTATTCAAATATTTTAGAAATGCTTGAGGTGAGCGAAATTGGCCTATAATTATTAACTTCTGATTTAGAATCTCTCTTATGAACAGGAACAACTTTTGCTACTTTTAATCCTTCTGGGAATTTTCCTTTTTCAAAAGAATAGTTAATTAGATGTACTATTGGACTTACAATTTCATATTTGCAGTCTTTTATAAGTTTACAGGGTAATTCATCTGGGCCACTTGAGCTTTTATTTTTTAATTTTGACAACATTGAGAGCATTTCCTCCTCAGAGAAAGGAATTAGTCCAATTGTATGTTTATTTGAAAAGCTAGGATTTTGAAGAACATTACACTTTATAGGTATTTTCTTTATTAGATCATATGGAACATTGACAAAGAAATAATTAAAAGCATTTGCTATCTTTTCAGGAGATGATAGACAGTGTCCATTATGCAATAGCTCTATGTTGGCCCTTTTAGTGGCGTTTTTGTTGCAAGTGTCTTTTATTATATCCCATGCAGATTTGTTTTTATTTTTAGACATCATAATTTTCTTATTATAATATCTTTTTTTGTATTGTTTACTAATTCGATATGTTGTCTTTTCTGCTCTATAAAAACAGGAGTCAGGAGTGGATATAATTTTTGCATTTTATGTAGATCTTTTAAATTTTGACTGGATACCCTTATTTCATCAGTTACCCAGTTTTTTTTTACATGGACTTTACTTTTTAATGGAAAAATGTTGTTGAAATGTTTTACAATTATTGATGAGAAAATATTGAGTTTATTATCTAAGTTTCTTTCAATGTACCTGCCTGTCCAAACCTCTTCATGGAGAATCTGTTTTAATTTGTTTATTTTGTTTTACTAAACGTTCTACTCATTTGTGAATTTTCTATAACAGTTGTAAAATCATTTTGTTGTTGTTGACTTACTTGAACTTGTTACTCTAGTATAAACATTTACAATACTATTTAACCCAAATTGAAACATAACATTTAAAAGCTTTTTCCTATATCTATTTCTGTGATCAGTAATATCCACATTGAAATCGCCTGTAACCCAAAGAACTGAGTCTGCAGTAAAAATACTATCTAAGATAATTTGTAATTTTTCTAGAAAAAGTTCAAAGTCAGTAGAAGGAGATCGATATATTGCTAATATTTTATGTATTTTATTATTATAGGATTTCCATTCACATCCACAGCATTCGAAAATTTGTTCAATATTGTGCTGAGCTAAAGATAGTTCATTAGTTATTATTTCTTTTTTTACCCAGATTGCAACTCCCCCTCAAATATGGTGAGTTCTACAAAAACTAGTTGCCAGAGAATAGTCATTCAAAGGAAAACTATTGATTTCCACTGAATGAAGCCAATGCTCGGCAATGGATATAAAAAGAGGACTACCTAGGTTACTTAATTGTGCCTCAAGTATATTTTGTTTATTATTAAGTCCTTGAATATTACCAAAAAATAAAAATACACCAACCTCAGTTGTTGCTTCCCTATTTTTTTTTGTTTATAGTTGATGTTCTCAAATAAGGCCTTCCTTGGAGCCCTTAGTACTTCTTCCATGGGGCACACTATTTCACAAATGTCTGTTGGATGACTAACATCGGCTACATTCTCATCTGTAGATGGTGAGTGACTTACAAATCCTGTAGATGGTTGTAGTGTTTATATCTCCTAAAGTCAAATCTTTTATTAGCAATAGATCTTGGCCAGGTTGAGGATTTATATATTTCATGCTTTAACTCAAAGTTTACTCCACACATAAAACATTTGTTCTGATCTTCATTAGTTGGTAGTTCTTCTTAAATAAGGCGTTCCAGTGTTTGGCGGCAGCTAAAATTTATATTATAATACAAATATTAAAGTAAAATTTGACTTAAGAGCTTTTGCACTTTAGCCATCGATATATAAAGTCTTAACTGCTTCAACACAAGTGTTTTTTCAATTGTCAAATTTTAATGTAACCGCAAGGCTCACAGATGGCCCAATGAGCATCTATTCTATTCATGTGTAGCCATTTGCTCATAAAGCAGTATGCATTTACATCATTTGTAATGAAACATGTTACAGAGTTATTGAAACCATCTAAGAGGGTCTTCACGGGTGGAAATATTATATACATCTTATCTATTATTTGGTGTTTCAAGCTTGAATGAAATTCTGTTAATATTATCTGGAGTTAGGGTCATACTTATTAATGACATGAATAATACGCACATGAGACGTGAACGTGTTTTTCTGGTCAAGTAGTATCCGCAGAGGCGGCGTAAGGCGTAGGCGGTGTGGACCACTGCCCACTGCCTCGTGGGGCAAAGGGCATCGCGTCTTGATTTCAAATGATTCTTGATTTATACTCCCTTCTTGCACCATCAGAGGGCCTCGCAAAATGTATCTTGCCCACATTACCATTGTCAGAACGTAAGAAATGGAAAATATTCTTTTATTGTAGAAATGATTGTTAAGCAATCGTGAAAATTTCAGCTGTTTCGCGTTTTTCTTCAAATAATTTTACGTTTTAACAATATTTTTACTGAACTCATTAGATCGAAGTCACTAATGAAGTTTCATAAATGTGGTAATAAGAATTGTATATTGCGGACTATAACTATTTACTGTAATTAGTGAGTTATTGTATGTACTTCAACTTTTACCAACAAATGGAAAAATTGCAAGAATTAATTGCTCTTGGAAGTAGGTCTATAGTCATTTCCCAAATATTGCTATCGATCTTTAAAAATAGCCCTCCAGAGAACTTTAAGTCTTAAAAATATTGACAGATCTGAATAACACACGTACTAAACATACACATTGTTGTTGGATAACGAATTGGATGTTGGTTTTATTGGTCAACTCTGGAGAAATAATATACAGGAATACCAAAAAAAGTAATTTGGCAAAAATTTGAAATTAACAGGGAAGCTTAGTCTCCCAGGTACTTAATATTGGTGCATGGAAGGACTTATTCAGCGTGAAACACCATTTTTATATTTGAAATTACATTTTACTTCACTCACTTAAAATTTTATTTGTGCAGTTATATTGCGGGTATTCTAACTTTAAAAAAATGAATGAAATCCTGTGACCACTAAAAATTTATTGAAACTTTCATTTACTTGATTCTTCAAAAGTAATGTAAAGTGTCTAGTGGTCACTTCAGAACTGTGATTATCTTATGGATCATTCATTCTTTTCATGAATTACATTTACTTAAATTACTTGAATTTTATAGAATTTGTACTGCCTAACGGATTTGAACTGAGAAGCTGTTCAACAGATTAGCTATACTGGTTTTAAGTATATAATAGCTTTAATACAAGCTCATGGTCTTAACCCTTGGGTTATATGTGAAACACATCTCACGATTAGAGATTGATTAATAAACATTTTCCTGATAATGAGACTTCGAATAAGTTTCATTGTTTGGAAGAAAGCATTTTCCTACATTTGTTATCTTTTTGTTAAAAGACTGATGTAGTCTAAATCCTTACTGATGAAATGTGTTACAATGTACGTTTTACGTACGTTATATAAACTAAAAAAGTTGCACAATATCTTTCTCTTAATAAAAATGGTTATTGTAAACTATTATTAGATAATACGAACCGTATTTAAATTAGCCGTAATTTCATTTCATTAAAAAAATGAATGCTTGTATTCCTATTTAATTATGAAGTGAAACTTTAAGGACAATATCACATTCACGATATTAAACAGCTTAGGAAATAGGTAAGAGCTGTACAAAATATGTTCTGCATATCGTGCTTCACCTTTCAATTGGGGCTTTTGTTTGGCTATGACGAGGGCTTCCCTGAATGCAATATAGCTAAAACACCAAATATTCTGAGTCCTAATCCTTGAAATCATGTGGTGCTACAAAAGTGCTTGTATACAATCTTGCGATCGTACACGAAGATTATTCTGTGGAAACCCCAAATGGTTATATCGCACATCATCTTTTAGAATATCGATTAATCTTCATTACACATTTTCATTAGGGTGACCGGTGACTGATTTGTTAAAATTTAGAAATTGAACAGATAGATCGTTGCAAATCGTATATAGTTTCGTAAATCGAGACCTTGTACGCCTAATACCCAGCAACCATTCTGATCATTTCTGTATACATAATCAGTAACCGAATAAACTCAATTTCAGTTCACATACTATTAGTACAAACTTCTGACACCATGTGTGGAATGAAAAGCAATAAACCAACAAAAAGATTAACCATTAAGATTATAAACAAAAATAATATTTAAATGATATTCCGACAACCCATTGATTCAAAATCATAAACGTTGTGATTTAACGAATAACCGGTTTTAAATTCAACTAGCATTTAGAGGTAAGTTCTGGCAATTTTGTTGATATTTTATTATTTACAGATACAAAACTATTGATACACTATTCACTTTTTACACGGGTAAAATGTGTTTTGTAAGACGTCTGAAGGGGATTTACAATTTTTAAAATGTAATTCTTTTTTCAAGATCTAAATGCCGTGTCGATTCTTAAAATAAAGTCTGTTTAAATAGATATTCATATACATTAGAAAGCTGTATCGATACGGTTGTATAAAAATAATCCATATTCACCAGATGTATTACTTCTTTCTATTACGTGCCAGAAAGGTCTTCTGATTAGTAAATCAGAAGATCTGCTGGAAAATACAAATTGAAAATAACATTTAGTTAGACTCAAGGCCTTGCCAGCATTTTTTTAAAGGGACCAATATATATATTTTTTTGTTCATGTATTACCAGTATATAATGAATGTGTGTAGTATTATTTTACGGAAAAAATGGGTTATTTGGTTAAATTTGAATCTTTGAACCCAAAACTCCCCAAACCCTGCCCCCCCCCCTTTCCGCTGGCTCCGGTCTTGATAACTCTTCCAAACGTCTATAAAATAAATGTTTTAGTGTGTAATAGAAATAATTCTTTCATTAAACTAATTGTTTAAAATATTTAGGATAATACTACATTTATTGATTACTTTTACTGACCAAAGATATGAAAAGAATTGCTGCAAAAAAGCAATTTGAACAGCACGACGTGTCGTTATATTTACCCAAAGGCTTTAACAGTACTTTATGGAATATTGAATTTTGAGGGGAAATGTTAGACAAAATTGTTCATTTGACAAAGTACAAATTTGTAATATGCAATATATACATATATACAACTTTTAAACAGCAATAAGTGAAAGAACACTGTCAGATCTGTTGTTTGAATAGCTTCTCAGTAACTCTTGTATTATAAACAATAATTTATTATCCATTGTAGCCCTATATAAATATATAAGCAATTTTCTCATAGGGGTATTGGTAAGTAGTTTTATTTTATTCGCAGTCTTATAAATATAACATTTGTAGTTTCAGGCCCAAATTGTTTAAATTGTTTAAGTTTGTTATATATAAATTAACATTAATTCAATTCAGTTTTTCTTTGTCATTTAACAACCTGGAACGTCTTTAAAAAATAAAGCATTCCCATTTTTGTTAACGCTATATTTTTTAAACAGATATTAATTTTTCTATATTTGTACATATCTGTATCAGAACTATCTAAGGTATTTAATAAAGTTGATGCATTTATATTCTTAACTGTCATGTAACGGTATAAATTTATCAGGATAATTGTATTGATTAGTTAAAAACAACAAACACTTGTTTAAATTTTCACTTTTAGATTCTTTTAATTTGGCATGTTTCGCCAAGTCTGGCTTCATCAGAAATTGGAATTACAATGATGCATCTGATGAAGCCAGACTTGGCGAAACGTATTTCAAATTAAATGAAATAAAAAAGTAAAAAGTTTGTTGTTTTTAAGTAATCTTAAAAATTAATGTTCATCAAGTGAAGACTGAAACAATCATAATTGTATTGACATCATTATTACTGGTTGATCAAATCTAATAAAAGGGATTTATGTAATTCTATTTGGTCATTTAACAGTTTTCTGGAATTTTGAAACTCATTAATTTTTAATGATTTTAGAAGAATAAATAGTTTTGCCCTCATTGAGTGAATATTAGAATTGTTGTTAAGAGTGTGATTTTCTGTCAAAATATCTTTCCATGTTTTCTGAATGATCATTGCGGCATCTCAGGATTTTTTTGAGTTCTTTGGGAATAACACCACATAAACTTGAAAGTCTGTATATTTCAAAAGTCCAAACGTTTCAAGGTTTAAATTAGACCCCGTTTTCAATGGTATTACACAACATGAACAAGAAATATGTTTCCATCATTGAAATCTGGGTGGAATTCATTTCACTGTGGAATATTCTTTCCCATATCTTAAGTCATTTTTAAAATTTGCAATCAATATTGAAATTACGTTGTTACATTTGTTGTATATTTTGGGCAATTTGGGTCTGCCTTTTTTACATTTATACTACTTAAAAATTTTTAGATGAATTTATTTAGATTAGGATTAAATACTAGGGAATTGATACAATTATTGTAGGCAAATAATAATTGCAAAATAATAAATTGAAATTATATAAATTCCGTACTTTATTAGTTACTGTTTCCACTTGTTAGTTTCGCATTTTTGTTGTGATATTTCCACTAAGTATTTTATAACATTTTTATTTTATGAAATCTTGTAACACTTAGAATATTTTTAACAGACAATATACGTATAATATCGGTATATTTTGTTTTACTACAATAATGTTCTACCAGAATTCCTGTTTACAGGGTTAAATATGCAAGTTTTCCTAGTCAGCTCTAAAAAATAATCTTGGTGCAAAGCACCTACTTCAAAAAAGAGGTTCTCAGTTCATTTGTATATGTCACTTATTTGGATAATTTAAGCTGTATTCGAATATGTAGAACCCTGAAGTGGTGTAGTGTGTTCTTTAATCACTTGGCATATACCATTTTTTAACCGACTTCAAAAACAAGGAGGTTCTCAATTCATCTGTATCTATATGTTTGTTCACCTATTACTCGGAAACGGCTGGAGGAATTTCGACCATTTTACTGGATCCTGTTTGGGTGGATAGCGAAGTGGTCCCATATTTTTTTCATTAACATAGCTTGTAGCGTTTCTTAGAAAATGGGGAAAAACTGTTTTTACCTATTCTCATATACTCTATGCCTTGGTGGAGGCGCGGGTTATAAAAAAAAATGAAAAATTTTATACGGTTCGTGAGACAAATTGAAAAGCGATTGGATTAGTTCCGTGATTTCTCAAAGTGGTCAGAATTTTTTTTCAATAACATAGCTTGTATCGTTCCTTAGAGAATGGGAAAAAACTGTTTATTATCTAATTTCTTATATTCTATGCCTTGGTGAAGTCGCCGGATTCTAAGCTTTGATGGAGTTACTAGTAGTAACTGTTCGGAACTTGGGGTAAATTGTAAATAAAATGAATTAATCAAAATAAATGAATTAATGTGTATATACAGTGTGTATTCATAAATCAAACGATTTCTTTTTATTGATAATTTTAAGAGAAAAAAGTTATTCTTCACAAACAGCTTTTTTATATGGTCTAAAATGTAAACAGTAATCTGTAGACAAGGTTTGTCATCAAAGAGGACTTTATCGTATACAAAATTTTCTTAATACATATACATATCTACAAAACAAGTTATTCTATTCAACAGTAAACGAGGTTTGTCAAGCTAATATATGACAGTAAAATACCTTATGTTAAGGGATATGGAAGAAGTTAATTATATTTGAAAACTGCATCCAATTAAGCCATTGCATCACTAAAAATTGTAAAATAAATACATTTTTTAAAAAACAGAAACCGACTTCAAAAGAAAATTGACTAAAAAACATGAAATAATATTTTGCTACAATTAAATACTTTTTATGAAGTCGGTGCCAATTTGAACAGCGAAGGTGCGAAGTATAACTCATCAAGGTACTTCCTAAAATATTTTCACTTTCGGTTGGTGCCGACATCATAAAAAGTATTTCATGCTTTTTAGTCAATTTTCTTTTGAAGTCGGTTTTTGTTTTTTTTTTAATGTATTTTCAGAAAATCATAAAAACTTATTTTATGATAAAATTTGGCAAAAGTGTGAGTATTAAAAATAATTATTCTTATTCGAAATCTAGGATGAAATTAAATAGATTGGAATTAAATTTAAAAAAATGCAAATTAGCAGACATAATATTAGAGGTTCTATTATTACATATTAATTTTTGATTTTAACCTTAAGTGGGATAAACATATTAATTACATAGTTAATAAAACTAAGTACTTGGTTTTTGTGTTCTACAAATTATCTAAAATAATTACAGCTGATATAATAAGAATAATTTATTACGCATTCTTCCACAGTATTATTTCTTATGGTAATATTGCTTGGGGAGGAGCATATTCCAATAGTATATTTCATCTGCAAGTGCTTCAAAATAGATTACTTAAAATCTTGAACAAAAATTCTAATAATACAAGCAAAAATCCAGTTAATCTGGTACAATTATTTGCTCTTGAATCGTTATGTTATCATTATGACTCACTTAAAACTGAGTTTTTAACAACCACTAGTGTTACTAGAAATAAAACTATTCAACTACCTAAAATAAATAAAAGAATTTTTACTAAATACAGCTATATCAATGCAATAAAAATATTTAATATATTACCAAATGAATACAAGTGTATGGTGAACTGTGACAAAGCAAACAAAAAGAAATTGGCTCAATGGATAATTAATAATATAAAATGAAGCTGTTATTTCACTAAATGCTTTTACTAATTTAATGCAATATGCACTGTGATAGCTAAAATATTTACAGATTTGTGATAGATGTTACATGATTGTTTTTGTATTATTTAAGTTTAGTTTTAAGGTTTAATCTTAAGTGTACCAGGCACGTACAGGGATTCCTATCCCTCTGTGGGTTTATTTAATGATAATTGTTCATTGTAAACTGTATACTGGTTTCAATAAATTCAAATTCAATATTTAGAATCAATATTATTCTTCATAACAAAATGGCATGATGGCCTAAACCCTATAACGAAATTATCACATCACATTTTTTAAGGACGTTTTTCAAAAAATAAGAATATGGAATAAATATTGTTGTGATTATCTCCCTGATAATTTAAAACAGAAAAGTAAGAAATAATATTTTTCCGTAACTCGATGCCAAGTTTAACATGAAATAAAGGACTTTTCAATAGTTGTTTTCTGAAGGATATTTTTGGCATATTTTTTCATGTTAAAGCACTTTCTAGGAAATAACACCACAAGTCACGAAATTTCTGATTAGTTCCAAACGTTTCGGGGCCTATGTCAGACTCTGTTCTCAATGGCAAAGAAACTATGAAAACAGGCACTATTCTAAAATGTAAAATTACAATTTCTGACAATATCTATTATTTGACTTATAACATAACTAAGAAAATTTAATTTGATAATATACAGGGTAGCATAGAAACTTCTAGAGATCATATAATAATTCTAGTGATCCCATTAAAATCATAAGGGTAACCCTATGAAAAACCTTATGAACTATCCCGATATTGGGTTGTTCATAAGGACATGACCATTAGCAATTTCTTCCTTAATCATCGGCAACCAGGAACGATTGAACTCCACGGAGGTAGTAGCGATACAATCGTTTTTTGATTTAACAAGATTAAAGCAAACTCTTAGTTTTCGTTTCGTGTTGAGTTCTTCTTTGTATAATATAACTGAATTTTGAATCTGTATTTTATAAGCAACGTCCCAAGCATGTTAACAAATTTTGGATTTTTCAAACTGTCGTTTTTTAAAGTAATCTTTGTGTTCGTTTATTCGAACATTTAGAGGTCTAGAGGTTTCTCCAATATAGAATTATTGCATTCACAAGGGATTTTATAAATGCAATTTTTTGTATTTTGAGTTGTGTCTTTTGGTTTTGTTTCTTATATAATTTATTTTAGTATATTTCTTGTTTTAAATGGTGTTTCAATATTATATCTGTTTCCCACTATTTTCAGTCATATATGCATGGTATAGTTATTGTAGTGATGTGATTATCTTGGGAGTCAGTGTTGCTTAGTGTTGGTTGTTAGCGATCATTTGGTATTCGATTTCTTTATTAATAAATTTTTCTGGGTAATTATTGACAGAAAGAACATTTTTTATAAACGTTTTTTCTTCATTAATTTATTGATGTTAGAACAGTTGGGTTTTGCTCTGTCATATAGCGATTTGATAATACCGTTTTTTACTGAATTTGGATGATTAAAGTTAATCATCCATTTATATTGGAGAAACCTCTAGACCTCTAAATGTTCGAATAAAAGAAAAGAAAAATTACATTAAAAAACGACAGTTTGAAACATCCAAAATTTGTGAACATGCTTGGGACATTGGTCATAAAATTCAAATTCAGTTATATTGCACAAAGAAGAACACAACACGAAACCAAAACTAAAAGAGTCTGCTTTAATTTTGTTAAATGAAAACGATTGTATCGCTACTATCTCGGTGGAGTTCAATCGTTCCTGGTTGCCGATGATTAAGGAAGAAATTGCTAATGGTCATGTCCTTGTGAACAACCCAATATCGGGATAGTTCATAAGGTTTCTCCTAGGTTTTCCCTTATGATTTTAATGGGATCACTGAATCAACAAAATTTTTCTTATAACAAAGTCGCACCTAGGAGCGCCAAATAAAATTCATACATTTTTATACTTTCTATTTTACATGGACTTTTCTATAAAGTGTGAATTGTTTACCAGTCAAAATACTTTTTACAGTAAGTTTGGTTTAATAAACATCAAAAATTCAGTAATTAATGAAATAAACAGAAACAATCAAATTTGAATTTTTTTATACTTTAATTAATTTCATTTCTATCATAGTTTTACGTTTTCATTTCTGTGGGTAGCGTTCAATGACGGCCTATTTTGCCTTTTTTATGTACTTTGTAAGTGAAATGCTTTCAGGTGTTTTCGAGAATTTGTGATAGAAGAGAATGTATAAAACAGTAATTGTAAAAATCGCAGAAAATATTTGAACTGCTTTGGAACAATCTCTATTGACAGCTAATATTTTTATGTCGACAGAAAGTAAAAAATTTTCGCCGAGCGACACTTTTATATGTTGTGACCTAAATTGTTTCGAAGTTTCTATTGAACAGTTTTGTAAACATCCTTTTTAGAATAATAAGATGAACTCGAAAACACTAAATGAACTCTTATAACCTATCACATGTTGGACCGAGTAACATGGGTTTTTCCCAGGTGAATACACATGTAAGAATGAAATTCTTTCAAATAATTATATATATATATATATATATATATATATATATATATATGCGTTCTTTCAATACATTTTAAATGAAATCATGGGCCACGAACTTAAAAGTTATTATCAGTTCTTTGAGGATATTGGCTGTTAGATACATTTTTCCGTCTATTTCTAATGAATAATACTAATGCTAATGAATTTTTTCAGGTCAGCTTTCACTTTTTGTTATTTTTACCGTTATAGTATGCAAAATCTTTTTGCAATGTTTTATGCTGATTCACTATACGTTTTATTGCCTACCGTGAATATAAATTCGTTTACATAGTTTAAGGAAAACGATAACCAGGATTCTCGGCATTGGTAATGAGAAAGTAAGGATCGACACGTTGATTACATTGGCGATTAAACGATACTATAACTATATTTTTATAGACCAAAATTAACGTCGGTTACCTTGCATTTTTATAATATTTTTACAGTCAAGAGATTCTGGTCTAATTCTTTGAAAAGTTTTGAATCAGTCTGAAAGTGAACCCAGCAGTGGTGGTTTTCATTGTCCCATTATTTTTTATGACTGCCTCGCTCATCTATATATCTGTATATATCTATGCGAAGCTTCTATTTTTCCTCTATTAGTTTTATTTCACAACTTCCAATGACTGAAAAGATTGTTCGTTTTAATGCAGATTTCACCTTAATGGCTTGTTTAGATTATGCCGAAGTGAGCAGGGAATTGAGCATGGAACCAAGCAGTGCGAGAATGTAAACACTATACTTCTCTAGTTGATACTACTATTACTACTTGATACTCGTCAAAAGAGCGGTTTTTGTATGGAGACAGATAGAAGTAGCGCGGTGCTAATTTTGGCGAATAAGGCGGATGGTTTGGCACTGGGGTGCAATACTTGGTTACAAACTTCTTGACAAGCTATGCGCTATGAGCTGCGCATGGTATTGGTGAAGAATTGTTCAGTAAAATTGGCAATCACGACTCTACAAATTCCTACTTCTGTAATTCTAAAGTTTCAAGAATATAACCGACGCTCATATCGAACCAGACTGCTGAAAAATTCCAAAGATCATATACCTATAATAGCCAAGCTCTTTTCCAATTTGAGGAATTTGTATCTGGCGCTTCAAGAAGCGTCAAAAATGCTATCAAAGAAATCCCATCAATGTCAAGGGAAAACCAAGGAAAACCTTATGAACTATCTCGATATGGGCTTGTAATGTATACTTCATTACTAATTTAATCCTTAATTATAGGTAACCAGACACTATACAGTGTGGAACAATCAAATGGAATAAATTCCTTTAATACTCAAAAAATTGATGTGTGGCTAAGGTTGAACAGTGGGGCTACTTTTAGACCAGAATTATGTGGGTTTGTTTGAAACCCAAATATAATTTCTAATTTCGTATTATCACTTAGACCACTGGCAGGTACTTTTTTATCTGTCTTACATGACCAAGTTCGCTAAACTGCTTTTTTATTTTGCTAATTGTTCCTTGAGATAAAGGCGGCAAATTTTCAAAATTTTCGTGAAATAAGCGAAAAACTTCCATTTGTGTCCGTGTGTTATCTCCATAACCAATCATGTGTAGAATGGTTATTTTGTGCATTTCTGTTAAATGAACCATTTTTCTTATATTATTACGTACAGTTAACGAAATTCAAACAACAACAGCACTGACAATGATCACCACTGTCATGCAGGCAGACAACAAGATGCTAAGGCTATGAGTTTTGACGAAAATAAACAAAACTTTTTTTTCAAGTCAATAAAAAGGAAGGCAGGAATGGTTTTTGCTTACTATCTCAATTTCAAGGGCTAAATTGGAGTGTAATGTAGCGAATTTGTGAAATGAATACTATTCCTTTTTTGATGTTAATTTTTGTTATAAATCTGAAAACACTTGAAGATAGGTGTAGGACATTATACATGAATTATGTCTAGAATTGTCTGGAGAATCCAAAAAATAAATAATATACAGAAGCTTGCATTTAAAATAAGATAGTTGGTATTGGCCACTGTCACATATGACACACCCTATATAATTTTGTGTTTTTGAAAAAATGCGTTAAAAATACAAATCGACGTGTCCAAGGGCTTTTCCCTACAAGCCCTCCTTTATTAGTTATCGAATTTATTCCATTTGACTGTTCCACACTGTAGAAATCTACAGGAGCAAAAGCAGGCAGACTTTTTTAATTACCATTTTGTGTTGTATTCTTCTTTTTGTAACATTGTTGAATTGTCCAATTGTATTTTTATTGAGGGACCAAACATATTCAAAAATTTTCATCGAAGTGTCGTTTCTTAAAGAGTTTTTATGTCCATTTATTCGTACATTTAGAAACCTAGATATTTGTCCAATATAAAATTACATTCGCAAGTGATTTTCAAATCTTTCATGAAATTAACATTTACTAAACAGAAACATATAGCAAGTGTATTTTCTGTTAACAATTACGACTGACGGTGACGAACAGGTGACCCAACACCTAAAAACGCAAAATGCAAAATTTCATAATTTCAGAATCATTCAAAAAATCTATTTGAAGATGTTTGACTTTTTGAATTGGAAATCTGATGCTCCTCTGTTAGTTAAAGACCACCCTGTATGTATCTATAAGCAGAGTACATAGTGGAGTTTAAGAACAACTGTTTTGAATCGAAATAGTATTTTTATCACGAGAGCAATAAATAGATAAAGAGTTATTAATGTGAGTATTCCATAACAAATCCACACTTCACTTTCAGTTGACATTGAAATCCAGTTCCAGATCCGACCCTGTCGTCGAGTGGGTTTCTAACGATCTAAGCGACAGAATTTTTGTGCTTTCTCCGTTCATCTATTCGGCTATGTTAATAAGTTTGGTATCAGTAGGACCAGCCGTAGACCGAGCATAAGTCCCCATCCATCGTCCTCGCAGTCCGTCATAAAACAGCGGACAGTGCCGTCCGCTAGACGAAGCGACGTTGGTTGGCAAGGAATAAGAGACAAGAGACAGAATCGGAGAGAAAACAGACACCACAGCAACCAGCTCACAATCATAACAAAAGCAATCGGGCAAAAGCAAACACCAACCCAAAACCCAACCAACAACCAGACCGACAGAGCCACGAGCTTAGGTTACAATTTTCTCGAAGGCACCGAGCAAAAGGGTGTGTATTGCACGCGCATACATCGGTGAAAGTGATCTCCGTTCGGAACCAATCGTTTCGTTTTGTTTGTTACCCTAGACAAGACACTTTCGTCTTTCCTTGTTGCATGTTGTGTTGTGAGTTTCGTGCAGTTACGTCGTGCTTGTGCCGTGTCTATGCTATGACTTGAGGACTGTGGACTGTATAAACTCGCTGTACGAACGGCAGCTGTGAAAACGCCGCATTGCCGCTGTATTTTGTTTACTCCGCTGAGCCGATACACAGCTGTTCTGATATTGATGATGATTCGATTTTCATCTCCGACGTTGACACTAGTTACTATACACTCTTAGTTGCAATGCGAATGCCATGCACAAATCCGCAGGTGAGAGAGCATTTAGTATCAGCCTTTCTCTTTCTGATTATCGCTCGATACATTTTTACATTAAATAAAATTTCAAAACGAAAACAGTTGTCGTCTTTTTCTGGCATATATAGGGGGGAATTAAGAATAGCTAAAATTGCCTCTTCATACGGGCTCTAACTACCGAGGTTAATGAAATTTTATGTATATCATTTAATTGGTGCTTTAATGCGATGTTTTCCTCCGTCTTATTTTTCACTATTGCCACATTGACTAACTTTTCATCTCATCTAGGAATGAAACTAAAATTATCGTTTCAAAATTATTGCATGCATTATAAACAATTAAGATTATTATATTATGAATAAATAATTATAACACTTGATTAACAAATATGTAACACCATTTGAAAACCGGCTCGAAGGACCAATAGTTCCACAATTGGAATACAATAAAAATGGTGACTGTCCAACTTAACTTTTATTGCAAAATTAGTGCCTTTATTATAATGTGGATAAATCTTTGACAAAATTGATGAAAATTAACATACGTTCCTGATTTGTCGTAAACGTAATTAGATATAAAATTAAGTGTGAAACCGCACTCTTAAATTACTTGAGTGCAAATAAAAGTTGTTCCTTTTTTTAAATTACATTGAAGCTCTTCAGCAGAGTTATTATTAGGTCCAAAAAAAATACAACATAGCAGAAAGCTAAAATCTAATTTATTTCCATGTAAACAAACTTGAAAGTGATAACGATAAGCTAATTATTCGCTATTTTGTTGCCAGTGCTGATCTGTGTATCGATAAAATCTTTGATAATTTCATTTATGTTGACGTACGGTACTCAGAATTTTCAAATTACTTTGTTGTAGTAATCCAGAATGTCTAAGGTCTCGTCAGGAGATTTCTACACCATTGATTTCCATTACATTAACACATTTAATTATTGATAGGTGAGTTGAATAATTGGCAACACTGTAAGATGTGATGATCATTCAAACCACGTGGCGCGCAAATAACAAATAACATTACCCGGCCGGTAATCGAGGTCTTATTCGCGACAATTCGACAATTCAGTCCAATGATGATACCAATGATGGTGCACATTTTTAAATTAGAATCAAGTATTGTTATGTTGATCTTGGCGACTACATTTTGGCCATGCATTTGGGTTCTACGTGCGCGATCACAAATTTGAATCGTTAGACGTGTCATATACCTATTTGTTTTTTCAAACAGTCTTAGCACGACTAGGAATGATTTATGTTTGTGTGTCCTTTACGAATAGTCGGTTGTTGTTGACTACAAATTTTACAATTCGCCTTTGGACATATAGCCGTCATATATACAAATATAATGAGAGAATTAAGTCTCCTGACCTCCCCTTTCAACTTGGTGCTTATTTCAAACATTAATAATTTATATCTAAAAAAAAACGACTTCAATTAGCTTAAAATAAAAACCGTTTAGAAACCATTTGGAATCAATCACGATTTTCTGACATATATTCTTTTTTTATCTTATTTAAGTTACAATTCTATTGATTATTTTAGCGTATTCTTATCTCTTTCTCTCTGTTTCTCCCTCTCTCTCTAATTTGTATTTTTTATATATTTTTCTCATGTTTTTTAACTTTTTTATTCGTTTTATTATTTGTATCACTTTCTATAAGTGTTACTATAATTCACCCTATATTGCAACCGCTCTGTATATGGTGGAGTGTAATGGTCTCCCAATATAAATTATTTGTCTGTGATTTTTTGACCCACCCTGTACAACTATAATTCAACTCCATAGGATGTTTTAACCGCCCTGTATAAGTATTAATCCTCTCCACCTTATTGACTGGTTCTATTTTTCTATTGTTTTAAGTTTTCTTCACCCCATATGTCAAGTATAAATAACTACTTATGTTCCACACCATATAAAATTTTGTTAACCACCCTGTATAACTTTAATTCCTCTCCACCTTATATCTTGATCATCCTGTATATGCAACTACTTCTAACATTTTTTGAACCCTCCGCTCTATAACTCAAATATCATTACTGCGTATGCTTATTCAACAATTTTTTGTAACGTTTTTTGATCCACTCTGTATAACTATAGTTTTATTTCTCTCTTATTTCAACCACTTAGTATGCGCAACTACTCATGTGCCACCTTATACAACATTTTTTGAACCACCCTGTATAACTTGAATTCTATTCCACTATGTGTTTCAACCTTCCTATATATGCAACTGATTATGTAACTCCCAATATCGCATCTACTTGTAAGATTTTTTGTATATGTATAGCTGTAATTTTACTTCGGCCTATATTTCAATTGCGCTCATTGCTTGCTGCTTGAATTTCCAAGTACGCACACACACCTACCGCCGTTTACCATATAGTAAAGATCGCTCACATAACAATTTTTCACTCGACTTTAAGCCCCGTAAAATGATAAGCGTAACAAACACCCTATACGAAATACTTTTATGACATATTTAAGCTAGATATTTATGATGAAAATCTGACATTTACATTGATTTTTACCGTTTTTGCACATATTTTTCCTATTTTCAGAAAAACGGTATATTTTACGTGATAGAAACTATACGGAATCAAGCTGGAACGTCTCTTCGTAGAATACAATTTAAAATATTCAAATTGATTGAGCCGAGAAACCAGTGTAGATTCATTGAAATTCACTGGTGTAGTCCCTTTACTGTTTTTTTCCTGATTTTCTGGAAAACCGTAAATCTCAGATTATAGAAAATTATATCTAATGAGGTTTCATCAAAATTGCCCAAGCCGTTTTTGAAAAATCACTGAGCATAAATAAAAAAAAATCGTGCCGACAAATTTATAACCTCCTCCTTTTTGGAAGTCGGTTAAAAAAACGTTCGAAGACGTCGATTTTTTAGCTTATGAGGTTACAGTAGCTTACTTTGAGGAATGGTGAACGCAAAGATGTGTCATATCAAACTGTTCAAGAAAAACTCGAATAGAAAGTAGCCCTGGGAAGCTCCAAATAGCTTAGTCAAGAATAAAATTGAGTTTGTCTTGATGAACAACATCAGCATCATCAAAGTTGGGAGCATCCTAAATACATTCAGAACAGGAAGCTATCATACACCTTTCAGAGAATTTGTCTTTAGTGCGAAATTAGAAAGATTTAAACTCAGAAAAACGCCGACCAACATCATTAACAATCTGAAAGAAAATTTCCATCAATATCAAACACTTCTAAAAAAAAAACTACAATAAAGTAGGCAAGTTACGAATACAGTTGTGACATAGGCAAAAGAACATTAATGAAATCAATACCACAAACCAAGCTCGTTGCTACAGAAACGAAGGAAATGGAAAAAAGAATAACATACATCCAACGTGTGGACTATACAATTTGCAAGTTCACAAGAAAAAAGATTTTCAGAGAAAATAAAAAATATATACAATCAGTAACTGAAATTCGAGAAAGCTATAACACTAAGAAAGCACTAATAATTGGGGAAAGCCAAGTAATCGCATTAACAGATGAAGATATCCGAATAACAAAGAAAGAAGCAAAATAACGGAATATGTCACTAAATTTTATAGGGACCTAAATAAAACTCCTCTTGAAATACACATAACTTAAGAAGAAACGCCAGAAGTATACGATGGTCAAAAACATGAAGAATGGCAATGGCCCTTACGAATCAAACCTCTCTCTATCATTGGCAGTTTCCCCGTAAACTCATATCAAGTCGGACATTTTATACTGAGAAAACCAGTTATCGAATTGAGCTCTTGTCAAAGCCTTACTCCCAAAAGTTTTTGCATAATTTGACTATATCTATTAAGTATTATATGTTTCTAATTAAAAATCGCATAAATTGTATGCCAATAATCAACTGACTTCACTTGTCTGGCTTCAACCAACACAATATTGCTAAAATTCTAGTTTTAGAAACATCTTGAACCTACAATTTTGATCGGTGTGGTTTACACTTTTTTCAATGTTCTTAAATCAATGTAAAAATGTAAGTATCGGATCACAATTTAGAAGATGTTTTGAAGAAAAGACTGGTAAGCCATAAACATACCATAAACTCGAAAAACTACAACATATAGCTTTTCATACCAGGAGTCATAAGCCTAATCAAATGAACTACAAAAAAACAGAAACCAAACTAAGAACACAAGAACTATGAATAGACTAAGGCCTAACTGGCATACCTACTTTTAATTACTGATCTCAAGTGCTTACTGCTTAATAATTTAATCTATATATTATTATATTTTATTTGTATTCATCGATTACCCCAAAAAGGTTTAACTGATTTGTATAGTTGAATCAGTGTTCTATTAAGGACGATCCCGGTGTAGTTTAATATGTCTCCAATGACGTAGGACCGCTTTTCTGACAATCGAAAATAGCATGTTTTTCATAATATAATTTGGTGAAGGCGCTTAAATCAGCCAATTGAATTCTACGATGAAATCAATTGTTAATTAGATGAAATTAAATGAATATAAACGTTTAATTAGATTGAAGTTCACGGGAATTTGGACATTAAAACACCATCCCTCTGTTGATCTTTAAGTGCAACGTTTCGTCTTGATTTTTTAGCCTTCTCCAGATTCTTAGTGCCAACATGAGTTGGTCAATGATTATCATCTATGCGTGGCGATAAAACATATATAAAATCATTTTAAACGTTGTACAAACGTTTATAAGATATTAAAACTTACATATAATAAATAAAATAATAATAAACAAAATAATAGGTAAATAGCAAATAATTAGCTTATCGTTATAATTTTCAAGTTTGTATATACTTGAATTTAGCTTTCTGCTGGCATATTATATTTAATTTTTAACATAACTCTGATTCAGTTCAGCGAAATAAAAAACAATTGTATCGATACCCAAAGTATTTTCCTGCTAAATACATAGACCGCTTGAACAATTTTTATTTACATTCAAGTTGAGTAATTTAAGTAGTTTGATTTCGCACTCGATTTTATATCTAATTAGATTTATGACAAATCATTTGACGAGTTTAATTTTTAATTTTTCCTTATATATATGAGAAATAGGTGACAACTGTTTTTGTTTTAAATTTTTGTTTAATGTAAAAATGGTATTGTTTATTTATTGTATGCTAGTGCTTGTTCACATAAATTTAATTATACTTTATGTCATAGTGAAAAATTAAGTTTTAAGTTTTTTATAACAATGTTTTATTGACACTTATGGATACAATAATGACAATCGTTGAACATCTCACGTTGGAGTTTTAAGCAACAGAGGAAGTCTCACAAAATGGAGGCGAAACGTTGCAGTGCAAGATACAACAGAGGGGTGTTGTTTTAAAACCCAGATTCTCATAACCAAAAATATAGACACAACTGGAACTAAATAAATTTTAATTAACCGGAAACGACTTAAGTCGGAAACATATAGACACATTTTTTATAATTAATATTAGGGAATATGTTACTCTTTATAACAAGATATACATGGTCTCAAACCGAAATCATCAAAATTGTACGAGGTTATGAAAAAAATTTGAGTAATGCTTGAAGTGCAGTAATTTTTGGCAATATCGAAAATTGTCACGAAAAAAAGTTGAAATGTGCAACAAATTTTTCAGTTATAAATATATATATACAACGTGAGTTTTTTTATGATCAGTATGGGGATCTTGAACACTAGCGGAGATAGAGCAATGGTTAAATTGGGAAAGATTTGCATTTTTACTGGTCCAATTTAATGACAATTTCGGATTTTTGTGAAAAGTCATGGCTCGTTTGCGTGACAGCTCTCGTTTTCGAGATATTACACAAACTTATCTTTTTTTTGAATGGAAACCATAGTTGGCTATGACCTCAAAAAAATCGGACATTTTTAGAGCTTTTCAACGATATAATACTCGATATAGTTATTCATAAAAATAACGGAGTTATGGATGCTTTTCTCTCTTACTTTCAGTTTTAAAGTAGGTAGCCATGAAAAAGATTGTTTTCACTTTGACGTTTCCTCATTTGAGAGTAATTCCATTAGTAGTGCTGAACTGACAGTCGTTATTGACAAGTTTTTGTGATAAAAAGTAGAACATTCTAACGAAGAAAAACTGAATATAGTGGAATGTTATATCATGTGCCATATAAATTCTGTTCGTGCCGCTGAGGAATACTTTCATAGATATTTTAATCGTCGTTAACCTGCTCTATGTACATTTAAGAGGCTTTACGATAGTTTACGCAGATATGGAGCTTTTACTAAACCACCAAAGGAACGTAATCAAACGTAAATCAAAATCTATCTACATCAACTCGTGAGATTGCCGCAGAAGCTGGCACATCTCAACGAACTGTAGTTAAGGTACTGAAAGCGCACAAGTTCCACCCGTACAAACTTTCAGTTTCTCAAACTTTGCATGCTGGTGACGAACATCGACGTATTTTGTTATGTACATGATTTAGAGACATGTGCCTTGACAATCCACAGTTTCCATTAACGATGTTATGGTCAGATGAAACTAGATTTACTAACTGCGGTGTGTTCAATAGACACAATGAGCATATCTGGGCTAAAGAAAACCCTTTCCATGTAGAACAAAGGCGACCCCAGATAAAATTTGTTTTTAATGTTTGGTGTGGTATCATAGGGTCTACTATTCTGGGGCCTTTTATCTATGATGAATTACTTACTGGGGAGCGCTACTTGCATTTCTTGCAATACACTTTTCAAGACATGTTGCATAATTTGAATTTGAAAACTTGTTTAGAAATTGAGTGGTCCCAACATGAGGGAGCACCTGCTCATAACTTGTTATTAGTAAGACAACACTTAGATAATATATATCCAAACTCTTGGATAGGAAGAAATGGCTCACGCGAATGGCCACCCCGGTCTCCCGATTTGGCAGTTATAGACTTCTATTTATGGGGTGCGCTAAAAAACAAAGTATACAAAAGAAAGTATGAGACAGTTGGTGACCTAAGGGGAGGCGGTATTACAAGCAATTGAAGAAATTGATAGGTGGTCTGTGAGTAAAGCCGTAATGTCAATCTTAAGAAGATGCAATTTTTGCCTAAATAACAATGGTGGACTTTTCGAACATAAATTGTAACCATTATTATGTACTTTAATTTCTTAAATTTTAGTAAGTACCTACTTATGTAGTTTTTTCGTTATATCTGATACACCTAATAAAAAATACACCTAATAAGAGAGAAAAGCCTCCATAAATCTGTATCTATACTTCGTGAATAACTATATCGAGTATTATATCGTTGAAAAGCTCTAAAAATGTCCGATTTTTTGAGGTTATAGCCAACTATGGTTTCCATTAAAAAAAATATAAGTTTGTGTCATATTTCGAAAACTAGAGCTGTCACGCAAAACGAGGACATGACAATCATATTCGGGATACAATTCCCTTCAATTTTGATATTTACACTTTTTTTATAAAATCAAAAACAAAGGAGCTAGAGGGATTTGACTAAATCGACATAATTTCGTTTTTTCAAAATGTCTATTAAGCCATGACTTCTTACAAAAATCCGAAAGTGTCATTAAATTGGGCCAGTAAAACTGCAAATCTGTCCCAATTTAACCATTGCTCTATCTCCGCTAGTTTCCGAGATCCCCATACTGATAATAAAAAAAAATCACTCTGTATATAACGTGAATAATTGGGTATGATTACTTAAAACCAAATTTGTATTAATTTGTAGTTCTGATTTTAGCTATGTAATTTTTTGCAAACAGCACCGTTCGGATTATTCCTGAGTTTAGTTCCAATTTAAGGATGATTAAAAAAATCGGAATTTCCCTAAATAGAATTGTCGATGAAATAAAAGTGGACTAGTATTCCCATCGTTGGCCAACACTGACGGATTGTTAACCTGTATTGAAAGTAAAATGGATTTCATGATTCAGTGACTTTCGGTGTTACCTACATCACTTTCTTTATCTACTGTGCTGCTTACGATGGAAAAAGTGTTGATAATGAAATAGGAATGTCTATATAAAAACAGTTATGTATTTAATATGTACCAGATCTGTAGATAAGCGTCTAAATAATAAAAAATACATAAGCATATGTGACAACGTTTTACTTATGATTGTGTGAATTTAAAACCGTCTCACAGATAACCAATTATTTTGTAGTTTTTTGTTGACATTTTGTATTTCTTGCGCTGGCCTAGATATTTCTCGAGATAAGGTTCATAATGTTGGCAACGTCGAAAAATTAACAATCTTGATCGAACCACTTGTCCACTTTCGAGAATTCACGGGTTGAAGAATCGGAATAGCCAAAATTCAAGGCCAGTTAAATAAGAGACGTAGTTTAGAGTTATCCGATACCGGATACTCGCGAAATACGAAGAATTGACTTAACGAATAACATTATTGTCTGCGATGTTACAGAATAATTTTAATATTAATAGATAGATAGCAACATTCAATTGGGGCCACACAGTGGTGTTGTTTTGGTTTGTAAAATTTCCAATGTAGTGTAACTGTTATTTAAATGGCAGATTTGTGTATACACAGTGCGTCACCGTTGAAAAGGTGACTGATGTCAAGTAGAATATAAGCCTTTAATTATAAATTAACTGTTGTTTTTATATTTGCGTTCACTATTTAATACAATACCAAACAAACCATCCTTAATAAGTTGTTCTGAAATTAACTGAACTTCCAAATTGCATCCGAGAACAATATTTTAGCGAAACTATACAAATAAATAAAGTTTAAAAAAACAAAACAAAATTTTACTAACAAACAAGAAATAATATTTATGGGCAAAATTAATGATTCACTTAGCTTTAACAAAATAACCATTTAAATTGTTTTTGTTTGAAGTCGAGGATATTTTGTTTTTTTAATTTATTATAGTATTTTTAGTGATATAATGGGGCATAACTGAATGTAATTTTCTATTCATATTAACTTTTTTTATAACAATTTTCGATACTACTTATTTTAACTTTTAATATTACTAGTAAAAAAATATGACATGATTTCATTAAAATGATCACATTATATACAGTGATGGGCAAATGTGTGGAACCAAGTAAATATCTCTGGAATTATTAGAGATATCAAAAGGAAATTTTGAAGGTGGATACTGCAGTAGATTGCCTATTTGTTTCCAATTTTTTTTACAATTTTGAACTTCCTGTTTTACCGGAAGTAATGTCGATTTTAAAATTTGCAATGAAACACCCTGTATAGCGTTTTAGTTTCTGATGAAACATTTTATTGCGAATACAAAAATATCGGGTTTGATATTGTATACTTCAATACCTACCGACATATTAACAGAAAAGTAACTAAGGAAAGGAAAAATTCGATGGTAGCTAAACTCGGTTCAGATTTCATTTACGCCCGATATAAACAAACCGCTCGGTAAGGATTTGTATTTCTGGCATTATACCGTCACAGCCAGCAGCACTGCTGGTTCCATAGTCGAATACATGTGCGTTTGTTTAAATTAGGCGCAAATTAAATCTGAATCAAGTTAAGTAGTCCATGAAATTCATTGCAGAAGTGACAGTAATTGTCAAAATTATTAGTTTTTTTTTATTTGAACGTAAAAAGATTGTATTGTTTTAATTTGATCGTAAAATGGCCGAATTAAGTGAAAGAGAAAGAATAGAAATATTAATGATAATTGGCTATAAAGAACGCATCAAGAAGTTTGTGACCTTTTTAACATTGTTCATCCGAACACACAAATATCCCGTTCAGTAGTGACGAAAACTTTGCGAAGGTACGACACAAGTGGAACAGTTAGCAATTTACCAAAAAGTGGACGGTTAAAAAGTGCAAGTAATGAAGGTGTAGCTCAAAATGTTGCTATATCTTTGGAAGAAAATCCTCACTTATCCACTACCGACCTCGCCAATATGGATGGAATTAGCCGTCGTTCAGTAGGAAAGATATTAAGGCGAGAAAAATATCATCCATACAAAATTCGCCTCGTTCAAGAACTCTCCGAAGACGATTTCGACAGACGTTTGCAATTTTGTGAAACAATGATGGATATTTGTAACCGTGATAATAATTTTATAAGAAATGTGGTGTTTTCAGACGAGGCTACATTTTGTTTAAATGGTACGGTTAATCGACATAACTGCCGCTACTGGTCGCAAAGTAATCCTAATTGGGTACAAGAGGCTCATACACAACATCCCCAAAAATTCAACGTTTGGGCCGGCATTTATAACAACGGAATCGTGGGACCCTTCTTCCTACAAGAAACTTTAAACGGAGATAGGTATTTACAGCTCTTGGAGACACAAGTTATTCCGGCATTGGAGGTAAATGGACAATTACCAAATAATATCTGGTTTCAGCAGGATGGAGCACCACCCCCTTGCGCTCGCATTGTTCGAGATCATTTAGATAGGACATTTCATCACAGATGGATTGGAAGAAGGAGTACTTATGAATGACCTTAATCCACTAGACTATTTTCTGTGGGGTCTAAGGTTTATGTTGATAGACCAAATAATTTGCAAGAATTAGCTGCAAGAATAACTCAAGACATCCAGAGAATTACACCAGAAGTAATAGCTAATGTTACTAGGGAATTTAAAAACCGGCTTGCTTATTGTCAAGAAGTAAACGGTGCGCAGTTTGAGCATCTAATACATTAAGTTTAGTTAAGTTAAGTTTCAATGTTTTGGAAATCACTTTGATTTAGTTAATAATTATGATTATGTATTTCTTTAATGGATATTAGATTTTTACGTTCCTTAATTACTTTTCTGTTAATATCTCGGTAGGTATTGAAGTAAACAATATCAAACCCGATATTTTTGTATTCGCAATAAAATGTTTCATCAGAAACTAAAATACTATACAGGGTGTTTTATTGCAAATTTTAAAATCGACATTACTTCCGGTAAAACAGGAAGTTCAAAATTGTGAAAAAAATTGGAGAAAAATAAGCAATCTACTGCAGTATCCACCTTCCAAATTTAATTTTGATATCTCTAATAATTCCAGAGATATTTGCTTTGTTCCACACATTTGCCCATCACTGTATACAGACAAATTAACAACCTTTATCTTATTGAGGGCTGTTAATTAACATTTATTTTGATTTTATTCAAATCGATGTTCAATTTCTAGAATTCGAATACCATATTCTACCGATATTGTCTCCTACGCCAAAATTTACTGTAAAAAAGTGCAATACTCGTATTTATTGACATACGTCGTCTACTTATGATTACTTAATTTTAGGTTTCAGGCAATGCAGATCCTTTTGTAACTTTTTCTATAAATAATAATTAGAAAGTTTTCTATAAATACCAACTGAATAGAAACACTTAAAAATAGAAATCGCAAGCAAAGAATGTGAAAAAGTATGTGACTGCGATTGCAAGAAAATAATTACCAAAATTTCTGAGCAATCAAAATATTGAAACACCAATACTAAACATATGTGCATAAAATTAAGCATTTGTAGAAAAATATGTTCAATTGTCAGAAAAATGAAAGTTTAGATGAGGTAGAGGGAGGATAAACAACTTAACCCTCAACTGCTATCTTTATTTTTTTAGGTCTTGGCAACAGTGAATGCAGTTATCTGTGAATAAACTAAATTTAGTAAGAATAGGAAAAGTTTCTAAATGAAGTAGTGATTTATTTTTTACGAAGAAGAAATGAAGTCAATTTGGGAAAATAAGAATTCTACATCCATGCAGTTTTAGAAAACTGTACAGTTGTGAATACTGACACACTGTGTTTTTGGAATTGAAAAATATTTCTTACTACTTCCGCAAACGTAAAACTATGCCGAGGTGTAAAAATTGAAAGTTTTATAACTATTTGTTACTATACCAGCATATTCATAACTCCAACATTACTTTTAACACAATAAACCGATACTAAACATTGTAATAACCCTGTATAAATATCGAAGCACATTGTATTACTTGTCACGGAGGTGTTAATACAATACAACCTAGTAAATTATATACGAGGAAATAGTCAACATGAAAAAATACACTGTTATTCTCTAGAGGTCATTAACGTGTTTGGAATACATCATAAAAGAAATTGCGAAGTGCTAGGAACAATTACTATGTTGCTTTTTGTTGAAGGTTACCACAAACCTTTCGTCTTACTGTAAGCGGAATATATTTCACTACTGGCGGAATAAGATTTTGAGATATTCTCGTTTCATGATAGGAATTTAGTAAACAAGACGACAGCATTCGAAAAGTGCAACATCAAGTAATGCAGTGTTTATTGGTTCACCAAGTCATCGACCTTCACAAAAAAAATATACAGTGTGGAACAGCCAAATGGAATAAATTCGATAAAGAATAAAGAAGGGCTTGTAGGGAAAAACGCTTGGACACGTCGATTTGTATTTTTAAATGCGCATTTTTTCAACAAGAAAAAATTATATAGAGTGTGTCATATCACAGTGGCCAATAACAACTTTCTTATTTTAAATGCAGGTCCCTGTATATTATTTACTTTTGGGATTCTCCAGAAAATTCTAGACATAATTCATGTACATTGTCCTACACCTATCTTCAACTGTTTTTTAAGTGTTTTCAGATTTATTAGAAAAATAAACATTGAAAAAAGAGGATTATTTTATTTCACAAATTCGCTACATTACACTCAATATTTAATTCTCATTTAGCTCTTAATATTGAGATAGTAAGCAAAAACCATTTCTGCGTTCCTTTTTACTGATTTCCTTTTTTTTCGTCAAAACTCATATAGGCTCATCTTGATATCTGCCTACATGACAGTGGTGATATGTGTCAGTGCTATTGTCGTTCGAATTTCGTTAACTGTACGTAATAATATCAGAAAAATGAATGATTAAGAAATGCACAAAATAATCATTCTACATATGATTGGTTATGGAGATAACACACGGACACAAATGGAAGTTTCTCGCTTATTTCACCAAAAATAGAAAAGCATTTTCGCGACCTTTGTCATGTATGACCAATAAAACAAAGAAGCTGTCAATGCTCTAAGTGATAATACGAAATTGGATATTATGCTTGAGTTTCAAGAAAATCCACATAATTCTGGTCGAAAACGTTAGCCACACATGAATTTTTCGAGTATTAAAGGAAAGTAAAATGCATCTGTGTATAATGATGCCGACTGACGAGCTCATGGAAGACGATTTCGATAGGAGAACGTATTTCTGTGGACAACAGATTCTAAGGTTAGATAACAATGTGATCCAAATTAGAAGGTGTTTTGTTTTCTGATGAGAGCACATTCACGGTCATGTTAATCGTCAAAATTGCCGCTATTGGTCTAATGAGAATCCTCACTGGATGACAGAAAAACATACGCAATATCTTGAAAAAGATAATGTTTGGGTAGGAATTGTTGGAAATCAGATCGTAGGTCCCTTTTTCATTGATGGCAACTTGAATGGAGATAAATATTTAGAACTGCTCCAAAATAATGTTGTGGCAACTTTGACAAACTTATATATCCTGATCCAGGAAACCCACAATGGCCAGCACGATCTCCTGATTTGACTACTTTTTGTGGGGATATGTCAAAAGTACTGTATACAAAACTAAACCTCTCAACTTAGATGACTTGCTTGCGATTAGATCAGTGAACCCTGACAAATAATTTTCCTTTTTTAATGTTAATTTTTGTAATAAATAATAATATTATTAATCATGATATACGTTTAACACCACCACGTCTTGCTAAACGTCTTATAGCTGGTTTTGTTATAACCTTGAATATTATCGCGCAGCACTTTGCGCCTCCTTTTCCTAAGCCTTTGCCACCTTTGCCTCTTCCAGTCATTTTTAAATAATACAAACGTACAGTTTATCGTTAGAAGAGAAAACTCCACTATTTCGATCACATCTAACAGAATGAACCCCATTAAACTTCGTTTAAGAGCTACGATCCCTCTTTTTGCTTCGGGGGTTAATAAAAATGAGGTTTTTCGAGGTGCACTTTTGGGGATGTTTTGTTTCAAAAGTAATATTTTTGAAGGGAAAGCTTCTTATCGGGGCCCCACATTTACACATATGAAAATACATGAGCAAGGGAATGAATTGGATAACTTGAGATTTCATTTGTTTCGACACCGACACTACACACTGCCTCGATCTTGAAATGACCATCCAAATTAGTTCTCTGTGTAAGAACCAGGGACCAGGTAATATATTAAAAGTCTCTTTTTTCATAGAACATCAATAATATATAGAAAATAAACTAATAAACAATACCTGCAGAAAATTTGCTCTACGTTGTAATAAAAACAGTCTCTTTGCGATACATTAAATTATAAATTTGACATACGTCGTACATCAGAAAGAAAGTTGCCATTAAATGTATGTATTGACTAGCTTCATATTATCAAGTAAACATTTTACACTAAGACTTCTTAATAACAAAGTTATAGAAAATCAATAATAAATAGGAAACAAATCAAAATAACATCCAAGTAACATAGAATACCTGCACAAAATTTGCTTTTCGTTCTAATAAACCTTCCAATTCTCTCTTTGTGATAAGTCTCATACGTCAGAAATTAAAAATAATACCATGAATATCTCCGAAAGAGTTGAAGATAGGTGTAGGACATTGTATATGAATTATATCTAGAATTTTCTGGAGAATCCAAAAAATAAATAATATACAGGGGCTTGCATTTAAAATAAGAAAGTTGGCATTGGCCACTGTCACATGACACACCATATATAATTTTTGTTGTTGAAAAAATGCGCAATTAAAAATACAAGTCGACGTGTCCAAGGGTTTTTCCCAACACGCTCTTCTTTAATAGTTATCAATTTTTTCCATTTGGCTGTTCCACACTGTATGTAGATCAAGGTGTTCGGAAAGCGTCCCAGCAATATCATTTGTGAATAAATAATATATCTATATTTCTGACGATCATTTATATTTGAAAAACAAATGTAACGATAAGGGAAATATTACTTGCTAATACATTTAAAGCAACGTCACAAGGTATATCAAGATGCGATACCTTTCTGCTCTTAATGGACCTGTGAACATTGACTCCTCATTAATTAGTGTATTGGGGAATAACTGCTGAGCAATCTCACTTGGC
Source organism: Octodonta nipae (assembly GCA_034190945.1). NCBI lineage: Eukaryota > Metazoa > Arthropoda > Insecta > Coleoptera > Chrysomelidae > Octodonta > Octodonta nipae. Next base: position 13,162,322 of record CM067216.1, read on the forward strand.
TGATATAATGAGACATGCCACATAAAGTTCTGAAGATCTCCCTTTCAAATTCTGCCAATTTGAAAGGAACTTTATGATTATATGATCTTTAGAAATTTCGGTGCTACCCTGTATATTACAAATAAAATTCTCTTAGTTACGTCAAAAATCAAATAATAAACATTGTCAAATATTTAAATTTACATCTCTTTTTAATCCGTAGTTTCTTAGCCATTGACAACGGGGTCTGATCTATACCCCGAAACGTTTGGAATATACAGCAATTTCCTTTAAAGTGTGGTGTTATTTCCCAATAAACACTTAGATATGCTGAATCAAGTTTCTATGTCTTAAAGCTGTAGAGGATCATTGAAGAATAGTACAGGGTAAGTGCCTGCTCATTTAATCTGATGCGATTGTGCAGCCCATTGGATTTTACATTGTGCTGTTCTTCATGACCAAGTCTCAGATTTTAGAAAAACAATCTATCTATCTTTTGTTATAAGGATCAAAAATGGTTCCCGCTTAGGGTTATTTCTACTTTATATGATTGGTTGATCATATTTTGGAATATCTGTGAGGAAGAATTCCTATAAAGGGATTCACTAGTCTGGGCTATTTTTGAAATGTGATTTCCTACGTTAAGATTCCTATAGAGAAAAAAAAACATACAACCAAGTTAAATTTTTATAATTCCTTTTGTTAATTTTTGCCTAAGAAATAAAATGTCCAGGCTTTTCGGTTTCACTTTATATAAAACGCATACTAACAGTGCATGCATCAATTGCCACAAATAATCAATTAAAGTGAATTCGAAATTTAAAATTGATTAAATTATTTGGTATAGTGAGAGTGAAACAGCTGTCCTAATTTATTGGCATCTTTAAATTGGAACATGCCTCGTAAAAACATGTTGGCTTTGTAAATTTTTATAGGAGCATGGCCTAATTTTTTAAATCAGCAGGCAGTGCATTTCTGTTGCATTGAAATTAATACTTTCAGGTCAATTACAATGTTTTTAATAACTTTGATCCACTTAAATGGATTACCCAAATAAAATTGTTAGCGTTTTAAAGAAGTTTTTTCCTGATTCGTTACAGTGACGATCCCAGAAAATGTAGAAAGATATTCACCAACTGTGAAATACGAATCACCTTAAAATATTGACCGAAAAGTGTTGAATAAAAATTTATGTTATCCACTAATGTTGAGAAAGATGGAAAGTGTACTACCGACAAACAAAATACAAATATCTCTTATATCTTTTATCTACCAAACAAAAAGGTCGATGAGATAAGATTGCAATAATAATAATACATATAATTTATACATAACATTCACCATAATGAATTTATGTGTAGTTTAATTTAGTTTCCTCCTTAAAAAACTCTTTCACTGTTCTCGTTAGATATTGTAAGATTTACTCTTTTGTTTTATGTCACGCAACAATAGAAAATCACTTAACTAAATATATACAAATTTATGCGGACAAGTTTGTTGGAAGATATAAGCCCGAAATAAACTTCTAAGAATTTAACCAAGATGACCTATTTAGAAATACCGTATTACATTCACATATTTAAAAGTGTTTATGTCACGATTTGTACACAGCACAGAACTATACATTGCGAATAAGTGTTTTTAAAGAAGGGGGTTGAGAAAAAATATGTAAAAGTCTGTTTAAATAATTTACTTTCAAAATTATGGCCTATTGAACAAGTTCTGTAATAAATTCTTTCATTTCTATAAGCGTGTTAGTTCTGAGATTATCAAAAAATCCGCTAAAAGTCTCATTTCTGTAGGGTGGAATTAAATGTGTATCTGGTGTATGTACTACACATAAAAATATATTCTGGACATTTTTTTAACAAATAAAGTAACTTTCAGTAAAAATTACGTGAAACCTCAATTCCGATAATGAGTTTCTTCGTATTCCCATGTAATAACTAAGTACTACCTGGGTGACCGAGCTTCACTCGTAAATTCACTAATATAATATTTTTTGTTACATTTTTTATTTACATGGTGTTACTACAATTCTACCCCCCTATATTTTAACCATCCTCTATATGCACCTGCTTATGAAAAACCCATTCAAATATTTTTTTCTAACATTTTTTAAATCACGCTACAATTCCAGTCGATATATGGCCACCCATTGTAATTATTTTTGAACCACCATGTATAATTATAATTCCACTACTTCCTATATTGCAACCACCCTGCAAATGCAAATTATAGGTATAACATTCTATTAAAAAATTTTTAGCAACCCTGCATAACAATAATTTTACTCCGCCCTGTATGTCAGCTATCATTAAGTTCCAACTGCTTATGGGGTATCCTATAAAACTATTTTTTCTCGCTTTTTTGTAACTATTCTCTAATTCCATTTGACGCTATATTTTAACCATCCTGCATAGCAACTCTTATAGACCATGTAACATATTTTGAATGACCGCGTATAATTATAATTTTACACAACCAATTCTTATTATATGCATCAAATTAACATGCGAAATCATGAGATCTTACTCATCCAAAAATTGCCTACCATGCCAATTTTTCACCATGAAAACTTGAAATGTCCAGCTATAAGAATATAATGCTAGCAAAATATGACGGAGGCATAAAATAGTTACACGTTCGGAACATATAGGTCACCAAATTTCTGCAACAGGAGTCTCATTCTTACGTAGGTTACCAAATCACCCTGTATTGAACGACTTGAAATTCCAAAGCATCCGCCTTGATTGTCACAAACTGTCAATAATTTTTTTAATAATTTAAATTCTCAAAAAACGATTTTTCCCAGAGGTGAGACCCTCACCAATCGATTTCTATTCATCGAAAATGGGAAAATTTCATCAAAATCGTTAGAGTCGATTTTGAGAACTCAAATATATATATATATATATATATATATATATATATTTGTTTTTAAGTTTTCGCGGGCACTAAATGTTTTAGGCGGTTTCCGGGAATTCATCCGCATAGTTGATAACTGATCCCTGCCGGGATCGATGGTAAAATGACGACGTTTCGGCAGAGTCACATCTGCCCTCTTCAGGTCGGTTCGCATAATTCTCGTAGCCTTCTGCTTTCGTTTCTAGTTACTCGAATACTAATACGTCGTCATTTTACCATCGATCCCGGCAGGGATCAGTTATCAACTACGCGGATGAATTCCCGGAAACCATCTAATACATTTAGTGCCCGCGAAAACTTAAAAACAAATGTATATATATATGTATGGGCAATATGTATATACATTTTAATAACGGGTTATATATCATTCTTACAATGGAGTTAATAGCAAGCTACAAAGAGACACAACCGTATATTTCGTGTTCAAAATTTAGCAAATCATAATACAATTATCGCACTGCATCCTCTGTTAACAATGACGACGTTTTGTCAGAGTTGCACCTACCGTTTTCAGGTTTTTTCGCAGCATTTGAGCCAAACATAATGCTAACCGTTCCGTTTCAAAGCGCTGAGTTCTGCAAAAGAGAGATGTGTCTTTGAAGAAAAGACATAATTTTACTGACTCTACCAAAAAAAATCACTCCATAATGTAGAAAAAGTCTGTAAATTTCAATACTTTGAGACGTTCACAATGCCAATTAAGACACAGCACATGTGTTAGCAATGAAAATTATATATGAAACATTTGTCCCTTTATATGAAGTTTTTTTCTTATTTCTTGGTGATGAATCTGCAGTTGAACATTGGCGCATGTTTATTGAGACACCCTGTATGGAATTTTCTGTGTAACCATTGAGTTTTCAATTGCATTTGATTATTATGTGAATATACATATGCACCTTAATCTATAAACTAGTCAGTTGCCACAATTATTCTATTGAAGCTGAAGAATCCGTGAATAATTGCTCGTTTTTTATCCAACTGAAATATTAAAAAATGTATTTTCTTTCATCTTTAACGTGCGGCAGTAAAAACATTATATCTTCCGTGAAATTCTTTGAATTATTTTCCGAATCGGGAGCATGGCACAACTGGAGCCTTAAAATAGAATGAAGAAATTACCAAGCTGGAAATATTAGTTTTAAAATAGCGTAGTTTATTTGCCGTGTATTTAGTATTTTAAAATACATGCTGTTTTGTTTATACGGATCCAATTTTCCTCACCCGTAATTTATCTTGAAGTTGAAATTATAGAAATATTTTTGTATGACGTGATAGAATTATTATTTGAAATATTGGGAGAACTATTGAAAATTATGAAGTTAGTGCTACATTTTAAGACATATTTGACTGTAATGATATTTGGGAAGGTAACATATAATGAATTCATGAGCATTTTTAACCGACTTAAAAAATAATGAGGTTTTCAATTCATCTGTATCTATGTTTTTAACCGACTTCCAAAAAGGAGGTGGTTATCAATTCGTCGCGTATTTTTTTTGTATGTATGTTACCTGATTTCTTCTCCTGTGGTGAACCGTTTTGGATGAATATGGTCTTGTTTAATAGAGTATATATCCGGAATGGTGAAACTTCAAATCTTGGATAAGAATTCTATTGGTAAAGCAATGAAATTTGTCAATGAACACATGCGTGCATGTAAATCGACCAATATCCCTAACATATTGGTCGATTTTTCGAAAACTCCTTATGGATGTGTATAGTTTTTTAACGTGTAATCTATTAAGGAAGATCCCTAGGTGATCTCACATACTTTTCTGCGATGTGCAACTTGCAGTTTTGCAGAAAATCGCCGAAAATTCCAAAATTCTTATCAAAAATTTCATCGAAATGACATAAGGGACATTTCCTCATAAATATTTTAATTCCAACGTAATAGTGCGGGAATTTTAGTCACTGGAAGTTTTAATTGCGAATTTGAAAATTTTCTTTGTACATCTCAAGCATATAGGTAGTAAAGCATAGTATTTTCGGTTCCTTAAATCAATGAGTACCAAGCTCGTTTTGTTTGTATACCAGGCAAATACCTATTTAAATACAAATTTTTCCATTTTGCGAAGACGGTGCTTTTGGTTGTCACTAATAGCCTAATAGAAAATTCAGTGACAACACATGTCAAACTCTAACATGGTATTTGGTGCGTTTATACACAGGGTGTTTAGTTATAGCAAACAAAATCACAAAGTAAAGTGATAGAAGGAGTTGCATTTATATGATGACTGAATTATAGGACGGAGAATGGTTGGAATATAGGGTGGAGTGGACGTTTGGTGATATAAATATTTTGAAAAAAATGTGGAATTAAAATTATATAGGGTGATTAAAAAACTGTTATATGATATGGACGTAAACAAATCATATACAGGATGGTTGAAATATATGCTGGAGTTAAATTATATTTATACAGTGTGATTAAAAAATATTTATTTTATAGCCCATAAGAAGTTGCATAAAGTGTGTAGAGGAATTAATGTTACACCGGGCGATAATATAAAATGTTAAAAATGAAATAATTTATGGGGTAGTCCACAAGGTTAAAATATAGGACGAATTTGACTCCGTAAATATGGGATGGATTCTACTTTGTCCTATAGTTTACAGAAGGCAGTTAACAAATTTATGCTTGTCCGTGGGCAGTCGTATGTACAGGATGGTTGGTACATAGGGCGGAGTGGAATTATCTATAGTTACACAGAGTTGTCAAAAAAAGTTGAAAAAAGGTTACATGGCGTGGTCCATAAGGCATAAATATATTTTGGGCTTATTAAGTCAACGCGTACTAGTACATTTAGGTGGTAAACATTTACCTGTTAATTTAAATGAAAATGTATCAATGTGTAATGTTGAGGCTTTCGAACTACCTGAGTTCAGAAAAACTCAAAAGTAGAAAATAAAACATTAAAAAAATATATAACCGACTTCCACCTATAACGAAAAAGCTAAAAATAATTATAACAAAAAAAATACAACTCTGGCAAATAAATAACTCATTCAGTGTTGTTAGGTGCCTACCCAGGAAGTAAAACATGTAAGCATTAAAAGGTGCTCATTCTGTACAAATTAGTTACCTACCAGTATAGTATATTTTTGAAGTCGGTGCCAAGCAACAATTAAGTTTGATGAATTGGTAGATAAGTACGCAATGAAGGATTTTAGATTTTTTTTTTCATTAACATAGAAAATGGGGAATAACTTTTTTACCAATTTTCTTATACACTATGCTTTGGTGACGTCGCCGGTATTAAAAATATGGAAATTTTTCTATTCGGAACATGGGATAAATTGAAAAGAAATTGGATTAGTTCGGGGATATTCCTAAGTGTTCCCATATTTTTTTCAATAACATGAGTTGTACCGTTTCTTAGAAAGTCGGGAAACAGTTTTTTACCTACTTTCATATACAGTAAACTTTGGTGAAGTCGCTGGTTAAAAATATGGGAAAAAATTCTGTTCGGAACCTGGGGTATAATAAATTCAGAAGAAATTAGATTAGTTCTGGGGAATCCAGAAGTGGTCCCATATTTTTTTTCAATAACATAGCTTGTATCGTTTTTTAGAAAATCGGGAAAAACGTTTTTGAGACTTTCTTATACAGTAGGTTTTGGTGGAGTTGCTGGAATTAACTATTCAGAACTTGGGGTAACTTCTAAATAAATTGAATTAAGTAAAATAAATGTCAGTTAATATGAATATACAGTGTGTATTCATAAATCAAACGGTTTCTTTTTATTAATAATTTTACGAGAAAAAGTTATTAGTTCATTATTCTTCATAAACAGATTTGCATGGGCTAAAACGTAAACAGTGTCACTTTTTTAACTGTAGACGATGTTTGTCATCAAATAGGAATTTTGATTGCAAATTAAAGTATCTTTATTTTTGTTAATATCTAAAATTGTTATCAAATAGAAGTAAAAACTGCATCTACTTATGCTATTGCACTAAAAATTATATAATAAGTAATTATGTAACTTTTCCAACTATATACTAAGTTTCAAAAAATATATTAATTTTGTTTAAAACTGAAGTAGCTTTATTTTTTTATAACATCTTAAATCGCAATCAAATAAAGTTTATTAGAATTGAAAACAGCATTCAATTGTTCTGTGTATTATTAAAAATTGAAATAAATCGAAATAAATTACAGTTAATCAACTTCAACTAATAAATGATGCCTAAAATACCTTATTTTAGGCAATATCGAAAAAGTTAATTAGATTTGAAAACTGCATCCAATTAAACATTTGCATCACAAAAATTGTAAAATAAATACATTGAAAAAAAAAACAAAAACCTACTTCAAAAAAATAACTTAGCTAAAAAGCATGAAATGATTTTTGCTACGACAATTAAATACTTTTTCTGAAGTCGCTGCCAATTTGAACAGCGAAGTTGCGAAGTACAACTTTTAAATGTAGTAACAAAATTGTGTCACTTTAGCTTGGCACCGACTTCATAAAAAGTAATTATTTGCTGTAGAAAAAAATTATTTCATGCATTTTTGTTAAGTTATTTTATTTGAAGTCGGTTTTTGTTTTTTAAAAATGTATTTATTATATCGTAAATATGCATTTTCCTTTGAAGTATCACTTATCTACTGTAGTAGGAATATACGCGCTTTTTTTGTTGTATATGTGAACTACATCATATAACATGTTGAACATTGAATATTGAGATCATTTCACATTTAGAATATTCAATCACTTAGTATATATATATTACTAAGTGACACAGTTTCTAAAAGATAAGTGATTTTTTTATAATGAGGCAACTTGTATCCGTACTTTTATTAACGATAACACTTGTGTAACCTTTGGCATATTTTTTTGAGAATTTGTGCAATCAGTATTTGAGTAATTGTTACATTACTGAATAGATCAACTGTGTTTTGATTTACATATCTATATTGAATTAGGAGATCGTCTTTTAGTGAGAAGATAGTTCCAGATAACAAATGTGAATGTGCTATATAAATATGCTTTTGATAACCCATTATTATTAACAAGAAACAAACAAAATAAATAATTGCCAAACATACAATAACTGAAAAAAAAACCTTAGGAATAATGCCAGATAGAAGAATTTTTGTTTATTGTTTATTTAACTTGTAAATGTTTAATTTTATATAGAGTATGGTTTTCAGGTAGTGAATACATACACCGTCAGTGTAATGTTTTCTTATTTTGTAAACCCAGCTGGTAAAAACTATTGTATCTTACTAATATTTGTTATTAAGTCAGTTGTTGTCAAGTACATATTTTCCGAGCACTCGACAACAATTTATTCATAGTACAATGTGACATCCAGGAAACTATACCGGTTCTAGTCCAAAATCTCTTTCAATATAGAAAAATGTCGAATGGCATGAAATCAAGACTATCTAGCTGGCCACTATACAGGTCCTCGTCCGTTTCTCCATTTATCTGAAACTAATTGAACTGCATTTAGAAACTGCTAAGGAAATACCAGGTTGAAACGAATTTAAAACCCAGTCAAGAATTTGGCCACATACCCCGGTCTCCTCAAGATCTCAGTGAGCAGCTGTAATCCGAAAAATTAACTTCAACAGATCATGTTATCCGTTACCACAGTTTATGCGTCTGTGAATTTCTGAACTCCTATCGATTATTTTGTCTATTGCGTTAATTTATTATTAGCTGTTTAATTAAAGATTAAGATAAACCGCCTGCCCTAAAATAACGGTGGTACTAAAATAACCCTTTTAAATTTCTATTCATATTTCAATATTTATTTTGTACAGACACTATCAGTATAATTCCAACATCCTGATATGTAAAGCGATTTTATACTTGTAAAATTTTATATATATTCGAAGGTCGAATACTGCGTGATCAGCCGTTACTCATTTAATGACGCAACAATACATCGTTTTTTCTATATTTCCACAACTCCTATAATCGAACAGGCCATTTTTATTTGAGGGTATCCTTATCACGTTTCGTAATGTATGTAATTAAGTAAAACTGGTTAAACCGCTTAGTTAATGCCTGAAACTAGGCTGTAACCTCATCTTCAGAACCAAATCTCTTTTTCCGGGCCATCTTTTTAACATTTTGAATAGGTCAGATGGGGCCGGATCTGGTGAATATGACTATTTTTAGATATTTATTACTAAAAAACTGACATACCCTAAAGAATTCTATTTTAGTATTCTACCGTCATAGAAATTTAATTAATTGCTAAAAATGCTTTTTAGGGTTATAATATCACTCCGGATTTCTCCCTCTTTCACATCACAGCAATTTTCTCCTAAACTATTGGACCCAAAATGTTGAAATTTGGTATCAGACCAATATAGGGCATCACCTGAAGGTTATTGTAAAATCTCTACTATCAATTTTGGGGGGCAAATTACAGAATTAAATGGAAAATATAAAATGAAAATTGTTTCTAACGCATCATCTAATATATCAAATTACAGCGCTCACTATCAGGAATACAAACATATTTTTTTCATATCTTTAAAATAAATTATTTAAAAGATATTAATAAAAATTCAAAAAAATTACTCATTCCCCCTTTATCTCCGAAACTATTAGACGTAAAAATTTGAAAAAAATAGATATATAGGGCCTCACCTAAACTTTACTGGAAATATACGAAGAACTCCCCAACATTAATTTTCGGGGAAAAATTACAGAATTAACTGGAAAATATAAAATTAAAATTATTTTCTAATGCATCATGTAATATATTATGACGAATACAATTTTTTTTAAAAATTGTCCATTCCCCCTTTATTTCCGAAACTACAAGACCTAAAATTAAAAAAAGAATAGGCGTATATGGCCTCACTTGAACTTTACAGAAAAAAATACCCCTAATGTTAGTTTTGGGGTGTAAATAGAATTAAACAGAAAATAAAAAAATTAACTTTTTTTAAACGCATCATGCAATTCAAATGAACCCTTAGTATGCGAGTCAACCTTTTTTTTTAATGCCGTATTAACACAAAATTTAATAAAACGAAAAAGAAACTTTTTTCGTGCTTCTCATACATTATTTTTGAATTAAGTAGTCAATAACAACTTATACAAGCTTTAGTTCATGTAATTTAGAATCCGTTTATTCTGAAAATTCTTTGAAACACATATAGAATGGCAGTAGGTATTCGCTGTGGTTGGTTTTTGGAGAATTTTTTCTTACAAAGAATAATAAAAAGGTTAGTAATATTGTCTGATACATCACAGATATTAATATATGTTTAGCATTAGATTGAATAAATTATCATCGAGAAGAAACTAAATATTTTTCTAGCACAGCTATTTTTGTTCCTTTGAGTGTGCATTCAATTGGAAAAAAATAATATGTAGCGGGCACTTTGACGTTTGCAGACCATTAATCTTCTCGTTGAATCTTCATTAATTGAGATATGAACTAAGCAATAAATAAATCATTTGTTTACTTTTTCCTTTGCCTTAATGGATATTGATCGAAATAACAATGAATATCTGTGGTCTAGACGACAGACATTTAATGGAAGGCAAGTCTTCAATGCCGCTTGATAAAATGTAAATCAATAACAAACTCAGATTATGCAACTGTAACAGCCGACTGGGCCAGAAGTCTTTTCTGCAAGTAAATTTTGGACGTTATCGAGATTTTTAAATGAATCAATACTTGAATTCGATTTATCGAATAAAATATATCGATATTTCTGTTCTAAAAATATATAAGTGGGTCAGAAATTAGTCACATTGTTCTATAATTAGGTATATTTGCAAGTATTATGTCCGACTTCCGGCTTGGATGCCAAAGATAGTACCAATGAATTAGTTAGTTCAGAAACACACTTAACTAGTTATGATATGATTTTGGTTCTCACAAATTCATGGATTCGGGTGTATAGAGTCAAAGCTGTAGCCAGCAAGCTTATGTTTAAGGATTCAATCTTGGGTTGAACGATTAAATTTTAAACAATTAATGATTTATTTCGCAAAAATAATTTTGATATTTTATATACCGGAAATATACGAATAAAAATAGAAATTTTGCGGTCCTAACCAATCTGTACCACGTGAAAAAAATTCGCTAGACAAATCTACCCCTCCCTCAATTGCTGGCTAAGGATTTGTACACAGTGATTAATAAAAGTGGGCACATGTAAAATGCTTTTTTAACCAACATCCAAAAAGGAGGAGGTTATCAATTCGTCGCGTTTTTTTTTGTATGTATGTTACCAGATATCTTCTCCTGTGGTGAACCGCTTTGTATGAATATGGTCTTGTTTAATAGAGTATATATCCGGATTGGTGAAACTTCAAATTTGGGAAATGAATTCTATTGGTAAAGTGATAAAATTTGTGATTGAACACATGCGTGCATGGAAATAGACCAATATCCCTAACATATTGGTCGATTTTTCGAAAACTCCTTATGGATGTGTATAGTTTTTTAAGGTTTAATCTATTAAGGAAGATCCCTAGGTGATCTCAAATACTTTTCTGCGACGTGCAACTTGCAGTTTTGCAGAAAATCGCTGAAAATTAAAAAATTCTTATCAAAAATTTCATCGAAATGACATAACTGACATTTCCTCATAAATATTTTAATTCCAACGTAATAGTGCGGGAATTTTAGGTACTGGAAGTTTTAATTGCGAATTTGAAAATTTTCTATGTACATCTCAAGCATATAGGTAGTAAAGCATAGTATCTTCGGCTCCTTAAATCAATGAGTACCAAGCTCGTTTTGTTTGTATGCACGGCAAATACCTATTTAAATGCAAATTTTTCCATTTTGCGAAGACGGTGCTTTTGGTTGTCACATTCTCCCGACCTAATAGAAAATTCAGTGACAACACATGTCAAACTGTAAACTGCTATTTGATGGGTTTATACACAGGATGTTAAGTTATAGCAAACAAAATCACAAAGTAAAGTGATAGAAGAAGTTGCATTTATATGATGATTAAAATTTAGCTTAGGCCGTTTAGCTGTATATACAGGATGGATGCCATATAGGGTGGAGTGGACGATTGGTGGTATAAAAATGTTGTAAAAAATGTGAAATTAAAATTATATAGGGTGATTAAAAAACTGTTATATGATATGGACGCAAACAAATCATATACAGGATGGTTGAAATGTATGCTGAAGTTAAATTATATTTATACAGTGTGATTAAAAAATTATTTATTTTATAGCAGATAAGAAGTTGCATAAAGTGTGGAGAGAAATTAATGTTACACAGGGCGATAATATAAAATATGAAAAATTAAATAATTTATGGGGTAGCCCACAAGGAGTAATATACTAGGGTTGAAATATAGGACGGATTTGACTTCGTAAATATGGGATAGATTCTACTACTTCCTATAGTTTACAGAAGGCAGCTAACAAATTTATGCTTGTCTGTGGGCAGTCGTATGTACAGGATGGTTGGTACATAAAGTGGAGTGGAATTAGTACATTTGTGCGTAAACATTTACCTGTCAATTTAAATGAAAATGTATCATTGTGTAATGTTGGGGCTTTCGATGTTACCTGGTCCTCTCTATTAAAGTTATACATACAAAATAAAAAATAAAGAATGAAAACTACCTGAGTTCAAAAAAACTAAAAAGTTGAAAATAAAACATTTAAAAAAATATTTAACCGACTTCCACCTATAACTAAAAAGCTAAAAATAATTATAACAAAATACAAGTCTAGCAAATAAATAACACATTCAATGTTGTTAGGTACCTACCCAGCAAGCAAAAAATGTAGACATTAAAAGGTGCTCATTCTGTACAAATTAATTACCAACCAATTTAGTATATTTTTGAAGTCGGTGCCAAGCAACAATCAAGTAGTAGATAAGTATGCAATGCAGGATTTTAGATTTGCTTGGCACCGACTTCAAAAATATACTAGATTGGTAGGCAATTAATTTGTACAGAATGAGCACCTTTTAATGTTTACATTTTTTACTTCCTGAGTAGGTACCTAGCAACATTGAATGTGTTATTTATTTGCTAGAGTTGTATTTTGTTATAATTATTTTTAGCTTTTTAGTTATGGTGGAAGTAGGTTATATATATTTTTTAATGTTTTATTACGTTTTAAAATAATGTAATATAATGTTAAATTGTTATCGTATAATTGTCCATTATCATTAAGAAGGAAGGGGTGGAAAGAAAATTAGAACAATATGTTGGTAGCTGCCCACGTTTGCAATTTTGGGCATCTTATAGTTTATATCGACAATTTTTTTGCGAAGAACATTTGAATGGAATCAGAATGAAATGGAAATTTAGTTTTCATTGTTATTCCATTGAAAACGAGGTGGTTGTTACTTCGCAAAAACAAGCGACTACAATAAAAAAACTTTACAGATCTCTGCAATTTTATAAACAGATTTATCTAATATACTGTACCACAATAAACCCAACACTTACAAACTTTTTTTGTGTTTATGTTTGAAAAGTTATAAATAAACACAATTGAGTTTACCACGAGACATTTTTATTTAGTGACTGAAGACTTAAATTGTATGTAGTTTATCTCTAACAACACAGTATCTGACACGAGAACCCTACTAACATTCTTCCGGACTTTATCACTTCATAGTTGTTATTTGTCTTAATGTACTTTGGGAACTGATAAAATCGTTTAACCTAATGCCTTAATATTTTAAAATGTACAGAAGTATTTTAAAGAATATTTTATTTTTAAAGTTTGTTGAAAAACTATATAGTTATCTTCCTACGTTTCTCTATCAACTCAATAAATAAATAAATTAGTAAACAATACAAAAACTACCGGATTTAATTAATTGAATTAACGATATATTAGAAAAAAAAATTTTCTTTCTGTTCTGATAATTTGGCATATACAGTGTGGACCAGCCAGATGGAATAAAATCGATAACGAATAAAGGAGGGCTTGTAGGCAAACACGCTTGGACACGTCGTATTGTACTTTTAAATGCGCATTTTTTTTCAAGAAAAAAAATATAGGGTGTGTCATGTGACAGTGGCCAATACGAAATTTCTTATTTTAACAGCAAGACCCTGTATATTATTTATTTTTTGGATTCTCCAGAAAATTCTAGACATAATTCATGTACTTAATTCCCATTTAGCTCTTGATATTGAGATAGTAAGCAAAAACCATTCCTGCGTTCGTTTTTACTGATTTGAAAAAAAAAACAGTTGTGTTTATTTTCGTCAAAACTCATTGCCTTGGCATCTTGTTGTCTGCCTGCATGACAGTGGTGATCAGTGTCAGTGCTATTGTCTTTTGAATTTCGTTAACTGTACGTAATAATATCAGAAAAATGCCGACAGGAGAACGTATTTCTGTGAACAACAGGTTAGATAACAATGTGATCCAAATTAGAAGATGTTTTGTTTTCTGATGAGAGCACATTTACACTACACGGTCATGTTAATTGTCAAAATTGCTGCTATTGGTCTAATTAGAAGTCCTTACTAGGTATGACACAGAAACATAGGCAATATCATGAAAAAGTTAATGTTTGGGCAGGAATTCTTGGAAATCATATCGTAGGTCCCTTTTTCATTGATGGCAATTTAAACGGAGATAAATATTTAGAACTGTACCAAAATAATGTCGTGCCAACTTTGACAAACTTATATCCTGATCTAGTAAACCCACAAGTTGCTGCCAATACAATATGGTTTCAGCAAGATGGAGCACCGCCCCATTACGAAATCAATGTTTGGCAGTACCTGAACCAGCACGACCTCCTGATTTGACGCTATTGGACTACTTTTTGTGGTGATATGTCAAAAGTACTGTATACAAAACGAAATCCCTCAACTTAGATTACTTAAAAAGACGAATCAGGCTTGCGCTTGCAATTAGCTCAGTCACGTCTGAAATGTTGAGTAAGGATAGAAGACATTTCTGTACCAGATTAGCATGTTACCAATACGTTCGCATTTTCCCACATTGACATTGATGGTTTTTTGTTTTTTTTTATATTATTAAGAAATAATCAATATTACTTTCCGAACCAGTTGAAGATAGGTGTAGAGCATTGTACATGAAGTTTCTGGAGAATCCAAAAAAATAAATAATATACCTACAGGGGCTTGCATTTAAAATAAGAAAATTGCTATTGGCCACTGTCATATGAAACACCCTATATAATTTTTTTGTTAAAAAAAAGCTCATTTAAATACAAATCGACGTGACCACGCGTTTTTCCCAACACGCCATCCTTTATTCGTTATCGAATTTATTCCATTTGGCTGTTCCACATTGTATATTGATGGGACTTTTTATTGATAGTATAGCAGCAATAACTTGTTCTCACTGTAATAAAATTCTAATTCTTAGTTAACGTTAGCTTCTCCATTAAGTATTTCAATACTTTATTGCTCATATTTCACGACCCTTTTTACGTTTAAATGGTGGTTGCAATTGAAGTTTAGAAATGTGTTGGAATCTTTTTTTTTCCGATAAATAATTGTATTTCTAGTATGTATTATTTGATATATATATATATATATATATATATATATATATATATATATTAATGTGTGTGTTCAGTTTAAACTGCTAAACCATAATAATTAAAAAGGCACGAAATAAATTATTTTAGACAAATCATTAATGTTTCCAACGGAGACCCCTTCCTGCCTTAACGGTTGATTAAGAAGGGAAGATGAAGTTTTTGAAGTACCTGCGGAAGAACTTTTCAAATCGACAATAGGGGCGCAAGCTACCACCTTAAATTTGAGGCACTTCTCTAATAGTAATAGAAATATCGTATGCTGAACGTTATGAAGTTGTATGAAGAACTAGGCATCTTCCAATAAAATATTTAAAAACTTCGAATTTATTTATTTATTTGTAACTTTTACATTTCTGTCAATAATAAGAAAATACCTACTTTCAGATCGCATAGCTTGCACAAGGGCGAAACTCCCTCCCCCTCCTCGCAAAGATCATACAGTTTTTCCAAAACTAGGTTTTTTATTTACACTACAAGTGTTGTAAATCCTTCTAGTTTTAAAGTTGTGTAAAAAACGCAAAGATGTCGTTCAATAATTTGCATTTGAAATTGTCAACGAATGTCATTTTATTTATGAGCTGTTACGTAACCTCAACGCTTAAGTAAAGATGAATCTAACCAGCATGCGCTGCAAGAATTTAAAGGTGATCAACGTGACTTAGGTCTAACTGTCTCTGTCTCTCTCAATTGTAGCATAACGCAGGTGCGCATTTAGCCAGAAAGTTATTATGTAGTATAACAAGTTTTTTTTAACCTGAAATGAAAACCACATTATTGTATGATGCTCAACTTCTTGACCTATTAATTTTTTTTTTAAATGGATAGACGAGACACCCATGCATAGACATAGAACAATCACAAGTTGTTCTTGTATATGACGATTAATGCAAAACATTAACAATGTATAGGTGCTCCTCATGAAGACTGATGATGAAACTGTCAATTGTTTGTTTTCTGTTGATAAATTGTCCATTTTGCTAACATTATGACTACTTGAAAAAATTTTGAGCAACGAAATTGAGGCCGTTACCAAACAAAATATTTTTAATAATAATAATAACCTGAAAACCTGGCAAGGGCTCCCACAGAGCTAAACCCTTTTGATATCTAGGATATCTGGGGTTTAGTGAATTTTCCCCTAAAGGCACTCATAGGGTGCCTAAGAGGGAGTGTGATACCATATATTGTAATTCTTATTCAAATTCAAATACATATTTAGATACAATTTTAAGATACAGTTAAAATTCCCTACCTAATTACAGCTTATTTTCTGAGATACAACTCAACAAGTAAAAGAGCCCAAAAATGTTTATTTAAAAACTTGTCTATGAGCTTCATAATATACACATATACATATCTATATAACTTATATGGTTGCCGTTAAAATATATAACTAAAAAAATAGTATTTATGTGTACATATATATACATACACATATATACACATACACATATTTACTACTAGAATGATGCAAAAGTTGCTGTTTATTAGTAATTTTCGATTATCCTATGGAACTCATATCTATTCGTTGACAATATCCATTTATTTAGTTTACTTCGGAACATCCTATTTGAGTCAATGGTCTTTAGTTTCTGAGGCAAGAAATTCCAATAACGTGGACCCAGCTGAGTAAAACTGCGCTGACCTACTGACTTTGAGGCTCTGGGAACTGCTACAGCTGATACCAATTTGGATCTTGTTTCATACCGATGATTTATATTATCCAGATATTTTCGGTTGTTATTGAAAAAGTTCAGTGTATACTTGCAGTATAGTTATCAAAGGTCCATCACATTGGATTCTTTGAAAAGTTGGTCAGTTGAGAATCTAAGTTGATTCTTATTGACTATTTTTAAAAACCTTTTTTGCAATAATTCAAGAGGCCGCAAATGAGTTCTTCTGATGCCACCCCAACCAATAATTCCATATTGAATTATCGATTCAACAAGCGCATGATATATGATTTTTAAATGTTTTGTTGAAAGGAAATTTTGAAATTCGTAGAATTTCAACAGTACACCCTGATGACAGATTGCACATGCACATCCCAACGCAGAAATTTATCAATAATTATACTTAGTAGATGATGTAAACTGCACATTTGTGTTATGTATATTTAAATTTCCTTGTTCAGGTAGGTTTTTTCAATATGATGTGAAAGGCAAAACGTGTGTTTTATTCAGATTTAAGGTTAACTTAAGCGAATTAAAGAAATTTGTAATATTTTTTAGGTCTTTTTCTGCTGTAGCTATAACTTCTTGCCATGAATTTGCAGTGTAAACTATGGCAGTATCGTCGGCGAACGATATTATTGTTCCGGTAGATTTCTGACCCAATAAGTTGTTAATATATACCAAAAATAGAATCGGCCCCAATACTGTGCCCTGAGGAACACCGCAATTTAGTGACAATTCTGTATTGAACGTATTATTTACAAGAACTCTTTGCTTCCTGTTTTGTAGGTAGCTAGAAATGAGTTTGTAGGCGTTTCCACGAATGCCCAAAGTCTCTAGTTGGTTCAGTAAAAGCCCATGATCGACAGTATCAAAAGCTTTTCCAGGTCAAGGAATTAACTCAGTAGTTCGCGAATTGTTCATATAACGTATAATTCTGGTGATCAAACACAAAAAACGTATTTTGTTTTCTATCACTCACTTGAATAGATACGTATAAACGTGAATATAGTTTCGACACAGACCTTGTGTCATTATCAAACGACTAAACATAATTTAATGAAATACCGACAAGATACTAGACAAAGGTAAACTAATTTAGCTATTCATATGAATAAATTAAAGAAATTATTGTATTAAATGAACATTAAGTAGCAACAAGGGTATTAACAAATCAAACAAAATACTTCTGTTACAATTTAATTGGTCATTTAGGATGGTATTCTTGGAAAAGGTTAAGCTTCGTATAATTTTTATCTATTCTAATGTTGAAATTTTATGGTACAGGCTTTGAAGGTATCTTCAAGTTTTAGAAAAGAATGTGGAATTTGTTTTTTGATATTTAAATGAGCCAAAAATATTCACTATAGCGGGTGATAAAATTTCTTGTAGTCATTCATACATAAAAACTATTACAGTCTGGACAGATTAGCTTATAAACTCCAGATTTACTATATAAATTATCTTTAGCTTAGGCGTTAAAAATAATGTTTGAAAGTTTATTCTGAGATTTGAAACTGACTTTAATGTTATGAAATTTCAATAATTTTGCGATTCCATCACTAACCTTTCCAAAGTATGTTAATGAGACGTATCTGAATTGCTCTGTTGATAATTTGATTTAAGGAACCGCTCAGTTTGCAACTGTTTATTGATAAAATATCACTATTTTTTAAATTTCCCTAATTTGCAATTTTTATCTTAAATTGTCATTATGATGAATATAGTGATTAATTTATAAAAACGAGAGTGATAACAATCTACACTTGTCGTCCATGTGAATGGATTTATTGTAAGTAAATATGATTTTATCTTATTCATATTCAGCTGGAAAGCTAGGTCAAATAATTTAGTGTAGGTATTGACAACTATTTAATTATGATATATTATTTAAACTAATGAATTTGTTACCTGATTCTTATTGTCTCCTAACCCTCGTATGGTACAGGACTGATTGACATTGCAATTGTGTGTTTTTAAGCGCGATGCATCGTTATCATTTATTTATCAGAATTTTTTATCTAGAAAAAATATTGGTTATTATTAACAGTGCTCTCATAATTTAGATTAATTCTTTTTAAGGTACTTCGTAATATTTTTGCAATGAATTGAAAGACTCCCAAGTGTTCTCGAAGAAATTGACATAGTAACCAATATTTAATTAGTTGTTGCAGATAAATTAAAAACCAGTTTTTAATACATTTGTGGATGTACTTTAAATGATTCACAAAATTAAATTGTAAGTATATGTTGGTATAATGTGTTAGTAATTTGTGAGATATTTTTATCTGAGATATTTAAATGTTTTGATAAAATGCGTATTATGCACAGATCTTAAGATATTTTGAGTAATATGTAATATATATTGTAAAGTTAGGGGTTCATCGACAGGAATATGAAATGAAAATGAATTCAGTAAAAAGTTTGCTTTTTAATTTTATCCCATGAAAAAGCATAACATATATCTGCAAATTATTAAACCCCAAATGTATTCTCTCATCATACTCCCATTCGTGTTGATAACATCTTCATTAAAACGATCTCATTGTTCCCTCACCTGTTTCCTCATGTTTTGTAAATTTGTGTAAATAAATATGTACCATATACAATCTAACATACTTATCATTTCAACCAGCTGTTGGTCCGGAGGCCAGTGTTTTGAAACATATTACAATCATTTGATTTTCAAATTGTTAATTTTCATACAATTTCGAAAATTTATTTTTCTTTGTCTTCATTTCCAAATAATCTGTGGATATCATCAAGCTACCATAAGTTACTTAGTATTTCTTTCTTTCTGATAGTTTCAAGATAAGTTTAGTGAATTTTGAACATTTTTTCAAGTAGAACATTTTGGATTGAATAATTATATTGAATGATGTGTTTAGTGCGATAAAATCTTACAACAAAACACTTTCAGACAGTGCATTCACTTCCGCTTGCAGCTTCAGACAGTTTTCCAAAGTCTTGATTGTTAAGAATATCTTCAAATCATCAGATAAAAGGCACTTAGAGTATCTTCAGACATTGAATTAAATCATTTATGAAGATACTAAATAAAATGGGAGCCAAATGTGAACCTTGTGGTACTCAGTAGAAGACAATCTTTGGAAAGATACTTGCCAATTTTTTACTTGTTGGAGCCTATTCCTCAGATAGTTATAAAACCAGTGCAGTAGATTCACAAAAAATACCATACTTTTCGAACTCTTTTAGGGATAGAAAATGATTAACCTGGTCAAAAGCTTTACATCAATCTGTATAAATAGAGTCAGTTTGGTATCCATCCTCAACAGCATCCCTGAAAAACTGGTCGTAAACCAGCAAGTTGATTACAGTGGATTTACCGTTGACAAAACGGTGTTGGTTTTCATTTAAAATAGATTCAAGTTTGGGTTTGATTTTCGACTCTACCATCATTTCAAAAAGCTTTGTTATTATGGAGATTTTGAATATTACTTTATAATTAGTAACCTCAGTCTTGTCACCAGTTTTGTATATGTGATTGCTTCAAGAGGCGTTAAAATAATTTCCATGAATCACATTGATATTACATCAATATTTTTCTTTCCGTAAATTTTAGCAAAGTTGTCAGTAATATATTTTGTTTTAGGTAGAGGATAAGCATTATTGCTCCAACTGACACATCACACTTCTGCATCAGCTTTGTGACCAGATACATCACGAAGATTCTGGAAGATGATACCAAGAATGTCAAACGAAGAAGAGAATCTCGAGCATCAGAGTATGCTGGTAAAGTCCAGTAACAACAACGGACCTGCCAGCGACGGACAATCGCCCTTAGTAACAAACGGACTGCAAGATCAAACACCACCAACATCACAAGACATAGACATTTATAATCACAGACTTTCTTGTAATGGTAATAGAAAAGACGACGATAGCGATACTATATGCGGGCTGGGACCATTCGCGCCAAGATGGCTACAAAAATTCGCTTCCAAGCAAATGTTTTTAATAGTTTTTTGCATAACATGGGTGCTTCAGGGAATGTACCACACGTATTTTGTCAGTGCAATAACTACAATCGAGAAACTATTTCAAATTCAGTCAAAAATTACGGGAATTATAATGAGTGCTACCGAAATCGGACAAATTGGTTCGTCGTTGTTGCTGACATACTACGGTGGTCAGGGTCACAGGCCAAAATGGATAGCCTGGGGTATGGTATTATTCGCAGTATCGTCTTTCACTTGTTCCTTGCCTCACTTTTTCTTCGGAAGGCAGTTAATCAACGCGGAAGATCTGACTGGTATTAGTAGAGAACCAAATATTTGCAAAGCTCCTAAACCAAATACTACATTTCCATTAAATACCATTAGTTTGTACGATAATTTTACATTCGATACGGGTAATATTAATACTATATGCGAAGAAGAAATAACTGCCGGGCGACGATTGTCAACCTCAGTGACTAATATAGTTTTAGCCATATTTTTTATTAGTTTATTAGGAGTGGGAATGGGCCAAACAGCAGTATACACCTTGGGCATTCCTTATATTGACGATAACGTGGCCAGCAAAGAGTCGCCATTGTATTTTGGTAAGTCACTCTACAAATGTATTGTTTAATACATACATACATTATTTATTTATCGATCATTATTTACAATCCAATATTTCGAAAACAATTGATGTTGTTCTCATTTTGTCAATGAAAATCTCATGTTACTGTCTTCCTTCAGCCATAACTATAGGTGTCAGGATCCTAGGACCGGCCTTGGGTTTCATTGTTGGCTCCTTATGCACCAGTGTATACGCCGATCTAACAATCGATCCCAAAATTGACACTACAGATCCGCGATGGATTGGAGCGTGGTGGCTGGGTAAAAAATGTCAATTATCTCAATGTAAGAACAAGTATTAACTGTATTATTGTTAGGTCTGGTCTTGATTGCTGGACTCTTAATGCTTGCTTCCTTGGCCATGTTCGCTTTCCCGAAAAGGTTATCAAGTTGCAAACCAACCACGACCAAATTACACCACCCAGGGAGGAAGCATCCCAGTATAAAAGGTACTGTATATTAATGGCCTCTGAAGGACCAACATAGTCTAGTATACAAAATTATAATTTTGGTGTCATTGGATTCGAATTGACGTCTAGAAAGTTTTTGAGAAAGTTTAAATAGCGCCGATAAAATTGCAATAGTTATAAACAATCTGGTGAAAAATAAGAGTGCTTCCGTGTTTTGAAAAACCTCTAAAACGATAAATGATTTTTGAAATTAGAAAAAAGATCTGAAAAGAGAAGGAAATTTTATAAAAATGTCCTAACTCTCGAAACTGTATCTCCAATAGTAATAATTTTAACAGAGCCTTAAAGTTATTGTTAAAACGGGGAGTCTGAGGTTCACGAGTGTCGCGTCATTCAAAAACGGAAACAAAAAAATTATTTAAACATAAATATTAAGGAATGAAAAAATTTACTCACCTTTGGAATAGGTTAATAAACAATAATCTTCACAATAAAAAATTATTTGAATTTTTCCATGTTTTATGCATTTGTTAATTGAGAACATTTTTGAAATGGAAAGTTAATATAAAAATCTTAGTAATTATTAAACTAAAAAGCTCATTTTTTTGCTTCGTACAGTTGTTTTAAAGAGGTGAAGAAGTGAAAAAATAGATTACCTTTGGAAAAATTTAAAATTTTTAATTTTCCACTTATCAACAATCTACTTCATTGAAATATGAATAATAGTATTTTTTCAAAAATCTTAATGATTTCTTAAGCGCCACCTGAAAATATTTTTTGTAATTTTTTACTTCTATTATTTAAAAAATTGTTATAAACAAATGTATTGTTTATGAGATAATGAAAATTGTTTTCATGATTCCAAGGATCAAAAAAATTTATGATTTTTGAAAAAATAAGCGTTTTTTTAAAAACATTTATTGCTTAAAAATGCATTTGTTAATTAACTATTTTTTTGTCATTTATTATTAATATTAAGGAATCCTTTTTTTGTAAAAATCATTATTTCTATTGTCCTTTCATATTCCTAAGAAAAAACAATTTCTTATTAACATTTAATTTATTTATTTAATAAACAATTTGTTATAAACATATAAATTTTTGCGTTTTTTTAACTGCAAATATAAATAAAAGCAACAATCTATCACATGATAACACATAATTAATAAAAAAAATTTTAGAAAATTTTAAATATTTTACTGTTTGTAAGTTCAATATTTTCTTTCATATCCCGATCATTACTATTTAAATAACTTTTAAATTATTACAGATGTGAGAAAAACACTTCTATATTAGTTTAAAAGTTATTTAAGTAATAGTGATCGGAAGCTGACAGAAAATATTTAAAATTTTCTAAAAAATAGACAATTTTTTTATAAATCATGGGATACATAGTTGTTTTTATTTATATTTGCAGTTTAAAAAAATAATAAAAATAAAAATTTAGTTTTTTATAACAAATTGTTTATTAAATAAATAAATTAAATGTTAAACAATAGAAGTAAAAAAATTTAAATAATTATTTTCAGAAATAATTAAGATTTTTGAAAATAAATTACAAATGCTTTATTGTTATTATTCAATTTTCAGTGTAGTAGATTGTTGAGAAATAAGGGGAAAAATAAAAAATTCCAATTTATCCAACAGGAATCTATTTTTTCGTCTCTCTAGAACAACTGTACAAAGCGAGAAAAAATTAGCATATTAGTTTAATAAGTACTAAGAATTTTATGTCAACTTTCCATTTCAAAAATGTTGTTACTTAATATACAAGCACGTAGCTAGCGGGGGGGGAGTCTGGGGGTTCAAACCCTTCACCGAAATTTTGGAATGTTTGGTTTCAAGATTCAATTTTAACCAATTAATCATGTTTTTTACAGAATAAATTTTATATTTATATAATTTTATATATTCTTGAAATACATGTACAAAAATATACATTTGCAGTCCTAATTAGCCCATCACCAATCATAAAAATTATCCAACCCCCCCCCCGAACCCCACCCGAAAAAATTTACTGGCTACGGCCTTGTTAACAAATGCATAAAACATGGAAAATTTAAATATACATTTTTTGTGTACTGATTATTATTTATTAACCTATTCCAAAGGTACCAAAATTTTTTCATTCCTTAATATTTATATTTAATATATTTAAATAATTTTTTTGTTTACCGTGTCTGAATGACTCGACATACGTGAGCGCTAGACTTCCCGTTTTAGCAATAACTTTAGAGCTGTGTTAAAATTATTGATATTGGAGATACAATTTAATTTCGAGAGTTGTGACTTTGTTTATAAAACTTCCTCCTCTTTTCAGATCTTATACCCAATTTAAAAAATCTTTGATCGTTTTTGAGATTTATCAAAAAAATGAAAACACTCTTTTTTCCACTATATTGGTTATTATAACTATTGCAACTTTTATCGGCGTCATTTCAACTTTTTCAACAAGTTTCTATACGTCAATCCGTATTGAATGACATCAAAATTATAATTTTTGGTGAACTCTTTCAGGATTTCACCAAAATGGCTCTTGTAGACTAGATTAACAGTAAAGGGACGGGATTTAAAAAAGTAACATCAACAACACTGCTTAAATTGTAAATTCTGATTTAACTAGTAAATATATAATTTGAACTTAATAACGGAGACTTTGCCAATTGAATTTACAAAAATTTACTAACTAAAATACGTTTTCTGCCTTTTGAAAAAATTGACTGTAGAAGCAGTTATTTTGAGGCAATAAATCATGATGAATATGAATGAAAAAAATGGTAATGTATAATGGGGGCTGTAGCATTGCCGATAGTGGTATCTGTAAATGTTTCCATCATGTTGTTTTTAGATATTTATGGTCACGTTATGAATACGTGATATAAAAACTACTGATTTTTTCATCTGTAAAAGTGTAATGAATACCTATATTTTCGTTCAAAATTAAATTATCGGTTTAAACTAATACAAATTTGTAGCAAAACGGTGATAATTATATTAGTTTTACCCAAAACAAAAAAAGAACGAATACCGACCGGTGGGGAGGGGGAAGACAATTTGTTAATAATATAGATAGGGTTCTATGAGCCGGCAGTTTTTTATGTAACGTTTAAACTTTTTGATTTTTAGATTTTCCCAAGACTGTGAAACGACTTTTGAAAAATGACATTCTCATGTTCCGTACTGCCAGTAGTGTTCTTCATATTTTACCAATAGCAGGTTTATACACTTTTCTGCCGAAGTATTTAGAAACCCAGTTCAGGTTACCAACGCCATCTGCAAATATGATATCAGGTAAGGCATATACTTAATACTAAGTATATAAGGTAATGCTAATTTAAATTTGTTTCCATATTGGTTCATTTCGGTTAATACCTAATATTTTACAACATTCTTACACCATTATTGTTTATCATTATATTATTTTGGTGTTCCTAAGTTCCTCTAAATATTATTTCCAGGAGTCGGAGGGATTCTAGTAATGGGTATTGGAATTATAATAAGTGGCGTTTTTATCCTAAGAGTCAAGCCAAACGCTCGATTTGTAGCAGCTTGGATTGCTTTTACTGCTGTGATATATGCGCTAGGTAAGGCAGAGAAAAATTACAAAAGTCACTCATGTTTTAGTATACTTGTAAAGTAACCTCTACAATCATAACATGTAATTGGGGGAGTCCCCAAAACGTATTCCTCATTTAAGTAAAATCATATTTTGTTTTAACTTATTATGTCTGCTGTGTAGGTCTACTGGAACCGGAGTGACTGCCTGTACTGCTCTATGGACCTTTAAAAACACTAATAATTTATTTTTTAGGAATGGGTATATTAATGTTTATTGGTTGTTCAACGAATGATTTAGGAGGTCTTACTGCAAATAAGTGAGTACTGAGAGCCAAGAAAACTTTTTCTTAAGTACACAAACATATCGCCAAAGTATTTAAAAATAACTTCCTTATACTGTAATGAATAGCGGCATCTATGAGTTTCAGGGAAAACTAGTCCCAAATCGGGAATCGTGCAGTGTGTAACGCCGTTACCTTGTGGTTCCTACCAGAGAAATCGTAGGTAACTAAAATCTAGCAAAGCAATTATGATACTACGTTGCACTTCTTTGAAACTCCTAGATGTCGAAATGTCAAATATGTATGTATGTGAACTTTGTGAAATACATATGTACTTATATATTATATGAAGGAAATACGAGGGCTGCCTTTTATATTTCGGAATTAGAGAACAAAAACAAATATTAATCATCGAAAATCGCTTTATTGTTTTTCAAAATATTCTTCATGAAGATCTATACACTTTTGCATGCGTTTGAACCAATTGTCGAACCACTTTTTCCACTCTGATTGAGGTATCTCCAAAACATGCAGTCTAAACGCAGCAATCGCTTCTTCAGGTGTCGAAAAACGTTGACCTCTCAGTTTGTTTTTTACGTACGCGAATAAAAAGAAGTCATTTGGTGACAAGTCAGGACTATACGGCGGATGACTCATCAAATCGATGTTTTGAGTGGTCAAAAATGCAGTTGTTTGAGCCGATGTGTGAGAGCTCGCATTGTCGGGGTGAAGAGTGATCCGTCTTCGGCGGTTGGTTTTCCTCATTTCTTGGAAGACAACTGGCAAACACTCACACTCAGAATTGACTGTTCTGCGTTGTTCTAGTGGTACGGTTGCGACATGTCCAGTTTTTCCGAAAAAACAGGCGATCATTTGCTTGGAAGTGCTTCGTGTGCGAACAACTTTTGTTGGATTCGGCTCATCTTGAAACACCCATACAGTCGACTGCTGTTTACTGTCGGGCTCATACGCGTAAATCCACAATTCATCACCTGTCACTATGTCATAAACGTGTTTTGAAGCATCGCGATCGTATTTTTTGAGCTTTTCTTTCGACCAATCGACACGAGCCTTTTTTTGAACGATTGACAAATTGTATGGGATCCAACGCGAAGAAATTTTTTAACATTCAAATGTTTATGCAATATTGAATGTATGCTGGTCCCACTAATGTGTAAGGTTGACTCAATCTCACGATAGGTCACATGACGATCTTGCAATATCAGTTCGCGCACAGCATCAATCGTTTCCGGAGCAACAACTGTTTTTGGACGAACTTCCCGAAATTCGTCTTGGAGTGAACTACGACCTGGATTGAATTCACCATACCATCGATAAACAGTGGTCCTTGATGGAGTGTCATCGCCAAAAATTAAATTAAGTTCATCCATCCACTCTTGCTGACTTAATCCACGTCGAAAGTTGTAAAAAATAATCGCACGAAAATGTTCACGATTTAATTCAATTTTTTGGCCGAGATGAATCCCTTAAGTTACTGTAAACAACACATAGCACTCGTATGTCAAAACGTTCTGAGTACGTATAACCTCAAAAATGTCAAACTTCTGATAGAGCTGTCAGTTGTCAGATTGTAACACTAGGGTTGTCCAATCCCGAAATATAAAAGGCAGCCCTCGTATTTCATAATTTCATGGAATATTGCAAAAGGAGTTTTGTTGAGGAAATACAAATATTTTTCTTATTTTAGGTTGGATACGCTTCAATTGAACTGCAACGAATCTTTTTGTGAATGCGACAAAGACAAACTATCACCAATCTGTGGCAAAGACGGGAAAACATATTTATCACCGTGCCATGCAGGCTGTAGAAATTATACAAAAAAAGATGGGAAAATCATCGAATATTCTAGTTGTATGTGCGTCAACCCAGGAAATTCTAGTTTCAATGATTTCTATTCAAATTCAACCATGGAAGAATTGCCAAATTTTTTCATGGACGATTTTGGAACAGCCACCATAGGCTACTGCAATCTGGAATGTCCAAATTTCATGCTGTATATTATACTATTTTCAATTTTTGTTTTTATACATTCGACGTCTGAAGTTGGGTCAATGCTTTTGATTTTGAGATGTGTAGATCCAAGAGATAAAGCCATGGCATTGGGACTTATACAATTCGCTATAGGACTTTTTGGTAACGTACCATGCCCAATTGTTTATGGAGCAGTTGTGGACTCGGCCTGTTTAATTTGGAAAATGACTTGTGGGGAGAAGGGGGCTTGTGGATTATACGATTCAGATGTATTTAGAATGTTTTATCATGGTAAGTAATACCCCTATGTTTTTAAAATATAACGTTAAATGTTAACCGTTAATTTGTTAAATGTTTCTGTGACCCCTTTGCATGGCAAGAGATAATCAAATCAAATGTTCATCTCCAACTGCGACAGACATCTGGAGTGTCTATGAGAGCAGGGCGGGTCCTGATTGACAAATGAAAATCGACGGGGAGGGACTTACTGCTCCCATCGATGGCTTTGGTTTTTGTGTATCTGAGAGCTATTGAAATTGTATTGATGTTTGTAAATTTCTGTGGCATTGGGATGTTGTTGGCAGTACATCAGTTTAATAATAATATATAACTTGATCTGGTAAAAGAAGCGATTTTTCGGATTGTAACAAGTGACAATTTCGTTTGTGCTTAGGAATACGAATGTTGACACTTTGGTGGGTGGTATCGAAATACAGTGATGGGCAAATGTGTGGAACCAAGCAAATATCTCTGGAATTATTAGAGATTTCAAAATGAAATTTGGAAGGTGGATACTCCAGTAGATTGCCTATTTGTTTCCAAATTTTTTTGCAATTTTGAACTTCTTGTTTTATCGGAAGTAATGTCGATTTTAAAATTTGCAAAGAAACCCCCTGTATAGTATTTTAGTTTCTGATGAAACATTTTATTGCGAATACAAAAATATCGGGTTTGCAGAAGCGACAGTAGTTGTCAAAATAAGTTATTAGTTTTTTTTATTTGAACGTAAAAAGATTGTATTGTTTTAATTTGATCACAAAATGGCCGAATTAAGTGAAAGAGAAATAATAGAAATATTAATGATGATTGGGTATGGGGAGAGGAAAAGGACGCATCAAGAAGTTTGTGGCCTTTTTAACATCGTTCATCCGAATACACAAATATCCCGTTCAGTAGTGACGAAAACTTCGCGAAGGTACGACACAAGTGGAACGGTTAAAAAGTGCAAGTAATGAAGGTGTAGCTCAAAATGTTGCTATATCTTTGGACGAAAATCCTCACTTATCCACTACCGACCTCACCAATATGCATGGAATTAGCCGTCGTTCAGTAGGAAGGATATTAAGGCGAGAAAAATATCATCCATACAAAATTCGCCTCGTTCAAGAACTCTCCGAAGACGTTTTCGACAGACGTGATAATAATTTTATAAGAAATGTGGTGTTTTCAGACGAGGCTACATTTTGTTTAAATGGTACGGTTAATCGGCATAACTGCCGCTACTGGTCGCAAAGTAATCCTAATTAGGTACAAGAGGCTCATACACAACATCCCCAAAAATTAAACGTTTGGGCCGGCATTTATAACAACAGAATCGTGGGACCCTTCTTCCTACAAGAAACTTTAAACGGAGATAGGTATTTACAGCTCTTGAAGACACAAGTTATTCCTGCATTGGAGGTAAATGAACAATTACCAAATAATATCTGGTTTCAGCAGGATGGAGCACCACCCCATTACGCTCGCATTGTTCGAGATCATTTAGATAGGACATTTCATCACAGATGGATTGGAAGAAGGGGTACTTATGAATGGCCTGCACGAAGTCCCGACCTTAATCCACTAGACTATTTTCTGTGAGGTTACTTAAAGTCTAAGGTGTATGTTGATAGATCAAATAATTTGCAAGAATTAGCTACAAGGATAACTCAAGACATCCAGAGAATTACACCAGAAGTAATAGCTAATGTTACTAGAGAATTTAAAAACCGACTTGCTTATTGTCAAGAAGTAAACGGTGCTCAGTTTGAACATCTAATATATTAAGTTTAGTTAAGTTAAGTTGTGTTTTGAAAATCACTTAGATTTATTTAATAATTATGATTATGTATTTCTTTAATGGATATTAGATTTTTCCTTTCCTTAATTACTTTTCTGTTAATATATCGGTAGGTATTGAAGTAAACAATATCAATCCCGATATTTTTGAATTCGCAATAAAATGTTTCATCAGAAAGTAAAATACTATACAGGGTGTTTCATTGGAAATTTTAAAATCGACATTACTTCCGGTAAAAAAGGAAGTTCAAAATTGTAAAAAATTTTGGAAACAAATAGGCAATCTACTGCAGTATCCACCTTCCAAATTTCATTTTGATATCTCTAATAATTTCAGAGATATTTGATTTGTTTCACACATTTGCCCATCACTGTATACAGTATCGCATGACCAGGTTATCCTGGTCATTCTGATGTTGACAGAAGTATGTGGCGAAGAGAGGGATTGAGTACCATTTTAACCTTGTGTTTTCTGACCAGCTTCCTAATGAGATTAGCTTTATTTACAATAAAGGACAAGCCTGCTGCATATGCAAATGAAACTATTGAAACAAATTACAACAGACCACGGCAAAGCAGTCAGGAAAACTAGTGTATATTCAATTAATTTTATTGTATTAACAAATTATTGTTAAATAGTGGAAAACTAACATGTACTTATTATTCCAACAGGTACGACTGGTGCCATTCTTTTGGGCGCTTTCTTCGTAGATGTTATCGTTTGGTACAAAGCAGGAAGTATAAACTTTGTAGATGAACAGGTTCCTTTTGAAGAAGAACTTCACACAATTACGGGGAAAATAAAGACAGATGGTGAATAGTTAAAACCAAAGGTGGATAATACCCCACCAAAATTTTAAAGATTTTATTTTTTTGTTTATATGTAAATGAATCAAACTTATATAGGCACACAATAAAACTGGGAAGCTGCTAAAACTGATCTCTCCAGGCATTTTTTAGACAATCCTATAACAAATAGACCGGTACAATTTGTATATAATTAATTAAATATCCTAATTACCTCATTTTTGATAGTTCAGGTTTTATATATTTATGTATTATCTCCGACTGATTTAGAATAATAGATGAGATCTGGTTTTAGCAATGAGTTATTTGAGGTGTGCTGTGAATTTTAGAAATAAAATTTTTATTTTTTCACATTGTCGCGTCATAAGAAATCAAAGATGGAGATACTGTAAGAGTTACAGCTAAAATTTATTGTATGAGAACTCGAATTTATTTCCAAACGAATTCGAAGCTGTCCGTCATCAGTATATTTATGAAATTGTTAAAGAGATTTAAATTTTATTATAAGTTTACATATCCATTTATTAGTTTGAACAATTAATTAATGTTAAACGACTAATGACATACTCTTATAAAAACTGTTTTTATAATTTATGATAAATGCAATTGGGAACTTACATATATTTTGACAACGTAAAATTACACTATATTGACACAAGAATGACTTCAAAGTGTTCTTTAACTCATTTTTTTGCAAACGGTTTGCAGGAGTAAATATATCCCATTTTCGGCATACTTCATAAATTTGTAAAAAATATACTAATATCTAATAATTTCCGCGATCCGGGTGCTATCTTGTAGGTAGCACCACCTTGAACACCTTTTACAAATTACTGACATTCTGGCCATATCCGTTCCGCTTAATTCTATAATTTACATATTTGTAAACTTTCATGCCTTCATACCCTCGGATTAATGAAGTTTTAATTCACTTTCACAAGAGGACAATTGATTAATCTTCAAAATGACACAATTTCATGGTCAATTTTAAAATATTGCTTTTTGAGTAGCATTTTTCCCGGTTTTCCAATTACGACGCACAGAGAGGCACGGTGCGTACCTTAAAACATAAAAATTGAAGGTGCCTCTACAACAAAGCACACTGTGGCGATAAATTGAACGTGCTTTAGTTCTTGAAATACATTACAAATGTCATTAATGAAAAAAGTTATCACAAAATAGGGAAACAAAGCACATTTAAATAAACTACTGAGCTTTTAAATTTATTATAAATAACTTTTATTGCAAAATCACTGAAATAGACAATGTGGTGTTGTCACTTGACTGTATATCACCTCACTCTATGGCTAGTATGGCTATATATTAGTCTATGACTTCTTGCACATCCGATACACACAAATTTTTCTTGTGCGTCTCTGTGCGCACACGGTGTCATGCTGGAGTACTAATGGAACAGTGAAGGCACTGTGTCACACAGTGCGCCTGTGTGTGTGTAATTGGAAAGCAACCACCACAGATCATACAAAGAGATGCCACCACACAGTGTGTTATACTGTGTAGGCACAGAGTAAGCACTGTGCCTCTCCGTGCGTCGTAACTGGAAAACTGCCTTTATTTAGTAACAAAGAATATTTTTTTAACATTTCAAACATGTGTACACAGCACTTATTTACCCTATAAATAATACTCAAAACATTTATTATGAAATTACCTTTGATGATGTGCTCCTTCATTTACATGGGAGTTATATAACTGGTGCAATAGTAGTTTGTTTATGAATAATATATATATATATATATATATATATATATATATATATATATATGTAATGGTTGGTTTCTGGGAATTCATCCGCGTAGTTGATAACTGATCCCTGCCGGGATCGATGGTAAAATGACGACGTTTCGGCAGAGTCACATCTGCCCTCTTCAAGTCGGTTCGCATAGTTTACTCGAATACTGAGTATTCGAGTAACTAGAAGCGAAAGCAGAAGGCTACGAGAATTATGCGAACCGACCTGAAGAAGGCAGATGTGACTCCGCCGAAACGTCGTCATTTTACCATCAATCCCGGCAGGGATCAATTATCAACTACGCCGATGAATTCCCGGAAACCACCCATTACATTTAGTGCCCGCGAAAACTTAAAAACAAATATATATATATATATATATATATATATATATATATATATATGCAATAAGTGCAATTATGACAATATTTTGAGATTAGTTTATTATAAATGTGTTTTTGTAGTGCAAAACTACTAACTTCATATGTTATTCCCCATAAACAAATTTATAGGTTTAGAATTTCTATCTAATTGTATTTGAATTGTTACAGATTTTTGCCTGAGTATATAGCAAATTTGTATGTCCGTTTATAGTATGTTAAATGATTTGTTAATTGATCTTTTATATTTGATTCGACAGCGGTGAATTTCAGTTACAGTGTCTTGCGAAATTTGTTTGATGACAGGGTAGAATAGTTTTCAAGGAAAAATATGTAAAAGAGACTGAATTATGCCTAGAAAGTTTCGTATGTAACTACTACATTTTTAATATTTGTAAACTATATCATCTGATATTTTGTAAGAATTTTGGGAATGAAATGTTTCCCACACACTATACATTCAATTACCCACCTATACGTTTTCATTGTTATAGAGATTACATTTAAAAGTTATTTGCTTATTCGTAAACGATCGAACTCATTAAAACCAAAAATTCTATACCGTAGATATTGCTGGTGATTGCATTGGTGATTGCATTAAAACGTTCTGTATAACATACTGCTCAACCCCTATAACGAAATAATAGATCTTTGTTTCGGATTTTTTTTTGTTTGGCTAAGCCCTCAACATACTGGAAAATCTGTGAAACCATTACATGCTTCAATATACATTTATGATCAGTTTACTTTTTCTTCCTTGTTGATATGAGCCCAAAGTGTAACTATCGTGGATACACTGTGGATACACTATATATTTGATCCATTTGTATCCAGTGTATACACGGTGAGGACAATTGAGTATTTACACACTGGTGAGTACACGATATCATCAAATTTATTTCTATTTTTGACAATTTTCTATTAACATTCAATAACCATGATCACTTTTGAGGCATCTTATTGAAATCAGTATCATATTACATCATTTATTTAACAACGCTATTTCTGTGACCAGCCGGGTTGGTTGTAAAGACTCACTACGCCCTCAATAATGGACGTATTTTACAGCACACATAATAATAATATGGAGATAACATTTCAAACGCTCAATTTGGCTCAAATTGGAATTGTTAAAATAAGAAAAATACTTTGTGACAAATTTATAGTGTGTGGTGTACCAGAGCAATTACCTAAAATTTGTTAACTGCGTACATGTATGATGCAGGTATTTTTTATCAACTGTATATGTATATATACATATCTTTAATAAATTGTAAATAGAAATAGTTTGATCTTTTATTTAAGTTTTAATGCAATAATGAATTTGGTTGTAGGCACTGGTTTTCCTTGTGGAAATTTTAGTGAAAAACTACCGGGGTAGAAAGCGCCGTAATTGTCAAACAACTATATGTGTATGCATACATACCTTGTTCCAATAAAAACTATTGCATTTTTGGCCCGTTCGGATGACTTTATTAATTTTTAAAGGCTCCTATTCTGATGTTAGGTGTACATTTTGGATTTATTTCACTGTGCACGACCTGATGAGGACAAATCTGACTCTGCAGAAACGTCGTTATTTTACCCGCGATTCTGTACGGGATCATTTATAAATTTCGGGAACGAATACTCCGAAAAATATTTATCTATATACGTTGTTTTTTGTATTCGGTTTGTTTATAAAAAATTCCTTAAAAAATAATAACGAATTCACTATAATCGAAATTTAAAAAATGTCTGGAGATATGGCTGGCGACATGGGAAGAAAGAATTAGACGATTGTATAAAGTAGTTAGGAAATAACAAGACTGCCAAAGAAAATATCCTAACAGTAGCAATATTAAAGTATGGTGGTGAGAGTGAGAACATAAGAATTGACAAAACCAATCTGGAAGGTAGAAACAGGTAATATCCCTCCACAAAAAGGAGGCTGAGAAGGAATGTAGCAAGTGTTTACAAATAGCATTACAGGATCTGATATAGGAGGTGAAAGCAAATATCTAAAAAATACGAGGTTTTGGACAGGAAGGTCAACCGTCGACCAGATATTTATTGACACGAGTAAAACAAAACTTCAAATATACAGTAGGTATTGTTAAGTACAGAGTATAAAAGTAATTTTACAGCGATAAACTTGTAGCCTGTGTGTGAAACAGAACAAAGTGTGAGACGGATTCAATAGAATTCGAGCTTACAATTACTGTTTATAAATTGCAGACAACCAGAAGAGACCACAATAAGGAAAGTGTTTCAAGCAAGTTCTCAATGCAAAATGCAGCTCTAGGACTGTAAAATTGCATTGTCGCTGCCATATATTTAAACTAACACACAGCAAAGGTGCAGATAAAAGTACATAACAGATGGATACATTTAAAGTATATTTAGATGTATTATTAATTACTTTTTCATACTTACGCGAACGACGCAAATTCATCTCGTTAAAGAATTGCTTGCCTGCTCAGTCTTTAAGTATAACTCTATGATAGTAACCGATGTGTATATTTTTAAGTTCTATGATAATGGGGAAAATATGTTTCGTGTTCGTGCTCCATGCTCCATGGTTGGATATTAGAGGTTAGATATTTTTGACGTGAAAGTACAAAAATATTAAAAACAGGTCTTAATTTTGATTATTTAAACTAGTTTCTTATAAAATGTGGTTTGAAGTATTGCCTCCGTTTTTCATAATGGTTGGGGCTCTGTCGACAGCTCAGTTTCTTCCTGGAGTTATAAATTATTTAGTACTAGGAAACGTAAGTCACTAGAGTATTATGCAAGATATAGTTTAAACATATCTTTTATGTTTTTGCTAGATGTATCACAGAGCTCTGCATACTGAGGAACTGAGACTTCAAGAATTAAGGGACGAAAGGCTGACAGGAATGCAACCATATAAGGTTAAGGTAATAATCAATGTGCCCTGGATAGTATAAAAATACCCTGAAGCATATTCGATTTCAGTTTTAAAATGTTATTCTCATTTCAGGGTTTGGAAGCTCTTCCAGATGATGATTAGTAAGGGAATTTATAATCATAATGTATTTTCACATGGTGAAACAATGTAGTTACAAATTCTAGGATAATAAATTGATGTTTCACTAGGGAGTGTTCTAATTCATTATTATTGCCAGGCACAAATGTGAAATTTAGAGAAAATAATACAGCAGGATAAGATTTTGGTTGTAAAGTTATAAAATAAAGCACAAATATACTATACATTTAGTTCCTTATGGTATCAAAAAGATACAGCCATAATACTGCTAAACAACTAAATTCCAAAAACATTTCTAAACTATGTGCCAGCTCTTATCCTGATAATTCTTTTTTTCAATTGTACAATAATTTAAATTTAACCATAGTGACTGTATTAAATACTTTGTTTCGTACTCAGCTGGCATATTATTCACAAAATTTATGGAAACAACTACATCTGCAGTTGAATCAATACTGAAGAAAATATTTAATAATAGTAAACAGTATACTAAACTGAGAGAGTTAAATTAGATGAACTTGAATAGGAGCCAGGAAGCAATAACCTAATTAACTGAAGGAGTTTATGTCTAAGTAGTAATCCTTCATCTTGCCCTACCTCCTTTCAAGACAATCATATATCTGTCAGTGACAGCATGAAATATATGTACATGACAAACAATATGTCATGAAATATTTCAAGAGTTTTTTTGCCTATATGTGTAAACATAGAGTGTTGATTACAATGTTAAATATGTTTTCAAATGGTTGAAAAGGCCATATTAATAAAAGCAAATACACCCAATTTAACACCTCCTGACTTTTTACACCATAATCAAAACATATATATATATATTGTTACGAAATTTACCCAAAGCCGACCCTGTGTCATTTCAGCACGACAACAAACGCTTCAATAAAAAATAGGATTCTCGAAAAGACTCGACAGCGGAAGGAGCGATGATTATTCTCTACTGGAGAATTCCACGGGGATTATAAAAGAAGCACACCACGATCGCCAGTGAGTGATACCGCGTCGACTAGCTTATATGGGCTTGTTATTGTATTTGAATCAGATGTTTTGAATGTAAATAAAGTTCTAGAAAAGTGACAGTGCATATTAGTTGTTATAATTTTCAATTGAACCCACGAAGTATATAACATTTGGTGTTAGAAGTGAAGGATTAGTGCAGTTAACATCCTAAATTGATTTGTGGAAACTCGTAGTATGGAAAAGATAGACGAAAAAATTGCACAGATTCTAGAAAAACGTGACAAGAAGGAGAAACAACATCATGAAGAAATTCAACAAAGGTTAGTGAAATCTTTTGATGATAAACTTAAAGTTGAATTAGAAAATCTTGTTTCTACAATGAAAAGCGAACAACAAAATTTAATGGAAGGATTATTCTCGAAATTTGTAGAAAAACAAGATCAAACTGAATTAAAACGACAAAATGAATTTAAAATAACTGAAGAAAAAAGACAAATGCAATTTGAACAACTAATGCAAATAGTAGGACAAGTTAATGAAACAGTTAATGAAAGAATGCAAATAGTTGAGTCAGATATAAAAGAAATAAACGACGAGATAAAGATCCTAAAAAATAATGTGGAGACTCTTGAAATCAAAGTAGATGACATCGATTCCGTCCAGAACCAGGTGAAATTTGAAATAAGTGCTATCCAAAACCAGGTAAAAGCTGAAATCAGTTCAATTAAAGACGTAGTACACAGTGAAGTACAAGATAAAGTGGAAACAGCAATTAAAAAATTGCAACAAGATTTGCAGAGAGGAAAATACCAGCACACCGTGAGTACCAAAGGTTCCTTTAGTAAACCACCCACATTCGACGGCAGTTCATCTTGGCCCATGTATAAACGACAATTTGAGGCCGTGGCTACAGCTAATGGATGGGATAATCAAGAAAAGTCTACTTCTCTGGTAATTTCGCTAAGAGGTCCGGCCCTAGAACTCCTCCAAAGCATTCCAGTCGATGAACAAGGCAATTTCGAAAGGATCATCGCCATCCTAGACAAACGCTACGACAATCAATCCTTGAGCCAGGTATACCAAGTCCAACTCAGTGGAAAAACGCAAAAATCCGATGAAAGCCTTCAAGAATTCGAAGCAGAAATTAGACGGTTAGTTCACTTGTCCTACCCAGACCTGCCAGAGGAAACGAAAGACCAGTTGGCCACACAGAGTTTCATAAACGGCATCAGAGATGTGGAAGTACAAAGAAATTTAAGACTGAGTGGCGTCAAGAAAAGTAGTGAAGCTCTACTTCGGGCTTTGGAAGTAGAGGCCGTCATGAACATGTCCAAGCCGAGGATCCGAGCAGTATCCTTCAACCAGGAAGAGTCAGAGTCACCATTTCAAGCGCTGCTGGCTGGTCTGAACAAAATATTTGAACGGTCACAAAGAACTAGCACCAGAGGGGCATGTTACCGTTGCGGACGGACAGGGCACTTCCAACGTAATTGTCGAGTGAGGCCACCTGAACGATCACCGACCAGGGGTAACCAACAGAACAGCCAAATGTCCAGGGACCGTCAGTCAGTCAGCATAGGGGGGCGAATGCTGACTGTCCCTCCACCAGCCCCCAAAACGTTATCCATCCGGGGATTTTGCCGAGATAGCGGCAGCCTTGTCATCAGAGGCACCATCAACGGGCGAGCAGTTACCATCACCATCGACACCGGCGCCGCTGTATCCATTGCCAAGTCCAGGGTTTTGAGAGCATCAGAAATTCGGCCAGTTACCAATAACATCCAGCTCAGAACAGTCACCGGCGAGTCCATGTCAATACAGGGTGAGGCAGATGTCGTGCTACAGATAGGGGACAACATGATCCGGCATAGGGTCCTGGTAGCGAATATTGAGGACGATTTTATTTTGGGAATGGACCTAATTAGCCAGCATGGATTTATGTTCGACCCGAGATATGATGTTCTTCGGTTCCTGAATGAGGAATTTGTATTGACACGGCCCGTCAACACATCATTCACGCCCATAAAAATTGTGGCAAAGTCTTCAGCTAGAATTCCCGGTCGAACGGAACAGATTATTCATGGGCAGCTAGACAGCAATCCTGGGAGCTGCGTTGGAATGGTGGAGCCCGTACACTCAGCTCATGACTACTTAGTTGGACGGGCTATAGTTAAAACCGGACGAGATATACCAATCAGAGTCCTGAATTTGTCCAACAACGACATCAGAATTACCAATGGTCAGGAGATAGCTTGTTTCGAGCCAGTAGAGACCATCATCAATTGCGAAGAAGAGTACCAGACGTCGGTGAAGGAGACAGGGCCCGATAAAGAGTTCCTACAACAGTTTGCTGACCATTTGACACACTTGACACCAGAGAACCAGAAGAAAGCCAAGCAATTTATCACAAAACACTGGCAAATTTTTAACAGTAAAAATGGAACCACCGGTCGCACCAACATCATCCAGCATCGAATAGATACCGGGAAGGCTCAACCCATCAGAATACCACCTAGACGACTACCATTTGGGCAACAACAGGCAGTCGACGAAAACATCGAGTCCATGTTACAAAATGGAGTTATTGAGCCATCCGTCAGTCCATGGTCTGCTCCCGTCGTGTTAGTTAAAAAGAAGGATGGAACCACCCGATTTTGCGTGGATTACAGAAAGCTGAATGATGTCACGAAGAAAGACAGCTATCCACTACCCCGAATCGATGACACTTTGACCACACTAGCAGGCTCCCGTTGGTTCTCCACACTAGACCTAAAAAGTGGATATTGGCAGGTTGGTCTACACGCAAATGACAGAGAGAAGACAGCGTTCTCCACCAGTAAAGGGCTGTTTCAGTTCACAGTCATGCCCTTTGGGTTATGTAATGCACCCGCTACATTTGAGAGGCTAATGGAGTATGTACTGAGCGGGTTAACATGGAGGACGTGCTTAGTATACCTCGACGACATTCTAGTCATGGGCCAGACATTCGACGACCATCTGAAGAACCTGGGCGAAGTATTCTCCAGAATTAATAACGCCAACCTCAGACTCAATCCGAAGAAGTGTTCCTTGTTCCAAAAAGAAGTAGAGTTTTTGGGCCACGTCGTTTCCGAGTCAGGAATCCGCACTAACGAGGACAAGATAGAAGCGATCCGTGATTGGCCAGTCCCGAGGGATAAGCATGAACTCCGAAGCTTCTTGGGCCTCTGTTCATACTACCGGCGTTTTGTTGAGGGATTTGCCACCATTGCCGCTCCTCTACATCGACAGACCACAGAGAAGGAGACGTTCCGTTGGAATCAGGATTGCGAAACATCATTCAGACGACTGAAGGCAGCACTATGTTCCAGCCCAATCCTAGCCTTTCCTACACAGTCCGGCAAGTTCATCTTAGACACCGACGCCAGCAACACCGGTTTGGGGGCCGTCCTATCCCAGGTGCAAGATGGTGAAGAGAGGGTGATCGAGTACTACAGCCGTGGATTCTCGAAGCCAGAAAGAAATTATTGCGTCACCAGAAAAGAACTTCTTGCAATAATAAGGGCTGTAGACCATTTCCACAAATACCTGTATGGTCGCCATTTCTTAATCCGAACAGATCATGCCGCACTCAAATGGCTGCTGGACATGAAGACACCGGAAGGACAACTGGCCAGATGGATGGAGAAATTACAGCAATACGACTTCAAGGTGGAACACCGTGCCGGCCGGTTGCACAATAATGCCGATGCCCTATCCAGAAGACCCTGTAGAGCGGAATGCAAGAATTGTCTGAAGACGGAACAGCGAGAGGGTATCTCCATCAGGCAGATCCGAGTGCAGGCCAATGAAGACTGGACAACGGAACAGTGCATCCAGGACCAAATGGCTGATCCAGACATCGAACCAATCTTGTCACTAAAAATGAGAGGGGCACCCAGGCCACGATGGGACGAGGTAGCTAGATACTCCGGCGTGCTGAAATCGTTATGGGCTCAGTGGGACTCTCTAAGAGTAGACAATGGAATGCTCAAGCGAGTTTGGGAAAGCGCTGATGGACGAGAAACCAAGTTCCAACTGGTAGTTCCGAAGAAAAAGGTACCAGCCATCCTGACCGAAGTACATGATGGAATTACCGGAGGCCACCTGGGCATGAATAAAACCCTAGACAAAGTTCGCCAGCGGTACTACTGGGTGAATTACTTCGAAGACGTCAGAGCCTGGTGTCGCAAATGTGCCACATGTGCCGCCAGTAGGGGCCCGAAAACCCGAACCAAGAGCAGAATGCAGCAGTACAATGTGGGCGTCCCATTTGAGAGAATTGCCATCGATGTCGCCGGTCCGTTTCCCGAGTCTGAGAGGGGAAACAAATACATTCTGGTCGCAATGGATTACTTCAGCAAATGGCCTGAGGCATATGCGATACCCAACCAAGAGGCAACCACGGTAGCGACGGTGCTAGTAGAACAACTATTCAGCAGGTTTGGTGTCCCGATGGAATTACATTCAGACCAGGGGCGTAACTTCGAATCGAATGTATTCCAGAAGGTCTGCACGATGTTGGGGATCAGGAAAACGAGAACAACACCATTACACCCACAGTCAGACGGAATGGTGGAAAGATTCAACAGGACCTTGGAACAACACCTATCCAAGGTCGTCAGCAATAACCAGCGTGATTGGGATGAGCATATTCCCCTATTCCTGTTGTCATATCGCTCTGCTGTACATAATAGTACAGGCCTGACCCCAGCCAGGGTCTTATTCGGAAAGGAGCTGCGACTACCATGCGACTTGGCATTTGGCTCCCCCGAAGAACCTCCCCAAGACATCGACGATTATGCCGACCAGCTCCGACATAACATGCTGGCAATACACGAATTAGCCCGAACGCAGATGTTGGCCACCAGCGACCGGATGAAGACGCGATACGACCTCAAGGCCAATTCAGTCGGGTTCCAGGAGAGGGACAAAGTCTGGCTGTACAACCCCCAACGGAGCAAGGGTAAATCCCCAAAGCTTACACCCGCCTGGGATGGTCCATACGAAGTGGTGAAGAGGCTTAATGACGTCGTCTACCGGATCCGTCGAAACCCCAAGGCTAAATTGAAGGTGGTTCATTTAGATCGACTCGCTCCCTACCATGGAAGGGATGTTTCTGATCGGGACGATCAGAATTAAAGGGGGGGCAGTGTTACGAAATTTACCCAAAGCCGACCCTGTGTCATTTCAGCACGACAACAAACGCTTCAATAAAAAATAGGATTCTCGAAAAGACTCGACAGCGGAAGGAGCGATGATTATTCTCTACTGGAGAATTCCACGGGGATTATAAAAGAAGCACACCACGATCGCCAGTGAGTGATACCGCGTCGACTAGCTTATATGGGCTTGTTATTGTATTTGAATCAGATGTTTTGAATGTAAATAAAGTTCTAGAAAAGTGACAGTGCATATTAGTTGTTATAATTTTCAATTGAACCCACGAAGTATATAACAATATATATATATATATATATATATATATATATATATATATATATATATATACAAAAAATCACAATCTTTGATTTTTTCCTATATATTTTGAAAATTGGACAATTAGAACTGTGGTCTATTAGGGAAAATCTCCAAGTTGTACAGTATTTGTTCCATTGTCCTGATATATAAATTGGCAGAGGAACAGACATTAAATGAGTCATGGATTATTTATACATTTAGACCACATTTGAATACCTCAGTAATATAGTTTGTAGTCAAAAATTGGTTAGATGAAAACAGTCAGAATCTAAATATATCTAAAACTAAATATATAGGATTTACACCAACAAAGGCAGGAAGCACTGCTCTATAACCTCTAACCATTAATGGAGCCCTAGAAAGCGTGAAACAAGTATCATCAATAAAATATTTAGGTATGTTGATTGATGAAAACTTAAAGTGGAAAACACATATCAAACACCTTGTCAAAAGAATTAAAAAGCTTACCTATAAATTCTAGACTCTCCGTAATTTACTACATGAAAAGGTTTTACTTATAGTGTACAATAGTCTAGTCGATTCCATAATAAGGTATGGTATATGCGCTTGGGGTGTAGCTTATAAAACACTTAAAAAAAATAGAGGTAAGTCAAAATTACATACTTAGAATAATCTTTAGATTAAATAATCGTCAAAGCGTCAGGCATATCTATATTACACAGGCAATATTGAACGTGCGAGGTCTTTACATTAATGAATTGTTAAAGATGAAACATTCAGCGAATAACCTCATTAAAACAAATCCTCCACATAACACCAGACAAAAGGATAAACAGTTGCTCATATCTGATCAAAGGAATAAAACTGTATGTCAAAAATGCCTATTATATAACGTTATTAAATTATACATGATTCCATTAAGTTACAAAAAACTAACCAGAAAACAATTCAAGAAAAAAAATAAAATATATATAGCCGAGAACTATATATTAGCCCTTCTAGTATAATGAAAACACCAAAAATAAATTACCCTATTTATAGAATAATACCCCTATTTGCATACCTCTATTTCAATTCATGTTTAGTTATATTTTATGTACCTAGTTATATTTTGTTGTTTTGTATATAGTTTAATGTTCTCTTGGACACAACACAAGCTTAAGCTTAGGTGTCCATTTTCCATTCGAACATTAATATTGTTAATTTTACTTATTACTGTTTCGTTGGTAATAATGTTAATGATAATCTAATTGTAAAAACCATAAAAAATCTAAAATGTAATGTAAATGTAATTTTGTTGGGGAGTTTCAATGGCGGATCCAGACACGTGCTTCCGGGGGGAGGGGGCTATTTCATGCTTTACGGGGGCGATACTGTACTAAATTTACCAAAATATATTTTTAAACACAGATTTCTTAGACTCTTACATTAAAAATGGTCGTTCTGAAGTTTAAACCCATAGGAAGACCTTCTTCTAGGTTCTTGGAGTTAAGATTACCTCACTTTAATATTAAATTTGTTAACTTTGAGGCTCTTGGAGGGGGCGATAATATAATATTAGTAGTCATTGGGGAGTTTAAAAATGTGGATTAAACAAGAACAAATCTGTAAAAAAATTTTACGAATTCTCTTGAAATGGAGCTAGCCTCTAATAAAGATTTTTAGGAGAATATTCAAATAAAAAAATATGTGAACAAGTAATTAAAACAATTTATTTCGCCATAGATACAAGGAACATAACAATATTACATGGCCTGCCAATATGAATGTTTGATCGGCGGTATTAAAGTTTTTTGATGTTTATACAGGCCTGTTTTTCTTGCATTTCAATCTGATTCTGTATAAAATAGAGATAGTTATTGTATAAGTTCTTAATATAGTTCAATCAAAAAGATAATTAGTTACTATAAAGTGATATAATGTGCTATGACAGGTTCATTTTAACTGAATAAATTTCATGGGAAATCCTAAAACGTTATAAATTATTTTTTTCTTTTCTATCACTGTCTAA
Source organism: Octodonta nipae (assembly GCA_034190945.1). Taxonomy (NCBI): domain Eukaryota; kingdom Metazoa; phylum Arthropoda; class Insecta; order Coleoptera; family Chrysomelidae; genus Octodonta; species Octodonta nipae. The sequence goes on from CM067216.1 coordinate 13,206,671, forward strand.
CTTATATTTATTATGATAAGTCATGCAAGTACATTAGTGTAGGCAGCAAGCGCTTTTTTCAAGAATTTCAGTTCGCTTTCTCCGAAAATTATGGTGTCATTTGATTCGGAATTGAATGTACATACCTACGTTTTGAAAAAAAAAACAAGTGACAGCTAAAAAAATTCAGTTTTCACGGATGTGTTAAAAACTATTGCAAATATCGCAAAAGAAAGCTTTTACTGACCAATCTCTCTAACACTGATGTTTAAAATTTTAAGTTGTTGGTGAAAATAGTGCTTAATACGTGTCATGTGACTATCATACAAAAACTTTTTAAACCGTCAAGTATGAGTATTAAGGAAAAAAATATTCAGCTACCACTTATAGGCATGAGTAAATAAATAATCCGTCACAAATAGATATATTTCTTGTTAAAATTTAAATATTTCCACTTTTTCTAAAATTTAGAAGATGAAAGAAAGCTAGCAAATAAACTTTATTATAAATATTATGTTTGTTCATTGTATAATAAGGGTAGTTTTTAAATATTAGCAAACAATGAACTTTTTGATTTTTATTTTTATTACATTGTTTATAACTTTTGTAATTTTTTGAGTGCCATTTGTTTTTTTTTAATTTTCTACATGCCATTTCAATCGAATGACTTCTCAATCATCGTTTTTGGACTTAAATTCCTAAAAAGTGCACTTGTTGCTTAAACTACATAACAGATTACCAATTTTACTATTACCTTGTGCTGTCAGAAGTTGTTAGAGTCATGCAATAGTAGTTTATGTATTTTTTAAATCAAAAAATTAAAGATGTAGTCTAATAGCTTGAACAATGCATGGACTTTATAGTAACTTTATTTACTTGAAATGTTATTATTTTGTAATGACTCTTTGTGAGCTTTGTAAGCAGTTTTTTTTCGAAATTGTCCCTTAAAAAGGTTACATAATTTCTGATGAAGCGTAAAGCAACACGAAAATTGCATAATATCCATTTAGATCATTGCATAATTTCCAAAGACGTTACTGGAAATGTAACAATGGTGAACTTTTAAATGAAAAATGAAGTTTGAAATTATATTTTTTCTATTATTTATGTTGAAATATTTTAAAATTTGTATTATTTTTTATGCAAAAATCTAAATCAATTTTAATAGTATTGTAAGGTGATCATTTTATCTCCCAAGGTCTGGGATGAAGAATGAGATGTTACACTGGATATATCAGCAACGACATTATGATTAAATTACACATATATTACCTAACTTATTGTTAAAAAATATATTTCTCAACAGTTTAACTGTATATCGTATTAAATTATTTTTTTCATATTCGAAAACAACGCTATAACATTTATTTTTCTAAATATTTTAAAAGACATTGTGGTGTTTTTTACCTCACATAAGTTTCATCTGCAAAATTTGCTTCGTGATATCGCTTTGTATTTTTTTGAATTGTTTTTTTTTTGCCTAAATCATTATACACAAAAACTTAAAGCAATACTTATTCTCAACTGAATCCCCGAGGAATGTGAATTATAAAACTCATTTAAGTTTTTTTAACCTATAAGTAAGTTTTTATAATGTTAAATACATATTTTTAACTTTTACTGAAGATATGCTTAACAAGAATTTTAAACATCTTCCTTCAAAATAATTATTAATAATGACATTCGATCTTTTAGTACTTTATATTCATTAAATTAAGAACTATCAACTGAGAGAATGAATTAAAAACTTATTTTTCCACGAAAGGTTTTAACGTCTTAACGAAGTGAATTAGTTGCTGTAGTAATCTGTTCAACATCTTCAAGCACTAGCTAATTAAATTTAAAAAATTAAATATGATCGGGGGCTCATTCAATTCGCGATGAAATCTAAAAAAATGTGTAAGATTCATATCTGCACGAAAACAAATAACCAGCCAGAAAAAAGGGGGTCTAGTTTTTCGCAAAGAACTCAAAAACTGTTCAACTTAATTTTTATTTGTTTATAGTTTTTCCAATTGTGTATTTGCATGCATGAAACTTCGTACATTTTTCTAGACAATTATAATCGAACATATTTTCATTTTCTTTTAATTAACACATTTTCGAAGATATTGACAGATTAGTATTTAAAACAGGATATATGTGACATTTAGTAGGTTTGTTATCGTGGTAGATTAATATTAAATATTATAGATACAAAATAATTTAGTGAATATTATTTTATTGTCTATATTAATCTTATTAGAAATTAAATATTATGTTTTATTTAAATTAATTACCATTCTATTAATTTATTTATATATCTGAAACAACATATAAACAAAGTTTTTTCTACGTTTCGCCCACACTTATAAGGGGCTTTTTCAAGGAAGAGTAAATACAAATCTTACTTACCTTACGGGCCTGCAAAAGTTGTCCGTTTTTTTCTTACAAACACACTTTGAAACTTCACTTTATCACACTGAAGCACAAATTGTACATTTATAATTTGTACTTCAGTGTGACAAGTTCAATAAAGTGAAGTTTCAAAGTGTGTTTGTGAGAAAAAGACTAAACGAATGTGTTCGCCGTAAGGTTAATTCGAAAAAATGACGCGGTCCAAATCCCGAAAAAGCAGAATCAGCTGAGAATATAACGGGTTAAAAACTTAAGAATTAGTTAGTTCACTGACCTCTTTTTCAGAAAACCGAAAGACTATGATTTATAAGATATACATACTACATCTGAACGTATGATCTAATATAATTTTCCTCATAATGAAAACGTAATATCACATTTTTAAATGGAATGAAGCTGTTTGTGAAGTCTTTGAGACACCATTTATATTTTGGATAAAAAATATTTCTGTTGATGCAACTGCATTATATATTCCCTTTTTATTTTAAGGCAATGAAAGATATGTCTGATACACATGTAAAGATGATATTTTTATCCAGTGCAATAGCCGTTCTTCTAGAATATGTCTAGAAATGAAAGGAATGATTATTAAAGATGGTTAAGGTACATATTATTGGCTAGATGCCTATAAAAATTATTTCACAGATATCACAATTAGAACAAGTTATTAGGTAGGTTAAAAGTCTATACCAATATAAGCAATATAATAAATTATTGAAGAATTACAGGGGCCTGCAAAAGTTGTCACAACGTTATGTGCAATATATTAATTATCACTATACAGGATATCAACTGTAAATATTGTATTAAGATATAACAATAGTATGACATATAGAATTTGTGAAAGAACATGATAAATTTTGGTGACCTCTGCAGAACATAATATTACAAAAATGTATAAATGGCTTGTAGCTTAGTGAGGCGTTTAATACTAATGTTAATAATACATAGGCGTATTATAAAAAATTTATACTGCATCAACTTAACACTTGATCAATATAAAAAAATTTTAACAAATTTATCTACAAAAATTTTATTATTATTTTTCTCATATAAAACGACCATCATATAATCAGGCCAATTTCTTATAAATATTATGAGAAACGGAAAGCTTCAAAATATTTTCATAGGTATATGTGTATGAAAACTTCAAAATTCAAAACCAGCTGCTTGTTCCCCCGCCTAATTTTGAACCTATTCCTCCTAAACCTTTGCCGAAAATATTTCCAACTTTTCCACCGATCATTGTGCCGACGTTTGAGACGAAGTTTCCATCTTCCCCACTCAGGCTTTCCATAATTGTACCTTTAGATTTACCTCTACTATCACTATCATCAGCCAAGCCGTCTAGTCCACTGAAACAAGAAATAATTATGAAAAATGTACTAGTTTCTATTTTTGAGAAAAGTGTATTAAAAACATATGAAACCTTAGGCTAACAAGGTTTAATAAAATAAAATTTATCTTTTTCAATAACTTCTCTGATTTTAGAGTGCATTTTTTTAGGATATCTTGAAAATCTGATGGTGGTGCTACCCCCCTCCGAGAGCCACAAAGTTAGTAAATTTAATATTAAAACGAGGTAATCTCCAAGAGCCTAGAAGAAGGTCCCTTCTATGGGTTTAAACCTCAGAACGACTTGTTTTAATGTATTAGTCCTAGCAATCTGAATTTGAAATTATATTTAGGTAAACTTTGTACAGGATCCCTTCCCCAAGCATGAAATCCCCCCCCCCCCGGAAGCACGTGTCTGGATCCGTCCCTGCATTAAGCCAGAAGAAATAAAATCATTTGCGGAAGTACTAGAAACGACATTTATCAATTCTTAGGGATTTTTCCCCAAATTGCCAGAAATGAATGTTAAGGCTGGGATTTTAGGTTGTCCACATGTTAAGACATTTGACAATGACAAACACCTAGAATTCATTAAGCTTAAAAAAAAGCTGGGAATAGCTTTAAAACAGTAACTTCTGGCTTTTTACGAGTTAATAAAGTCGAAAATGTGGGTTCATTTTAAAATTTTGTTCATTATTTGGTAAGCTTTTATAATTGGCTTTACAAAAGTATAATTTTGATTGATCTAGTGACAAATAGCACAAGTAAAGAAACAGAGTTCATTAGATTAGAAGGCCAATTCCAGGAGTGACTGAAACATGGCGAAACAAATTTAAAACCACAACAGACTTGTGATTTTAATTAGAGACAAAAAAAAATATCAAAAAATAGTAATTGAATTAACTATTTCTTCTTACCCATCAGCTTGGCCCATAGTAAGTGCACATGTAGCTTCTTCAGTTTGCATTCTTTGAGCTATTGTTTGATAAGCTTTCGAGTTAAGCTTATCTTCCATAACGCCTTGGAGTTCAAAATCTGAATAAATTTTCTGAAACACGCAAATTTCTATTAGTCCATCAATAGCGAATTAATAAAATTGCTAGTTAAAAAGTATTCGTCTAATTAAAATTTTTTACCTTGACAATATGAGCAAGGCACGTACATTGGTATGGATGCAGAATATGATCTAATCGCTCTGACAGCCAATTACATAACATATTTATTTGACTTATATACCATTGTTCAAAAAATGTTAATATCCACAATTCATCTGTGATTTTTTGTCTTATCTGTTCCATACAATTTCTGGTAAAATTTACGTACCCTTGGCCCATGTCTTTACCAGAACCTGACACATTCTAAAATATTAAATAATATAGCATTAGCTTAACAACATCGAATAATTAATATAGTTAAAGAAAAAATATAGCAAGGGCTGATAATATAACTAAATAATGTTGTGAGCCGTAAACCTTCATGACCTGAACAACAGCTATGTCTGTCTCTTATGTGTTTGTTTAAAATGCCCAAAAGTCTTGTGAAATATAATTAAAGCTGAGATCATAGTTCCTATAGCCGTAAACCTTCATGACCTGAACAACAGCTATGTCTGTCTCTTATGTGTTGTTTAAAATGCCCAAAAGTCTTGTGAAATATAATTAAAGCTGAGATCATAGTTCCTATAGCGTAATGCAGTCTTTTGCTCCATATACACCAGTCAAAAGTGAAATAAAATTCAACAGCAAACCGCATAATTCGTCACGTAAATAATAGTTTATTAGTCATAACTCACATAATTTTAACAGCAAACTGGTAGAAGTTAATTACTTGAGGCTAAAAACCCCCAAAAATATTGGGTATTTTCCTTATAGGGTTAGAAGTAATGATCTGTTCATAATGTCGTCAATAGAAAAACTGTAGAGAATCAGAAAATCTTCAAAATGAGTGTTTAGAAATTTTGACCGCAGCATTTTTCATAAAGAAAAGCTGGAAAAACCGATATAAAGTGAGTGACTTTAAATAATTCATAATTTCGTTGTAATAACAGCTGGAACCTTAATTGGCCTCCTAGTGATAGCTTGAGATTAATAACGCTAAAGATCGATATTGTACGTTAAGTAGTTTTTTCAGGAATGCAATTTCAATAAATTGTAGAAATATTTTGCAGAACGTATCGTATTAACCACGAAAGTTCGATTGCGACATGCAAAATATATTTTGATAGCTTATAAAATGCACTTCACTGCGTATATTTTTGATTTTTGTCATAGTGCCGTAAAATGTATAAATACTGCTTTTGAAATTTGGCTTAAAGGTCGGACCCTCCGATGTTTTGACAGTGGCGGATCCAGTGGAAAAAAGGAATTTTATTAATATCAGTAAACTGTATACAGGTAACCATTAACTTAATAAACCAACAAAAAATTGGATCAACATGATAGGCAATAGTAAATAAAAACGTAATAAACTGCTTCAAAAACATATAATACGAGGGCTGCCTTTTATATTTCGGGATTGGACAACCCTAGTGTTGCAATCTGACAACTGACAGCTCTATCGTAAAGTTTGACATTTTTGAGGTTATACGTACTCAGAACGTTTTGACATACAAGCGCTATGTGTTGTTTACAGTAACTTAAAGGATTCATCTCGGCCAAAAAATGGACTAAATCGTGAACATTTTCGAGCGATTATTTTTTACAACTTTCGACCTGGATTAAGTCAGCAAGAGTGCATGGATGAACTTAATTTAATTTTTGGCGATGAAACTCCATTAAGGACCACTGTTTATCGATTGTATGGTGAATTCAATCGAGGTCGTAGTTCACTCCAAGACGAATTTCGTGAAGGTCGTCCAAAAACCGTTGTTGTTCCGGACACCACTGATACTGTGCGCGAACTGATATTGCAAGATCGACATGTGACCTATCGTGAGATTGAGTCAACCTTACATATTAGTGGGACCAGCATACATTCAATATTGCATAAACATTTGAATGTCAAAAAAAATTGTTCGCGTCGGATCCCACACAATTTGTCAATCGTTCAAAAAAGTCTCGTGTCGATTGGTCGAAGGAAAAGCTCAAAAAATACGATCGCGATTCAAAACACGTTTATAACATAGTGACAGGTGATGAATCGTGGATTTACGCGTAGGAGCCCGAAAGTAAACAGGAGTCGACTGTATGGGTGTTTCAAGATGAGCCGAATCCAACAAAAGTTGTTCGCGCACGAAGCACTTCCAAGCAAATGATCGCCTGTTTTTTCGGAAAAACTGGACATGTCGCAACCGTACCACTAGAACAACGCAGAACAGTCAATTCTGAGTGTGAACACAACCATGTTTGCCAGTTGTCTTCCAAGAAATGAGGAAAACCAACCGCCGAAGACGGATCACTCGTCACCACGACAATGCGAGCTCTCACACATCGGCTCAAACAACTGCATTTTTGACCTCTCAAAACATCGATTTGATGAGTCATCCGCCGTATAGTCCTGACTTGTCACCAAATGACTTCTTTTCATTCCCGTACGTAAAAACAAACTGAGAGGTCAACGTTTTTCGACACCTGAAGAAGCGGTTGCTGCATTCCGAATGCATGTTTTGGAGATACCTCAATCAGAGTGGAAAAAGTGCTTCGACAATTAGTTCAAACGCATGCAAAAGTGTATAGATCTTCATGGGGAATATTTTGAAAAACAATAAAGCGATTTTCGATGATTAATATTTGTTTTTGTTCTCTAATCCCTTAACAAAATTCTAGATCCGTCCATGTGCCTTGTCAGCTATTGTCAGTGTCAATATTTATTATTATTTCAAATCATTTTCTCGGCATTGTAGAGAAAAACCAAGATAGATAAATTGAAGTGGAATTCAAAATATCTTTAGTATATCCCGGACGGAATTCTCTCGTTAATAAGGTGGAATATAAAAAATAGCTCTCCAAATTATTTAAATTCGTTTTTTTTAACTACTTATTCAGTAGTATGCATCTTGAGCCTATATAAACTTAATATAATAAACTATCATTTGACGATCACTAATACTTTTGAGCAGTTTTTCTGAGTTTACTCGGTAAAAAATGATCCAATCAGGGTGCATAAACACTCATTAAGAAGGATTTCTGATTCTCTACAAATTTCATGTAGACGATTCCTTCATTGCTTTTTATTATATAAGCAAAAACAAACTAAATTCGTATTTTTGCCGGTTTTTAATGTTGAAATAGTTTACATCTACGAGTTTGCTGTTAAAATCTTAGCAATAATTATCTAAAAACTGTCACTGCAGTGATGGTATAAGCGAATTGCTGTTGAATTTTATGTCCGAAAATGAGTTAAATTTTGCTCTATAAACTGGTGTAATCGTATATATGTGGTTTTGCTAGTTTCTACACTTACAGTAAAACTGAGGATTGAGCCAATAAGACTTCCTTCATCATATCGTGACAATTTTGACAGAGTAGCTTCCAGCACAGACATCAACTTGCCAATCAACCCCTGAACCATGTTGGCATTTGTCTTCTCAATAATATCGTCGATTTTTGTGTGGTACTGATGCTAAAACCAACAGAAAAAATAAGTTTCAGTGAAATATTCAGGCTATGAAAGTAATGAGTTATAGTAACCGAATATTGTATATTAGGCACATTCCACATTTAGTACTAATGATTCTACATAATCTGCAATGTGTCCAAATCACTAAAATTTGTTGCGTGAGTACTTGTACTTACCAGATCTATGCCATCAACTGCACATAGTTTCAGGGACTGATTTTTTGCGTCCAATATTACGTTGACCATAGCGCACATTTCAGATGGTATTATATAGTCAGTAGATATGAACGTTACAGATTTCTTTAACCATTGTTGAAAAGCAGATTCAGTCCGTTGTATACAGGATTCGATCATATCACAAGCCATCAATTTCAAGCGCTGTTCCAGGTGCTGTCTGAATTCTGTATCAGGCCAATGGAGATCCCTGATAAATGACTGTAAGGCATCCAATTTCCAGAACAAGTCTTCGGAAGTTGCACAACCCATGCTACAAATAACATGGAATTATTCTATAGACGTTATTCGAGATTTTGGTTAATTACCCTTTTGTGTCCCATCTTTCTTTTTCAAATCCTTTATGAATGGACTGGGCAATCGATGATTCCATTAAATCGACATAACGTACCACCAAAGGAGCAAATGTATCACGTAGATGTTGATGAAACCTTCCGTTTTTCAAATTGTCTGAAAGAATTTCTCACAGATAAAATTTTTGTTTCTCCAAGGAATCTTAAAATTTGAGTAATCAGCTAAGTAATTAAAATTTATTTGCTAGAACAACAAGAAAAATCAGTAGATTTAACAATAAAATAAGGACTCCTTAGCTCCAATAGCCTGGAAAAAGTAATTTTGGGCCGATTTTTAAAGCAATAGGCAAGACACATGGCGCGAGGGAATTTTAATCCTCATATTGAATATTTTTATATGCATTTTATACTTAATCAAAATCAAACATGTTTTAGTTATTTTTAGGATTCCGTATATACAATATACGGATACCCTTATAATATCACTCCGGATTTCTGCCTGTGTCACATCACGGCAATTTTCTCCTAAACTACTGGACGGAAGAGGTTGAAATTTGGTATCAATGTATAGGTTGGTGACCCGATCAGAGGTACATATCGTAAAAGAAAAAAATTTGATTTTAGGGGTACTTCTGGGGGAAAAACAAAAAAATCGACCGTACCCCCCCCTGATCCCCGAAACTACTCAGCCTAAAATTTCGAAAATAATAGGAAATATAGAAGGTTGCCCGAACTTTACAGGAAAAATAAGGAGAAACCATTAATATTAATTTTCGGGGGCAAATTATAGAATTAAATAAAAATTTAAAAATAAAAATAAATTCAAACGCATCATGTCTTATTCTGAGGAACACAAATATATTTTTTTCATATTAAAAAAATTATTTAAAAAGATATTAACGAAAATATACCAAAATTTACCCATTCCCCCCCCCTTATCTCCGAAACTATAAAACGTAAATTTTTGAAAAAAAAATTGATTTATAGGTTCTGACCTGAAGTTTACTGGAAAAATAAGGAAAAACCTCTTCTTTTAATTTTGGGGAGCAAATTACAGAATTAAATGGAAAATATAAAATTAAAATTGTTTCTAACCCATCATGTTATATATCAAATGAAAGGGCTCATTACGACGAAAACAAATATTTTTTTTCTTCATATTTTTAAAATAAATTAATTAAAAGATATTAACAAAAACATAAAAAACTTACCCATTCCCCCCCTATCTCCGAAACTACACTATTTAAATTTTGAAAAATATGTTTTATTTATATTTTTAAATGATTTGAATAACAGATTTAATAACTTATAATTTAAACTTTGACCTATTTTGCCCTTTTTTTTCCAATCTACAGAGCCTCAAAAATCAGACAGTAGATTATAAAGGGCATCTCTGAAAGTTTATTAGTAAAATAAAAATTAGAAAAGTAAATACATATGTATTGTGATAAAAATCAAGCGAATCCTAAAGCAGATAAAATAACAAATCTATGTGTGGAAAATCAAAGTGTATATTTTTTATAAATTTAAAACGCTTCCTTTGAAAGATATAAGGGTAAATATAAGAAAATGCACTCATTCCCTGCTTGTCTGAAACTGGAATATTCGAATCCTGAAGGTGGTACGGAACCCTAAGTGTGCGAGTCCAACTCGCACTTGACCAAATTATTTTCTTTACTTAGCCAGGCTTTTGCATTTTATAGACAAATGCCTGCTGCTTCAAATTATTCGTTAAAAGTTAAAACCATAATTCGTGCCAAATTTTTGGAACTAATTAAAAGTTCGTGAAGCTGCATTTGTAGTTTCCAAGAACGAAACTATTACCTAAGATAATTTTTTGATGTTGATTCTGTTAAAAGTTGAAGAAACACGAATTTGATTACGCAATTAAGCAAAAAAGGCCTCACATGATGAAGAATAAAGCAGCTTTTTTATCAAGACTCCAGATCTGGTTCAATCTGAGCTCTACCTGCTAGCAGATCTCAAAAATATACTATAGGGAAAGAAATTTGGATCCGATGATGAGGTTCTAGCTAGAGCTGAAGTCTATTTTGAGGCAAAAGACTGCCGTATCGTAATAATTAATAACAAAAATCGCATCTATTCGTCCAAACAAATTTGATAGAAACATACTTACCATCAGCTCGTAAGTAATCGTTTAAAATTTGGAACAGCGGGAATGAGTCCCAAGTATCTGCAGGTTGTTCGCTCAGTACTCTGTCCATGTCAACAGCAAATAGTGACCAGAATATTTCGGCATGTTCAACCAACAAATCGCTGAACCACGCGAATGCCTGAATACACAAAACAAAAAGTTACTGAGCAATTGTCGAAAAAGTATTTCCAAATCAGTAGTTAACGCTAGTAAGCATGCTAGGTTATCAGGCGCTGACTGAGTTATGCAACACATGACACATCAATTATCGGAAATATTGCCCAGCAACAACAGAGGGAAGCTGCACCTGTACGGTTACATCACAATTCACGATACTACACACCATCAAACAAGCATTAGCATGTTGAAGCTTTATTTTGTTTAGGATTGTTGGCAATAAAACTGCACAGTTAATTGTTGAGAGTTAGGGTTTTGCAGAAATAATTCGCGCATTACTAGAATGTTCGTTTGCCCAGTATACAGGAAAATTTTAAATAATTAATTAATAATTAAATGGCTTTTCTTCCTAATCTGTCGGAAATAGCTACTACTCTATAAAAGTAATGTTTCTAGGTCTATAGCAGCCCCCTTCCTGACGAACCCAAACGAAAAAAAAAAAAACGATCGGATTTTGACAGTGTCGTATCTGCAGATCCAAGGGGGCTCAAGCCTAATTTTGCTAAAACCTACCTTCATCGGGATCAAGCCCCCCCAAACGAGGGGGTGAAAAATAAACAGCAGCATATACAGGATGGTTGCAGTATAAGGTGAAGCAGAGTTACAGTTATACAAGGTGGTTAAAAAAATGTTGAATAAAATTGTTATATAAGGTGGCTCATAAGCACTTGCAGTTTGGGTAAAATATAGTCGGGACTAGTTCGAGGTGGTTCAACAAAGTTAGAAAAATTTGTTATATTGGATACCCCATATGTTTCATAAGCTATTTCTTTTTGAAAAAAATTCTACATTTCATACGCGCGTGAAACGGCGGGTAACGGCTAGTCATTTATAAAAATGTCCATAGGATAAATTTTACCAAAAATTCGTTTAATTTCCATCAGTTTGAATATCACATTCTCATGATGTATTAGTGAGATTTGATATAGCGCTAGAAACATTTAGTTTTTTGGAACATAGAAACTTTCCTTCAAATGTGTTAATTTCCCTAGAACTTTGGAGAAAAGCCACATATTCTACCGAAAACAATTAAACAAGTTTTTTTAATAAAGACATTTTTACCAGTATGACGTTCTAGTAATTTTGGATTCTCTACTGAAGGACTCTCTTCTGTATTATAGAATACCATTATTTTATACAAATAAACACTTTTACACTACTGTCAAATAAGTGTATATGTTTTCAGGCTCTGTGTCTGCTTTTAATGTTATTATTTTTAATTGCCTTGTTAGGGCATCCAAAATAAATCAAAACTATTTGATTTTTGGCTGATACTATTCAAGCTAATAGTTAGAAAGTTAGTAGAAGAACAGTAGCTTAGAATTCATATTCATGCTCAACTTCTTTCCAGTGCTTTTGGTTGACGGCTTTAAATTGGTGATGATAACTATTATGGATGTACAATTGCCCTCAAATGTTATGTCGGCCTCTATTTCTTTAATCAATGAAGTAGAGAGTAAATGTTTCATCTTTTACGCTTGCCCATGTCTGTTGACTACCTTTGATTGTCAAGAAAAATATCTGCTGACTGTGGCTGTGACTCGTAGAAATCGTAGAGCCAGTACGGTCATTTCAGTTAAGATCGTAAGGTATCTATTAAAATAATTTTGAAGTTTTCTCAAACGTGTTCTAGTTTTCTCAGGCATACATTTAATTTAATTTTAACTTATTTGCCTCCACTGAAGATTGAAGACAGATTTTGAAGCTATTTTTAAACTACCGAAAATGGAATATGATTTTTTTGAATCTTTATAAACCACTTTAATCAGCATTGATTTTAACATTTTCATTAGGGATAAAAACATCTAATACAAATTGAAATTATTTTTTAATTAAATATTTAACTACCATAATAATCCAATCCATTCCAGATACTTAATTGTTTTCTCCAAGTGTGAAGGGATTATGTTTCTATTTACAATCTAATGATGCTTTCAGTTGTGTTTTTCTAGAATAACTACTTTTTAATATTGATTGTAACATTTCCAAACTTATTCCTGTTCGGTTCAGTTTGTTGACTTCAAGTATATATTTAATATTAGATCCTTCAATCTAGTTTTATAATAATCGTCAGTTATTTTGTCTAACTTCACTCTTACCTCGTTTCTATCCCTTGTTTTGCAGCTAATGAACATGTCCTTTCTAGAAGGTTCTTAAAACCTAATTAAGTTAGAATCCCCTGTTATAATTAGCTTAATTGATACGGTTATCCTGGAGGCAAAAATAAATTTATAAAAAATGACATAGTATTGTGTCAATACAAAGTACAAGCAGAGTACATGAACTTTGTCGAACACATAATTTTATATTATAAGATATACCCTCTGTTGTTCCAGGATTATATTTTGTTTACCAACACGTTTAATAATGTTACAGGATATGTTCAATTTCTGGTAAAACATTTACATATCACTTCAGTAAAGTGTTCTCTGCTGCGAAGCTTACTGAAGTATGAAAGTTAAATAGCTGACAAGGTACATTCTTAGTGGTGTTAAGCAAACATCCATCCAAGTACAACATTTAAAAGTTTCACAAGAAGTCTGAGCAATTTTGGTATTCTCGTTACAGGTGTTTTTGCAGGCGAGTTGAGTTTAGTAGAAGTACTAAAGTTAGATAAGATTTTAGGACACCTCAAATAATTTATCTTAACATTTTTATTCAGTCAGGAAAATAATCTATAATTTAGCTCTTCTATTTTCTAGTTACTTTGTAAAATCTACCAATATATGACCAATTGGTGAAATTTGGACAAAAGGTATTGCAAAGTAGGAGAAAATACAGTTATAAGGGAATATCACATGGAGATGAAAAATTGTACAGTGCATCCCATTTTGGTTGAGATTGCCAGGTTACTCGGTTGTTATTGAAGATAGAGTCTTGCGGTTTTTACATACCTGTTCTACTTTTTTGTGAAACTCAGGATGGCCATATCTGATTTTGCATAAGTGTTTCCATTTATAAGATACAGGGCGATTTTGATAATTTATACTTTTTGGACCCCTTCTATATCTACGAAGTTATTAGAAATACTCTTGCGCTAAGAACTACGTCTAATAGAAAATTTTGCGTAGAATCCAGTGGAGTACTCAATTTTTTTTCCGAGTATGGTTTTGAAGATACTACACAACATTATATATTTTTAAATGGAACACCCTGTATTTTATTATTTCATTGAATTCGTTATTTTTTCCCTTTAAAATAATGTATAATACAATACACATGGTATTATTAGAAATGCTAAAAAACACTAAAAAGCTGAGTTTTTTGCTAGTAGGCCATGTATTTTCCATTTAAAAGCAGAATCAAACAAATAATTCCATTTGAGATTTTTTATAGGGGTTTATCAGCAAAGAAAATTAATGTTAACAATAATTCAATAACATGAAACACGAAATTTAGGTACCTAAAAGCAACTAATAAATAGTTATACATCGTTCATTATGTATAACAACAGAACAAGTATTACAAATCAAATATCTATCTTAAAATTAATTTTGGACATTATTTATTACCTTATTGATTTAACTGTTCAAATTGTTGTCCATTTTCCCTAACACATAATTGGCAAACCTTTTGAGTGCATTTAAAATTATAACAGGTCGCCTTTGTAAATCCCGAAAGCTGCCTCCGTTGCGGCACGAAGTTCTTCGCGACTGTTGTGTCTGTTGGTACATATTTTATTTTTCAAATAAGCCCACAAAAAAAGTCCAATATAGATAAATCGGGTGATCTTGGAGGCCACCTAATTGGTCCATGTGTTCCTATCCAACATCCTTGAAAATTATTTTCTAAAAAGCGACCAATTAATCTAGAATTGTGGACAGGAGCGCCATCTTGTTGAAAGTGTATAGAATTGCGAAAGGCGAGGGGAACATCTTCCAATATTTCGGGTAATAAGTTTTCTGGGATTGTCAAGTACCTATTGGTGGTAAGGATTCCTTCAAAAAAGCGGTACTTTATTTTTGTCCCCAGTATAAAACAGGCTACATTAAATCCAAATCGACCCTGCTGTTGTCGCTCAAAAATTAAGTGCGGGTTCTCATCATACCAGTACCTTGTATTCTGCCTGTTAAATATACCGGCACTGCTTATATGAGATTCGTCTGACCAAATAACTTTCCTTACAAAATCATTGTCTCTTCGGGTTTGGTTTAAAAACCAATTGCAAAAATTTAACCGTCTTGCTGCATCACCAGGATATAAGTGCTGGGCAATATTGACTTTGTAAGGTTTAAATTTAGGCATGAACGCTAGCTAACACATTTATTTCATTCATTTCTCGATTTTCTTTATTATACACCTTTGATCGAGGTTTAGAATATGCACCAAAACTTAGTAAATTATTCTTTAGTCTAAATATAGTTGCTCGACTAGGTTGATGCCTCTCTGGATATCTGAAAGTTTTAAAAACGCGATTTCATGAAATATCTTATGGTAAAATACTCGTACTTTATACCTGTGGAAATATAGTTCTAAAGCTTCTTCAACATTCTCATAACATTGATTTAAACATTGTATCATATCGTATTTTTCGTTATTTTGAAAAACGAATTCTCTTCCAGCCATTATCAATTATCAACCAGCAAACTCACTAATAATTATTTATATAATGATCTTGTAAACTCAAACACGATAAAACACAATAGTTACTAACAATGACAGCTTGATCAGATTTACGTTTTTCTCTCCAGCGCTCACTAGATAAAATATTTTTCCGAAAGGCGGAATTCTATAAATTATTAAATGGATTCATGCGAGATGGAAAGGTTTGCCAATTATGTGTTAGGGAAAATGGACAACAATTTGAACAGTTAAATCAATAAGGTAATAAATAATGTCCAAAATTAATTTTAAGATTGATATTTGATTTGTAATACTTGTTCTGTTTGGTATACATAATGAACGATGTATAACTATTTATTAGTTGCTTTTAGGTACCTAAATTTCGTGTTTCATGTTATTGAATTATTGTTAACATTAATTTTCTTTGCTGATAAACTCCTATAAAAAATCTCAAATGGAATTATTTGTTTGATTCTCCTTTTAAATGGAAAATAAATGGCCTACTAGCAAAAAACTCAGCTTTTTAGTGTTTTTTAGCATTTCTAATAATACCAGGTGTATTATATTATACATTATTTTAAAGGGAAAAAAATAACGAATTTAATGAAATAATAAAATACAGGGTGTTCCATTTAAAAATATATAATGCTGTGTAGTATCTTCAAAACCATACTCGGAAAAAAAAATTGAGTATTTCTAATAACTTCGTAGATATAGAAGGGGTCCAAAAAGTATAAATTATCAAAATCGCCCTGTATCTTATAAATGGAAACACTTATGCAAAATCTGATATGGCCATCCTGAGTTTCACAAAAAAGTAGAACAGGTATGTGAAAACCGCAAGACTCTATCTTCAATAACAACCGACTAACCTGGCAATCTCAACCAAAATGGGATGCACTGTACAGTCTATATTTTGCAAACTGTCGGTTAATTTTATCTGAGGATGGAAGCAATATACATTCTGAAGAAAACTGTTGATCTCGATTTTGATTTTATAAAAACTTTTCAATTTTTCATCTCTAAGATTCTTTACCTTGTCTCCAAGTAGTTATTGTAAATTATGACCTTATTTGTTATTATTTAACCTTCTTAACAGTGTAAACAATTGAAAAATACTAATAACATATCTATAGCACTATAAAGTTATCATAAGCACTTTTTACAATGTTCAGTGATAAATGTATATACTTGAGGTGTCTTAAAATTTGTTAAAATAAAATAATTTCACAGGAAAGAGGATGGTTTTTTTGTAAACAGTTCGTTATTGTTAGGATAGCAAACTTAGTAACTCTCAATATTGTACTGTGACAGACTGTATTATCAGTCGGCACCTGTGTTCTATTCTAAAGAAAAAAATTGTCGGATTTTGTAATCCTTAAATTAAATTAGAGGTGAATTGATCTGTTTATCAATCTGTTGTATATTAGAATTACTAAAAACATACACAATTATTAGAGATCTGCTCCAAAAAATATTTTCCTGTGAGATTAACAAATCAGTTGGATGGTTGTAGTTAAGAAATGAAGACTCCTATTTAAATGTCGTCTTCACGTTATTTAATATTTCGTGCCTAAACTTAGAATCTAGTTGGCCAATTTCAGTCCCATGGTTTTATCCATTACGTTAAATGGTTTACTCTATGAAGAAGACTGTTGAATCGGCGTTGAGTCTTTTAAATAAAAGTTAGGGTGCAAAACTATTTTTACCAACCATAAAATCAGATGAAAATTTTTAAGAAGAAGTTTCCTGACCAATTTTGGCGTTCAAATGCAAGGCTAGGATAAATTTGGAGCTCCAAACTTTCTCTAAATTTATTACTGATGTGTGTCCATGAATTCCTAGAAATACACATTGCAAATATCTCCCATTGAGATATTTTAAGAAAAAATTGATAATACTATTATTAGAACCATAAGTATTAGGACAGTACCTACGTTCACATTCTTAAATGGGAGGCCTTAAAAGAATGTAATCAGATATTTAATAAAAGAAAACATTGCAATCATTTCCACTAAGGAATCAGGATGTCTATTTGAAAATATTTTATGTGTTTCATCAAATAAGTAGGCTTGTTCATAGTAGCAAGTTGCCAACGATTCCAACGGTTTGAGAAATTCTACTCCAATCGAACGTTCGCCGAGTTAACTACCGAGCTCGCTGATTGGCGTAGAATTTCTCAAACCGTTGGAATCGTTGGCAACTGGCTACTATGAACAAACCTATTATCGAGACTTTTGGATTAGACGAAAAAATCCACCTGTTCCGTAATAAAATTAAGAAACCACCATTCCTACTAACATTATGTAATGCAGGCAGATTTTTAAATTATTTGGATAAGATCTCTAAAACTATTGGCTGAATACAATTAAGGCAATCCCGGTCAATACCTTTTTTGTGAGAACGGATTTACAGTGTTTTTGTATTGGATATAAAAAATGTATGTCCATTCCACTAATATTTAAATTCAAACAATCTTTCAAGATCAATCAATTTTTTAACTATTTTAGTTAAGGAATTACAAAAATTAAACCATCAATGCTGGGTTAATTTGTGTAAATCGTGGATGAAAATTTCGTTTTTCCTTATAATTAACGTAGGTTTACTTTTACATTACTCCAAGAAAATGACCAGTTAACCACTTAGTTATGTTTTTATTTATATAAACGACGTGTTTTTTTAAGTAAGTACCGTTTTGCCACACCGCAGCTCACAGTGGGTACCGAAAATGTGGACGGAGGTGCACAAAACCAAACGTCTAGGCAGTGCATTGACCTTCTTTGAGCCGTACCGCAACGACGATGATGATTCCTTAAGCCAAATTGTTGCTGGCGATGAAACATGAATGGCCTACATCAGCCCAGAATCAAAGCAACAGTCCATGGAATGGTGGCATTCAGATTCACCCAGAAAAGTGAAGTTTAAGCTAACACTTTCTGGCCGGAAAATCATGTACACAAGTTTTTTGGGACATAAAAGGAGTATTGCTTGTGGAATTTCTGCCTCGTAATGAAACAATCAATGCAGCAGTTTATTGTAAGACATTGAACAATCTGCGCCGTTCAATCCAGAACAAAAGACCTGGCAAGGGCATCGTTTTGCTGCATGACAATGCCCGTCCGCATGTAGCTAATCAGACCAAAGATCTCATCACATCTTTTAAATGGGAAACTGTAGACCATCCTCCGTACAGCCCTGATCTAGCGCCCAGTGATTACCATCTGTTCCTGCACTTGAAAAAATACCTGGGCGGTCAGCGTCTTCAAGACGGTGACGAAGTCAAAACAGTTGTGATGCATTATTCAGAAACTGGTACAACATTATGGCAACTGCCTCAGCATTAGAAGAAATGATGTAGAAAGTGGATGAATGTACAGTTTTCATGTAAAAAGTAAAATTATTCCTATATCTTTGCACGTCTGTTTTTAATTTCACAACGGTACTTACTTAAAAAACACGCCTCGTATCTATGACTACAGGTCATGGTCGTGTCCAGTTTTTGGGCACAAATCGACTGATTTTGGTCTATTGGCGGATAAAGCAAAAAAAATTGGTTAATTTTTCTTGAAAATTTGTGAATTGATTAATAACGAAAATCTCAAAATTGTGTACTGGTTGACTATACTTTTCTGACGTCATCATGTGTGAAGCTATTGGGTTAGCCTAACTGCGAAATATTTCAATTTCTGACAAGCTCTAGTATACAATTTTAGTTAAAAAATCGGTTTGTTTTCAAAGATTGTGTTTATCGTTTTAAATGACTTGTATAGACTTTATTTTCAATAATTTGATTTCCCTGTTCATCGAGAAATGGACTAAAATATAGATATGGAATGAAATAAAAACTGAAACTATTAGTAAGAATAAAAGAGAGATAGATTTAAGTAAGTAGTACGTGCCGTAGGAGCTGGTGGGGTGTAAGTAGCATGCTGAGGCATGCAATAGCGAGACACAGAGTTTTGGTGCTTGGCTTCACGGCTGCCCGGATTGCCCTGGCCTGGAGCGGGCGAACTTGGACAGTTCGCGCCCGCTACTGAGGCTGAGCCTTCTTCACTTGACGGTTGCCGGTCTGCCTTGCGCAGTTGCTACATATACAAATACATACAGAAACATATAAACACATAAAACATAGGTTACATGACATTAATAATAGTAACACAAATTTACACATTTTGTCGCTATTTGTTTCTTTATGAAAATACGCTTTAGTATTGGCTAACTTCATACCTATAGTCAGCTTTGTACATCTGCATATCCAACATTGAACTTTCAAAAAGTATAAAAGCGTTGACAACTGTGTTGCTTTGCAGTTCAGTTATATACTGTGAAAATTTCCCTTCTTAGACTCATCTATAATATTATTATTTTAATGGTTACGATTGTAATGATTACCACACAATCAAAACCTCCATATAGCCAACTTCGAAATCTTCAATTCAGAACACTAATCTAGTCTACAAGAGCCATTTTGGTGGTTAATTTTTTACTTCTATTGTTCATAAAATTGTTATAAACAAATGCATTGCATATGAGATAATGAAAAATTTGTTTTCATAATTCGAAGGATCAAAAAATACCGGTTCACAGGAGTGTTTTTTTCATATATGTAATAGTTTAAAAGTTATTCAAATAATAGTGATGGGAAGCTGCAAGAAAATATTGAACTTACAAACAGTAAAATATTTAAAATTATCAAAAAAATAGACATTTTATTTTATAAATCTTGCGATAAATAGTTGTTTTTGGTTATATTTGCAATTAAAAAAATTAAAACAAACATTTATTTGTTTATAACAAATTGTTTATTAAATAAATTAATTAACTGTTAATAAAAAATGCTTTTTTTAGGAATATGAAAGGACAATGCATTTTTAAGCAATAATTTTTTTAAGAAACTTTTTTTTTAATCATATTTTTTTATCTTTCGAATCAGGAAAAAATGATTTACAAACGCTTTATTGTTATTATTAATTTTTCAATGTAGTAGATTGTTAATAAATAATTGGAAAATTTTCAATTTTTCCAAGGGAATCTTTTTTTGTCATCTTCAGAAAAACTGTACAAAGCAGAAAAATTGAGCTTTTATGTAAACAATTTTTTGTGTGCGGATTATTGTTTATTAACCTATTCCAAAGGTACGGAAATGTTTTTATTCCTTAATATTCAAATTTAATATGTTTAAATTTATTTTTGTTTTCCTTGCGTGAATGACGAGGCACACGTAACGCCAGACTCCTCCGGGTCTATTAAAATTTTTAGTATTGGATATACTCTTTTCACATCTTTTTTCCAATTTCAAAAATATTTTATCGTTTTTGAGATTAAAAAAAAACGGAAGCACTCTTTTTGTCAATACATTGTTTACAACTATTGCAATATTTACGGCGCCATTTCAACTTTTTCAAAAGTTTCTAGATGTCAGTCCGAATCGAATGACACCAAAATTATAATTTTGGTGAACTCTATCAGGATTTCCCCAAAATGGTTCTTGTAGACTAGACTACAGGCTATTTAAAACACACACTAAACAATTGGCATATAATTTATGGAAAAGTATCATAAAAACAAGATTTTTCACTTGAAAATTAATCATTTGAAATTATCTATTGTGATCTATTAATTAAATTCTTAGGATAGGTTCTATATTTCAATTTTATCAATCATTATTTTTTATTTATACCGTATTAATTAAAAAATAATAATTTAATTAACACCCATAAGTGAGTTATTTAAATTTAATATTCTCCTGATTAAATTAGGCATATTAAATAAAATATCAATTAAAATAAGAATTCGACAGTGACTATACCACATTTTATTAATATACGTTCATAAAGAAACAAATATATAGATAATGTAAATATTTCTTTCACTTTCGACACTTTCAACCATCAGTGTAAAAGTAAAAGATTTGGCGATATCTTGTAGATAATAAGAAATCTTTCAGGTTTAAGTGATAGGATTAATTCACTGATTTTACGAATTATCAAAGACATTGAAAAAACTGAAATCTGGATTTTGGTAGTTGGGCTGAAAATTATATACATAATTTTAGTTAGGAGTTCAGCCCCATAATTATATACACATAAAAATCCCAAGATTTAAACCTGAACCGGATATATATATTTTAAAAATATTAGGTTATATATTAAACTAAATGTTGGATGAAAATTACTATTAATTGTTATAAAATGTAATTAACTGAGTCAGTTAGATATTTTAAGGGATTTCACCCCCGTTTTGCTCATAAAATTTTTCCCTTGTGTTCCTTGCGGACATGTTTGAAGTACCTACAACCTTAAGTTTAGTTTTTAAACTTCAAACTATTATTGTAATGTTATTTTTACTCTCCAAAAAGAATCCACTGTGATTGGTGACGGTTTCAATACCACTCTACCTCACATCGGCGGTTTAAAGAAGACTCTCATGCCATTAAGGACATACATTTTCAAAAACACTTCTCTGCGATATAATGGTCAACGACTAGCTTGGGCCTGTTGTGTACCGCATCCTCTGTATAATTTCCTCAAAATTGGTTTTCATCATTCTTTGATGAGGTTCCTCTGGCTACGAGGATAGGTACGCTCTTTCAGTATGACACAGCCCCTGCATATTTTAGTCATTAAACGATTATTATCTAAACCAAAAATTCCTCGGGAGAGGGATACGGTAGATATAATTATGTTTCTTGGCCACCAAGGTCTCCAAACCTTAGTCTACTAGACTTTTGTTGATTGGTGTTGGTATGATTAGCAGGCAAAGATTCCAGAGAGGACAAATCAACTTATTAATGTTAATTAAATTTTCTAAGTAATTTTCATTCGAACATTTAGTTCAATCAAAAAATATATAATTTTTTTGCAATGTTTTATTTTGTCTTTTTGAAGTTAACTATATATTTTTGTGGATCTTCACATGACATTTTGTATAGATTTAAGTTAAACCATTTTCTACTTACTTCTGCATAATGTTCTTCATTTTGCTGTAGAAGATCTACACATAGTTCCGCTAAGTGTATCAAATCATCCAACTTTTTGCTTGGAGATACCATTGTTTCTCCTCGTAAGTCTTCTACAATAAATGTATAAGTAGAAAGTAAAGTTATAAAGAATATGGGATGTATTTCTACTATCATAAAATATATAAATTTTCTAAAAACGACCACAAATATTTTATTTCTTGTTCGGTCTTGGTTCTATACTGAGGCCTTGAAATAAAATATATAATTAAATGAAATAAGTACAGCGAAGATGAAGGTAATCTTAATCTTGACAACCTTACTAATATTATAAATGTGGATGTAAGTTTGTTTGTTACGGTTTCACGGCAAAACTATTCAACTGATTATCATGAAACTTTGTACACATATTCTTAGAGATATTAGAAAAGACATAGGATACTTTTTATTAAAAAAAATTACGGAGGAAAAAAATGTATTTAGGCCGACATGATTGTTTGTCAAAAAAATTGAAAATCTAGCAAAATTTTTAATACAGACCCTTATAGAAGCGCACGTCTTATGCAGAGAATGTCCTTTGTTTACATTCGCTCTGTTATGTAAATATCAAGGTATGTTACCCGCTCGGTAGAGGCGCGGGTGTTTCATTTTAATAGCATACGTATATTGTGATATACTATCTTAAAGAATAGTCTCAAAATAGAAGGGGTGGTCGAGCGTGTAAGGCGCTCGGCTGCTAATCTTATGTTCTGGGATTCGAAACCAACTATATGTATATATTTTTTCATTTTTTTTAAGTGAATTTTATCTATCAATTCTATCTATGCATAAATTCCATTAATATTGACAAAATCAAATCATATGAAGTATTTAATAGTTGCAAGTTGGTATTTTAGTCAATGTGAGCGCAAAAATCGCGACCTATCATTAGTTTTTTATTGGCAGTTAACAAAATTGCATACCATTACAGTAGATCCGGGAATACATGCGTTCGTTATATTGATTCATGTTTGAATCCTGCAGACGTTATGCAAAGGTCTCACTTGGCATTCTCAATGTATTGTTACGGTGAACTGCCTGAGCTATTGAATTTATATGTCTCCGTCGGAGGTCGTATCGCGCCTGATTGGTCGGTGTTGACTCCGCCCCCTTTGCTGCCGTGTCGGGTGTTGCTTGTTGACGGGTTTGTATTTTGCGTAGCTAATTGTGTTTTATGTTTAATAATTGTCTTCCATGTGTTAGAGAGGTGCAGGGCGTCGTCTCTTTTGTTCAGTTGTCCAGTTTCTCAATTTCAATAGCTTCTCGTATTAGTCTGGTTTTGTAGTCAGGAGTTTGTGAGATTTGTTTAACTATTGAAATTCATTCTATGGCCCGATTGTTGCTGGTGTTGGAACAGGGCCGATGTCGTTTGTTTATTTTTGGCAGCTAATTTGTGTTCCTCTAAACGGGCTGAAATTCTCCTGTTCGTAAACGTAAACCTTATCGCACGTTCCGGAAGTTATACTATATACCCCTTGGTTTTCGAGTTTTACTTTTGGTGAGTCTTTAATTTTGGATTTCGTTGTTTTTTCTAGCATGTTTCCAGTTTGTGAAATCACATTGATTAATTTTTATAGGAATGTAATGATCTTTGATATTTATTTAAGGGCTTCAACGCGAGCAAAGCCGCGGGTAAAAGCTAGTAATATATAAGTAATAATAAGTAGCCTTATTTAGGCAAATCTTTATTTGGATCGAATTGCTAATATCGAATACTCTGTACATACGAAAATGATTTTAAATTGTAAAGTTACATATATGTTTACATTTTTTGCACATCATTTTATTTTGATCACTTATAGAATTTCCGAAAGGAATTAATTGGATGTACTATATTGTTTTGTAAAAAAATACGTTTGACTCACCGTCAAGTTTAGCTTCGGAAGATAATCGCGTATAATTTACTAATGCTGCAGTTTCAAGACACTTCTTTATCATACTTCTTACATCTTCTGGAGGCACTGGTGTAACAATATCTTTCATTAAAACTCGTTCCAATAAGGAAAGAGTAGCTTTTAAAGCACCTTCGGGTCTACCAAAAGGAAAACAAAATCTGAAAAATTGTTCAAAATATTTTCAACCAACTCGATTTCAATGAGGGTTCAATCACTTATATATAGACAATTGCAAATATTTTATCCATACAAGGCAGTGTAAATATGTTCCAAACATGGACATGAGCGGAAGTTGTGGAAAGGGCGTCAACTTTCAAAATATTCCCCACAATCCGTAATCAAGAAAAAAAAAGAATTATAGGAATAAAGGAATTTGATGCTGACTCCATTGAAGATGTGTAAAATAGCTTTTTTGGTTATTCTGTTCGTTCATTGGGGTTTTCTCTGCTCACTTCTTTTCTGGAAGAAACCAGTATTTGCGTTTGTACTTGATTAAAAAAACGGGACCGTCGTTATAAAAGGATCGTAAATATAAAAATAGCCATAATAATTAAACGAAGAGTATATAGCAAGTAGTCTAGTCTAGTCTAGAAAACATGAAATGGAATATTGATTCATATTTCGTGGGAAGTAAAGAATGCGTCAAATTATCTTGGTGCTTTGACCACTCCAAAAGCACCATTGGGACACAGAATCAAAATCACAGAAATCAGGAACTTATGTTTGGTCAAAAATGAATGTAACTTTGATGTCCCATCTCTTATGTGGATAAAACTTCACCGGATTTTCCCGCTATATTTCAAGAACGAAAAGCTATATTTTAAGAATACCGCCTCAAACAATGGAAAATTGATGCCCAACATTCTGGGCAGATTTATCAAATTTGACAATGACTACTAAATTCAAGGGCGTACCCAGCTTTGATTTACGGAAGGGCAAAATTAGAGAAAAAATTGTCCCAGAGGGGGGCAAATCGGAAAAATGTCGTAGAGAGAGAGACAAATCAGAAAATTTTTTGGCCCAGTGGGGGGGGGCAAGTCAGTAATTTTATGAGAAGCTTTAATGGCTCATGGCAGGTTATTCAGGTCCAGGGAGAAGCAGCTGCCTCCCCCTCATCGGTACGCCTATGATTAAATTATTTCCACAACTCAAACTGGACAAGGCTATATCTTCGATTTTTTGACATGTTTTTTTGTTTCAGTCATTTTTTGCAATAGGTCGCACTTTTATGTGAATTCATCATTTCTATTCTAAATATTTAAGGATTTTCGTTGAATTTGGGGACAGCAAATACTTGGATGAATAAGTCAATTATACATTATTTGACAATTTACTCTAATGCTCTAAATGGTATATAAATCTAATTACACCTTACTTAGCCTGTAATTTCAGTTTCTTCTTTTGTGTATCTGTTGTTTTTTACGAATGTTAGTGTTGTGTTCAAAATTTGTTAATACGTTTTTTTTTTAATTTTACCTGAAATTAGTAATTTGATTTTCTAATAATACTCTTAATCGCTCCTTGACTTCCTGGAACTTCTCCTTTTCTTCATGGGTAACGCTTCCAACCCCGTCAGGTCTAAAGTTATTACTGTTGTTATCAATTAATCAGTGAATTTTAGCCCTAGGTTAGTTCTACAAACCTGTTTCCGTGCACGTGGCTGGCGCAAAATGCAAAACTATAGTGAATTAATGTAGGATCAATCATAATATTCTTTTCAGCTCGGTCTAATAGATCTGACAAGTAACATAAATGTCTATAGCATCCCCTCACTCCGTATCTAGCACAATATTCGTCCAAAACGAAGACTTGACCTGGACTGAACCATCCCTAAAATCACATATATATTCATATATACAGGGTATTTTTTTGCTATAATTTTTAGCAGCTAAAAACAGTGACATATAAAAGCTCCATTTTGATAAGAATATATCTCATATTAAACACAGTTGAACTGGCTGGAAAGTGGGAACTGACAAACTATGCAAAATGGAGTGTCAGTAATTTACTGAGAGCAACTTCAAACTCAAACCAGAATCACCACATTTTGTTCCTATCCTAGAAGAAAAACTGGAAAGACGTGGACTAGTCAACCTTTATTTGCTTCTTTCCATTTTATTGCACTCCAATGGTTGATTGATTATTTATCGATATTCTGTCATTTGATTGAGATATTTGGGATTTTATTCCATAATAGTTTAGTTTTGAAAAAAATTTCTGGAATGTAATAAATAAAACCTACCAACGAGCAATAAGGATCGTTTAAACGATATTCCAGAGTGAGATTCTGCAAAAGTTTAAATAACGACGCATGATCAAATTGGCAGGGATCTGCAGAAATAAAATCTTCCATGCCATGTTTTCTAGCTCTGTCAGCATCTAAAACAAAATAATAGTTAACGCCATTTATAAAAATAATATTATTAACTTCTCACCTCCTTGGATTTTGGAAATGGTGGAGTTTTTATCTTGCAAAGTCAAAGGAGGGGTCGGTTTGTGAGATTGCCCAGTGGCTCTATACATTGCCATTACCCATAGATGGCATTCGTTTTCATCATCACTTGCATATATTATACTGTCGCCTTCTTTTACGGCATTGAAAAAATACCTTCCGCCTTCCAAATCTGTAATGTAACACAGAATAATAGTAATGTTACATTTGATACTTTCTTCAAACACCCAATATTTTCTACAATGTCTCAAACATGTGGCTATTGGTGTAATAATCTTTATCGGTTTGATTTCAATTCATCTAGGAATTTCAAGAAAACATTTAGGCGGTAATACTATTATTTCATAAGAAAGAGGTAAAAAGACATCTGTCAGTATTAAACAAGTCTCTTGAAGCAAAGTACACAGGGTAAGTTTTTTTTGATGATCAGTATGTACTTTCGGATTTTTGTAAAAATCATGGCTTACTAGATATTTTGAAAAAACGAAATTCTGTCGATTTAGTCAAATCCCTCTAGCTCCTTTGTTTTTGATTTCATAAAAAAAGTGTAAATATCAAAATTGAAGGGAATTGTATCCCAAATATGATTGTCGTGTCCTCGTTTGCGTGACAGCTCTCGTTTTCGAGATATGACACAAACTTATCTTTTTTTGAATGGAAACCATAGTTGACTATGACCTCAAAAAATCGGACATTTTTAGAGCTTTTCAACGATATAATACTCGATATAGTTATTCATAAAAACAACGGAGTTATGGATGTAGTTAGCCATGAAATAGATTGATTTATTAATAACTATTTCAAAAAACATTGAACGATTTTTTTATTAGGTATATCAGATATAACGAAAATAAGAAGGTACTTACTAAAAACTTAAGAAATTAAAGTACATAATAATGGTTACAATTGATATTCAAAAAGTCCACCATTGTTATTTAAAAAAATGCATCTTTTTAAGATTGACTTTACCGCTTTCAATTTCTTCAATTGCTTATAATACCGCCTCCCTTAAATCACCAACTGCCTCATACTTTCTTTTGTAGGTATACTTATTTTTTAGCGCACCCCACAAATAGAAATCTATTACTGCCAAATTGGGAGACCGGGGTGGCCATTCGCGTGTGCCATTTCTTCCTATCCAAGAGTTTGGATAGATATTATCTAAGTATTGTCTTACTAATAACGAGTTATGGGCAAGTGCTCCATCATGTTGGAACGACTCAATTTCTAAACGAGTTCTCAAATTCAAATTATGCAACATGTCTTGAAAAGTGTATTGCAAGAAATGCAAGTAGCGCTCCCCAGTAAGTGATTCATAGTCATAGATAAAAGGCCCCAGAATGGTAGACCCTATGATACCACACTAAACATTAAAACCAAATTTTATCTGGGGTCGTCTTTGTTCTACATGGAAAGGGTTTTCTTTCGCCCAGATATGCTAATTGTGTCTATTGAACATACCGCAGGTAGTCAGTTTCATCTGACCATAACACCTTTAATGGAAACTGTGGATTGTGAAGGCACATGTCTCTAAACCATGTACAAAACAAAATACGTCCATGTTCGTCACGAACATGCAAAGTTTGCGAAACTGAAAGTTTGTACGGGTGGAACTTGTGCGCTTTCAGTACCTTAACTACAGTTCGTTGAGATGTGCCAGGTTCTGCCGCAATCTCGAGAGTTAATGTAGATGGATTTTGATTTACCATTGCGAAAACATTTATTTGTGCTGCTTCGTTAATTTGATTACTTCCTTTGGTGGTTTAGTAAAAGATCCATATCTGCGTAAACTATCGTAAAGCCTCTTAAATGTACATAGAACAGGTTAACGATGATTAAAATATCTATGAAAGTATTCTTCAGCTGCACGAACTGAATTTTGTTAGCATATGATATAACATTCCACCATATTCAGTTTTTCTTCGTTAGAATATTCCATTTTATCACGAAAACTTGTCAATATCGACTGTCAGTTCAGCACTACTAATTACTCTCAAATGAGGAAACGTCAAAGTGAAAACAATCTTTTTCATGGCTACCTACGTTAAAAGTGAAAATAAGAGAGAAAAGCATCCATAACTCCGTTATTTTTATGAATAACTATATCGACTATAATTTCGTTGAAAAGCTCTAAAAATGTCCGATTTTTTGGTTTCCATTCAAAAAAAGATAAGTTTGTGTCATATCTCGAAACGAGAACTGTCACGCAAACGAGGACATGACAATCATATTCGGAATACCGTTCCCTTCAATTTTGATATTTACACTTTTTTTATAAAATCAAAAACAAAGGAGCTAGAGGGATTTGACTAAATCGATAGAATTTCGATTTTTCAAAATATCTAGTAAGCCATGACTTTTTAAAAAAATCCGAAAGTGTCATTAAATTGGGCCAGTGAACTGCAAATCTTTCCCAATTTAACCATTGCTCTATCTCCGCTAGATTCCGAGATCCCCATACTGATCATCAAAAAAAAACTCACCCTGTATAAAACCATCACAAACGTCAAAAAGTACTCCATAGATTC
The DNA here is from genome assembly GCA_034190945.1 of Octodonta nipae. Classification (NCBI taxonomy): domain Eukaryota; kingdom Metazoa; phylum Arthropoda; class Insecta; order Coleoptera; family Chrysomelidae; genus Octodonta; species Octodonta nipae. The sequence continues at coordinate 13,236,232 of CM067216.1, forward strand.
GAAATTCTGCAATGTAACTTTCTACAGGAGTACCTAACAAGAGGTTATCGACTTATTATTATGATTTCTTGTATTCCCGCTGAAGTCATTGTCCAAAAAAGACTTCAATCATCTGTCATAATTCCAGAGTTTCAGTTGGGTGATTTTTTAAACTTTTCTTTGTTTTTAAAAATCAATAATACAATATTTTTCTATTCGTAGTTCAAATAATATTTAATTTTAAAATACTATTAAAAACTCAAAGCCACGCCTATGATGACAACCTTGGCACTACATTTGTATTAGTCCTAAATAAAGTCCGAGAATTTATATCAATGAAATGTTTTGATCAGACAGCACCTGATGATAAAAGAAAACAATTTCATTCATAATTTTTTTAATAACATACCATTTCCGAAGAGGAGCCCCAGTTAAACAGTGACGTGCGGTTAACAATCAAGTTAACAAGAAAAAATAATAACGTTATATATATATATATATATATATATATATATATATATATATATATATATATATATATTACAATTTTTGTGTTTGAAAGATTACAGATTGGGATAAGAATTGGCTATAAGATGAATAGACTTAAGAAAGTAAAAGATTTATACATTTTTCCTTACAAATTTCGTATATTATATTTTAATTCACAAGTAATTGAATATGTTACGCCCAGGCCAGGAAGGGCCAGACCAGACACCTGCAATGTTACCCCAGAATTTGCAGACAATATTTATGTGTTTTTTATGGTTTTGACCTATATAGTAAAAAGCGTGGGTGCGTAGTAAATTCTTCTTGGAATGTAATTCATTCATTAATTTAGAAAAATATATTCCTAGTTTGATTTAAAGATGTATCTTCAGTGACGTAGAAAAAAAAATTAATATTAATAAACATGTAAACAAATCATTTTCTTAGTAGTTAGTTTGTAAAATAAAATTTAAAGTTTAGTAATTTGCCTTTGTTAACAACATTTCGTTTAAAAATATATTTTTTTAAATGGTCGATGTTAAATGTATTTCCAGGTATATATAGAATATAAAATTTATTTTTGAAAAAATTGTTAATTCGCTAAAATTGAATGTTCAATTCAAACAAACAGTATTTTTTGGGGGAAAGTGGGTTTGGACCCCCAGACCCACCCCCTGACTACGGCCTTACATGTGCCTAGGTTGGTTCGTTGTCTTTTATTCAGTATATTACAAGGTACACATGTGTACCACCTCTCTATTTATTGGTACGTAAAAGCAGAGGCGGGCAAAGGGCCTCACGGGGCAAAGGGCCTCGCGGGGCACGTAGCCTCGCTGGGCAAAGGGCCTCGCGTCTTAATTTTAAATGACTTTTGATTTTATAGTGTCTTCTTCTTGCACCATCAGAGGGCCCCGCGAAATGATGAGAAGTACAAGATAATTTAAAAATAATTTATTCAAGATAAATTCCCTTTTTAATATACCGGGATTTAAAACGGATTGATAACGTATAAAATAAACAATTTATCCTAGCCACATACAGATTTATGATTCCATACTTTCTAAGCCCACACAGATTACTTTGAAAACTTACATTGCAAGACGGCATGAGTTAATTCAAGATAGAAACTTCAAAGTACCATATATTTGGACCCTGGGAGCATATAAATTCCAAAATTAAAAAAAAACGGGAAGTAAAGCCTCGAGAGGTGGAGTGAGTTACTTTTCGTGATAATTTTTATTTTCTATACCCAAAAAAATATGTAATCGATAGTATTTGTGAATAGAAAAGGTATATTTTTGTATTACAATTTAAAATCCCTTATTTGTCTGGGTTCAACCATACGAAGACAGCAAATTATTCATGAAGTAGATAGTAGATACATTTTAATTATCATAGTCTTAAACGCATTTTCTGTAGATCTGAATGTACCATCTATAATTTAATCTAGTCTAATAGGTCCTTTAAGGCTATTGGATTTAAATTAAGCTGAAAGTGGGTGCGGTCTGTTGTTATGAATAAAAACAAAATTAAAATAAGATGGGTGAATTTAACACAACTAAGGGAAATGTGGAATAATAATATAAATTTAAAAAAACAGTGTCATCAACTAAGTGCAGGAACTCAACTACCATATATGTATGCATATATACATATTTATATAAAGGGTGTTTTTTAGAGGTATAGAACTTTAAGTTGGCAACATTCTTTTAACCGGCGGCCATCTTGTCAGCTGTCAAGTAAATTATGTTTAGTTTGGTTTGGCATTTCATCATGAATAGACTGACGCCAGAACAACGCTTCCAAATTGTGCAAACTTATTTTGAAAATCAAGGTTCTGTTCGAAATACGTATCGCGCACTACGTCCATTTTACGGTCAACATAATCGTCCATCAGAGCAATTAATTCAATTAACTATGCAACGTTTTCGCACCACGTTTACTCTAAATGATAACATCCACACAGATGTCGTACAGTGCGTACAGCAGAATCCATTACTGCTGTGGAGCATAGCGTAGAGGAAAAACCCAATCAGTCTATCCGCCACCGTGCACAGGAATTGGATATATGTCCATCCACTTTATGGTAGATTTTGCGGAAAGATCTTGGTTTGCGTGCTTACAAAATTCAACTCGTTCAAGAATTGAAGCCACACGATCAGCTAGCAAGGCGTATATTCGGTGAATGGCCCAAAACAAGATTGCCATTGATCCCGATTTTCATAAGCGAATTTTGTTTAGCTCACTTTTGGTTGAATGGATACGTCAATAAACACAATGGCCGTATTTGGAGTGATGATAATCCTCAAGTTCATGTTGAGACACCGTTACATCCAGAAAAACTGACTGTTTGGTGTGCTTTATGGGCTGGTGGAGTAATTGGTCCGTACTTTAAAAACGATGCTGGCCAAAACGTTACAGTCAATGGTGATCGCTATAGAGCCATGATTACTAACTTTTTCGTTCATCAATTGAACAATCATAATGCACACGAGCTGTGATTTCAACAAGACGGGGCAACATGTCACACAGTTCGTGCCACAATTGATTTATTGAAAGAAACGTTTGGTAACCGCATAGTTTCACGTTTCGGACCCGTGAATTGGCCTCCAAGATCGTGTGATTTAACGCCGCTTGACTATTTTTCTCTGGGAATACGTGAAGTCGTTAGTCTACGCCAATAAGCCCGAAACGATTGACCACTTGGAGGACAACATTGGCCGCGTTATTGTCGATATACGGCCACAAATGTTGGAAAAAGTCATCGAAAATTGGACCTTCAGATTAGACTACGTCCGAGCCAGCCGTGGCGGTCATATGCCAGAAGTCATATTCAAATTATAATGCCAGAAGATTATCTTTCGAATAAACTAAATTCCATGTCAATTTAAAAAAAAATATCCTTGTGTCATTCCATTTCAAAGTTCTATACCTCTAAAAAAATACCCTATATATACATATACATATATCTGACAAACTACTTTTGGAACGGATATATTAAAAGGAGGATTGACTTACGCTTACCCATTCCGACCATCAAGTTTGCTTTAAAACAGTAAATATTAGTAAACAATAAACATAAGTCAGTTCAGTGTTGCCCAAATGTTTGAGTGAGAAAACATTTACATTGCTCCTCACATTTTTACGTAAAGTACCTACAGTTAACCATTTTGATCTTTTATGAGATAACTTGGGAAGCACTGAGTTTATTCATTGTCTTAAAACATTCATCAATAGGTTCGTTCTCAAGGTACAACTAAATCTATTGAGAATGGAACCTTGATCTTAATTTGTTGCTAATAAATACTTACCACTTGAGGCCTCGATATAATCAACGGTGTACCCATCAAGCTGCATCATTTCCGATGGTTCTGATTTTTTCTCTTTGTAACTACACATAGCAAAGGTGTACTGAGAAACTTGTACTAGCACATAATATCTTTTCTTCCATTTTTTCCACACCGATTTTCCTAAGGCGTACAAATAACCACAGTGCTTCATGTTAAGCGGTTTATCCATTTTGCAAGCTATTTTTATACGTAAATCTTGGTCTGGAAGATTTTTTGGTACTGTCATCTTATGCCACTCCGGTGCCTAAATGATTTAAAAAATGTTTAATGATTTATTTGTAAACGTTTATACTCTTTTAAACCCTTACTACTTATTGCCTTATTACTTATTCCTATTTTGTGTTGCACTGTGTATTGTTAGTATTTGTGTTTCTTTTTAACAAAATCTTCCAAAGTTTCTGGTTTAAATGTATTGTATTAGTTGTAATAGACTGTAAGGAGACACTTCCCTTTTAAAATGCTAGAAACTCTAGATATGGCATTCTTAAATATTTACTTGTATAGTAGTAGATATGATTGATGTGTGCTTAGGTTATATGAATTTAATGTATTGATGATTGAAGAGTGTTTTTATTTAATCATACCAATAAAACAATTCCATACACTGCGGAATTTTGTACATTCGTTCTATGTTAAACTAATTTACTGTAAAGAAACGCACCCGTCTTTATAAAATTACGTTTCATTTGGTTCTGGTCAAGAAGTAAACTCAAGATAAAACTTGTGTATATGGAGTTTTATATGATATTAAAATTTATATTTGTTACTAGAATTATACAAAACTAAGGAAATCGTTTTGTTCTTCCAGACCAGAGGTTATATATTTTATTTAAGTATACTTAGTTTTAACTGCAGATGTCAAAAAATAATCAATATAAAATAGGCTTTTAAAATACAGTGATGGGCAAATATCTCTGGAATTATTAGAGATATCAAAATGAAATTTGAAAGGTAGATACTGCAGTAGATTGCCTATTTGTTTCCAAATTTTTTTACAATTTTGAACTTCCTGTTTTACCGGAAGTAATGTCGATTTTAAAATTTGCAATAAAACACCCTGTATAGGATTTTAGTTTCTGATGAAACATTTTATTGCGAATACAAAAATATCGGGTTTGATATTGCTTACTTCAATACCTACCGAGATATTAACAGAAAAGTAATTAAGGAAAGGAAAAATCTAATATCCATTAAAGAAATACATAATCATAATTATTAACTAAATCTAAGTGATTTTCAAAACATTGAAACTTAACTAAACTTAATGTATTAGATGTTCAAATTGAGCACCGTTTACTTCTTGACAATAAGCAAGTCGGTTTTTAAATTCTCTAGTAACATTAGCTATTACTTCTGGTGTAATTCTCTGGATGTATTGAGTTATTCTTGCAGCTAAGTCTTGCAAATTATTTGGTCTATCAACATAAACCTTAGACTTGAAGTAACCCCACAGAAAATAGTCTAGTGGATTAAGGTCGGGACTTGGGGCAGGCCATTCATAAGTACCCCTCCTTCCAATCCATCTGTGATGAAATGTCCTATCTAAATGATCTCGAACAATGCGAGCGTAATAGGGTGGTGCTCCATCCTACTGAAACCAGATAGTATTTGGTAATTGTCCATTTACCTCCAATGCCGGAATAACTTGTGTCTCCAAGAGCTGTAAATACTTATCTCCGTTTAAAGTTTCTTGTAGGAAGAAGGGTCCCACGATTCTGTTGTTATAAATGCCGGCCCAAACGTTCAATTTTCTCTTGTACCCAATTAGGATTACTTTGCGACCAGTAGCGGCAGTTATGTCGATTAACCGTACCATTTAAACAAAATGTAGCCTCGTCTGAAAACACCACATTTCTTATAAAATTATTATCACGGTTACAAATATCCATCATCACAAAATTGCAAACGTCTGTCGAAATCGTCTTCGGAGAGTTCTTGAACGAGGTGAATTTTGTATGGATGGTATTTTTCTCGCCTTAAAATCCTTCCTACTGAACGACGGCTAATTCCATGCATATTGGCGAGGTCGGTAGTGGATAAGTGAGGATTTTCTTCCAAAGATATAGCAACATTTTGAGCTACACCTTCATTACTTGCACTTTTTAACCGTCCACTTTTTGGTAAATTGCTAACTGTTCCACTTGTGTCGTACCTTCGCAAAGTTTTCGTCCTACTGAGCGGGATATTTGTGTATTCGGATGAACAATGTTAAAAAGGTCACAAACTTCTTGATGCCTCCTTTTCCTCTCCCCATACCTAATCATCATTAATATTTCTATTCTTTCTCTTTCACTTAATTCGGCCATTTTACGATCAAATTAAAACAATACAATCTTTTTACGTTCAAATAAAAAAACTAGTAACTTATTTTGACAACTACTGTCACTTCTGCAATGAATTTCATGGACTACTAAACTTGATTCAGATTTAATTTGCGCCTGATTTAAACAAACGCACGTGTATTTGACTATGGAACAAGCAGTGCTGTTGGCTGTGACGGTATAATGCCACCGATTGGCCAATAGAAATACAAATCCTTACCGAGCGGTTTGTTTATATCGGGCGTAAATGAAATCTGAACCGAGTTTAGCTACCATCGAATTTTTCCTTTCCTTATTTGCTTTTCTGTTAATATCTCGGTAGGTATTGAAGTAAACAATATCAAACCTGATATTTTTGTATTCGCAATAAAATGTTTCATCAGAAACTAAAATACTATACAGGGTGTTTCATTGCAAATTTTAAAATCGACATTACTTCCGGTAAAACAGGAAGTTCAAAATTGTAAAAAAAATTGGAAACAAATAGGCAATCTACTGCAGTATCACCTTCCAAATTACATTTTGATATCTCTAATAATTCCAGAGATATTTACTTGGTTCCACACATTTGCCTATCACTGTATAGTCATATTTTTTAAATCAAATTCAATAGAAGGATTGTACAAAATTCTAATCCTTTCAAAATAGTGGTGATTACTTTGAATCTCTAATTCACTAAAAATGATTTTACCTTAGTTGATAGTGGTGTTGGTTTTAAGATAACTTTCCCTAGTTCTTTATCTTCCAAAGCTAACATTCCAGGATTCTCAGTATACAACTTCACTTTAACCACAGGTAAAGGATGTGTAGTGCAAAAATCTCCTTGTGTATCCCACATCGGTTTTGATGCTTCAGCTTGATCAGTTTGCAACTTTTCACCATTTTCAACTTCCATAGTACAATAAACAATTCTATTTGGTGATAATGATTTTAAACCTCTCACTTCCATTACTATTACCTAAAATAACCGAAATAGAACAAAGGAGAGAACTAATCTTTAAAGAGGTTAACGCTAAATTTTATAAACGTACCTATACTGTTATACTTTTAAGAGTATAATTTTATACTCTCAGGTAGTAACTTCCCCTAAAAGACTTCACTGATGACGAAATAAAAAAGGCATGCTGGCAAAGGGATTGGGAAGTTTTTACTGTGGTTACAATATATCGAAAAATACCATTATGGCTGTACATTCGGTATATTGTGAAATTATACAAAATTAAGCGTACTAGTACAATGTATGATATTAGTAAATTTTGGACCTCGGTTACTAACTCCTCTAATAAATTTAAGCACAGAAAAACTAACTAAGAAGCGTTTATAAGTAGTAATATGTCTGGAGCTTACAAAGCTCTGTTAATGTTCAGTAACTTTTGTTGTGCTTAAAAAATTCAATAAAATGCTGCTCGAAATTGTGACTAAAAAGATTTTTTAATCTGTTTGTGTGAAGATCAAGAGTGCTGTGGGTGAAGACATGTTTTCTTAAATTCTTGTATGAGTAAAGCCTGAATGTGATATTACTTACCTGTGTCGGTAACATTTTTAAAAGTAAGAAAGAGGGAGAGAAAGAAAGAAAGAAAGAAAGAGAAAAAGTGGGAAAATTAAAGACAGGGATTCCACATGGGTACATATCAGCAACACTTAATAGAGAGAAACAGATAGACTCCGAAATGTGACAACACTGAACTTTTTTTGAAAAAATAACAGTCATAGCAATATAGTTTAGAACACATGCCACAAATATTGTGGGGTTGTACGGGACATATGCTGCACGTGAGGACTAAACAAAAACGTTAAACAAAAGAATCTCAGTATCACTCATACGTGACAATCATGCTAAAAATAGTATGCATAGTAATCTTTTCATTTGTATGTTATGCCTTCGTTAGAGTTATTAGAAAAAAATACATCGTATCAGAAACGCCGGGTCAGAGTTGAACATATCTTGCACCCAATTCTGTATTCAACTGCTATTTTCTGCTACAATTATGATATTCAGGACGTCTCTTAAGAGTGGGCCTTAAATAACTGCCTCTTCAAAAGAAGAAAAATTGATGAATATAAAAACATAATCATTATTGAACCAAAGACAAAATACAATAATAAAAGCAGGTTTGATTCTACTTGGAGCCTTCCAATTTTAATGGCTCACATATAATCCGTTTTCATTTAACAAGGCATTTTTTAAAAACATTCTGTAGTTTTTTTGGGGGGGAAGGTGCTTGTAATTATTGTCTATTCAGTTACCAAAAACCTTCTTAATAATAATTAGAAATCAGAAACTATAAAAGTAGGAATATAAACCGGCGACTCCACCAAAGTGTAATTTTGACCTTCAAGCTCTTGACCATAATTTGTTATTATCTTATTCTTATTGTTTGATTACCGAAAACATCATGATACTATTCTGATTGTGTATCCTATTGTTAATAGTATATTAAAAAAATATAAAAACTTTACTGCAAGGAAATGACGGCAAATCTTTATTCGGTGTGTGTAAATATTATATGGATTTCTTTTTAAAATGCAGTGCCGTCAAAGTTATGCAGAATTAAACACCCACCTGCTTAAAGAATATTTAAATCAAATGACTTAAAATGTGTAAAATAATCTGGAATTTTAAAATGTTCCAAAAAGGTATTAAGATGCATAGAAATTAGAATCTGTAAAAGTAGGAATATAAAACCGACGACTCCACCAAAGTATGTTTTATCATTATTACTGAAGGTGAAACATTTTTTTCTTAGTCTTGAATTGCCAAAAGTCTCTTGTGTATTCTATTTTAGAAAGTATATTAAAAAATATATAAATCTAACAATGTGTAAAAAATATAACTGTTACTACTAGATAATGGTGAATCTTTATTGAGTATGTCTCAATATTATATGATTTAGTTTTTAAAATGATTAGTGTCAATTTCATGATGAATCAAACTCAGTTCTATTTAAAATTTTTAAAAATTCTGTAAGAACATTTTGAAGTGCTCCAAAAAGCTACTAAAATACATAGAAATAATTTGAAATTAGAAACTTTAAATTAGGTATATAAACCGGCGACTCCACCAAAGTATAATTTTACTAGCTATCAAAATTTGTTATTATTTTTAAGGATAAATATCTTATTTGTAGTGTTTGATTGCTGAAAGGTTCTTATCTACTATTCTAATTGTGTGTTCTATTCTTGTAACTTTTACATCAGATAATGAGGGCAACATCAAAACGTATTAAATTGAATTCAGTTTGTAATGAAAAAGCAGGTTTGGAACCTTCCTTGTATATTGGCTCTTAGTTAAATCTAATACGTATTCGTATAATAAGGCATTTTCTGAAAAGTTTCTGTAGTATTTGGGAGGCTGCTTGTAGTGTTTATTTGTTCAGTTACCAAAAACTTTTTTAAGCATAAGTATTATTTGTTTTACATAATATTTTATAATAAAAAAATAATACGTAATTTTCATTAATAATACTGCGTTATCCTATCACAAGTTGATGTAGTTTTTTGATCATCAATTTAGCAGTTAGTATTTGTAATGGGTTCAAGATGTAGTTCAAATCGTAAACCTGATATATGCTGTCGAATAGAGGATTTGAGAAGAAACGAATTAGAAAAGTACTAAGAAGGCAAAAGCGGTTTATATTCATATTTTGAGAACGCAATTGACCAAATTAAATGACCTGAATTTATCTGTGCTTGTAGGATTGCATGACCAGAAGATTCCAGAGATGAACTTTATTCTGTATATTTTGTAGTAATTTAAAATTCCTGACGTTTTGCTCATTGCTGCGGGGTGCAAGTTCACTCTGCATTTAAAAATGCTGTAGCTTCAATCTAAATGTCCAGCTTGGAGTATTTAGAAGGTTGCAGTTTAGGCTTTAATATACGAATTTTACACATTTTATTACAATGGCATTATATCAATACATTATTCAGTGCTTCAGTGATAGCGCTATTATGCTATAATGGTGATCTGGATTTAAGAGTTAATTAAGTAATGCAAAAATTGCTGAAGTTATAATTGATCGTGGCAATAATGAGGAACTAAAAGTGATACAAAGTGGTCTATTCAGATGGTGACTGAGTGTCCATGAAATCTAACTTGTTAAATTTATTAATATCACAGCAGAAATCTGGTGAAATTTTTTCTAATGACTTGTTCTGTTCTATTCTGCGGTGTCAAATCAGGTGAATATAAGGAATACCTCCAACTATTTAAAGATATAAGGCAGTGAAGAAATAAATTAGACAGCATTGCAACAGAAAGAGTCGGAACGAAAATAAACAAATTATAAAAAATAGTTTCCACCGAAAATGAATATTCAGCCTTTTGCCTCTTAATACCGAAAGTCACTTAGGCATTCGCATTTTCGACAAGCTTTTTTAAATCCACTTGTTACTACGAAACAATAAGAAACTAACAAATCATTCACAAGACTAAAGACGACAATTCAAATTGTATTGTATTATTGGGAATTAGAAAATTGTAATTTGTTTACAAAAATATGTAAAATATGTGTCTAAATGAATCGTCATCTACGATTTCTGAGAAAGTCACAAATATATAATATTAACAAAAAATTTTGAAATGGTGAACGAAAGGTATGCCGTAATTATATTACATTTATTGGAAATATGTTCGTCATAGCAGGCATTACTAAGTGTAAAATTTTAATCCAGTAAATTTTTCTTCAAAAATCTATCGAATTTTATTGAAATATTTCAATGTTTGTTCACGTGCTTGTTGTGTTAATAATTAGTAGTTTTATTAAACTAGTCGAACTTGTTGGTCCTTAGGCAGTTTTTCAGAAGATTCGGAAAAAGGCTGTGTTCACATTAAGGGCTGCCAATATATTATCAGTTTAAATGTGACAGGATTCATTTTTACATAGGTCATTGTGATAATAACAATAACTAGCGGTCGCCCAGTGGTCGATATCCGACCAAACATATTGTCAAAAAAAGTTATTATACCTATATGAATTTGCACATTAGCAACGTTTTTTAGTATTATACACTTTTTTGTGTACTTATACAAAATAGTTCACTATTCGCAATGTTGTGTCTTACGGTTCCAGTTAATGTACATTTACGACGCTAAGGCATATTCAGTAAGCAAAATTAAATAACATTCTGTTCCCGAATAAAAACGAATATACAAATTTTCTTGCCATCATACTATTATTGAATAAATTAAAAATACAAATACACTTAGAGACTTCAAAACGTGAATAAAAATCAATAATAAATTTGTCAGTGTCTAAGTGCTTCTTAGTTTAAAGAAAATTGCTGTATATTCCAAACGTTTCGGGGTCTAGATCAGACCCCGTTGTCAATGGTTAAGAAACTACGGATTAAAAAGGCACAATTCTAAGATGTAAATTAAAATATTTGACAATGTGTATTATTTGATTTTTGATGTAACTAAGAGAATTTTATTTGTAATATACAGGGTAGCACAGAAATTTCTAAAGATCATATAATCATAAAGTTCCTTTCAAATTGGAAGAATTTGAAAGGGAGATCTTCAGAATTTTGTGTGGCGCTCCTAGGTGCGACTTTGTTATAAGATAGTGCATTCGGCAAAAATGCGACCAATGAACTTTGTTGATTCAGTGATCCCATTAAAATCATAAGGGAAAACCTAGGAAAAACCTTATGAACTATCCCGATATTGGGTTGTTCACTTAGACATTGAAAAATATGCCACATGTATCAATCAGAAAACAATAAATTTGTCCTCTAGCGGTGGAAAGTTTATTGGCGCTAGTTCAGCTATTCTGGAATAGATGGGGCAATGTTATCAAAGGAAAATTTTGGCCATTTGTTTTTATTAATAACATTAAAGGCCGTTAATTATCAATTAAAAAACTCAAGAAAATTGGTTCACAAACAGAAGGACATGGTACCGAACTCTTTTGAATTTGCGTATTTAGATATAGATTTTTATTAAAATACAGATATTTATTGTTGCAGGAATGTTATGTCAATTAATAAATTACTATTAAATTAATATTTTTTCCAAAATGCTTTACGGTTAGTCAGATATTTCTATTTATTACGATTTCAGTTTCTAAGAAGAAAATGCAAGAAACCAACCCATAAAAAACTATGAAGAGGCAGTATAAATAATTACAATAAATGAGTACTTACATATTAGTACATCTTAAACTCCAGTTACATATACTGGAGTAATCTCAATAATTTCAATTTAACACACACAGTTATTGATGACTAATTCTGTATTATATCAAAAATATAGCACCTGCTGTTAATTTATATTAAATAATACTTTTTATGTTGACAATTTTTGTAAGTGTATTGAAATTGAAATTTTCAAATAACACATTGATATGTCTAAGTACTTCTTGGGAAATAACACCACAGTTTAGAAAATTGTTGTATATTCCAAACGTTTCGGAGTCTAGGTCCGACCCCGTTGTCAATGGTTAAGAAAATTGGATAAAAAAGACACAATTCTAAGATGTAAATTAAAATATTTGACAATATGTTTTATTTGATTTCTGACGTAACTTTTTTTTGGAATATACAGCAATTTTCTTAACTGTGGTGTTATTTCCCAAGAAGTACTTAGACAATGAAAAATATGCCACAAATTTCATTCAGGAAACAACACATTGATAATTTACACATTGAATTAAAAAAGGTACATTAACCTAACGACTAATATTATGATATGCTAAACTGAAATCAAAATAATCAAATGTGCTAAAACGAAGTGAATATTAGATTATTGCCTTAATTTCAGATCTAACTATTTATCTTTAATTTCACTGTTTGTATTTATATCATGGGCTTTGTAATATTGGTTAAATTGTAAAAAAATATTAGCCTTTAAAATAGAAACAATATAAATTAAAAGCATAATGTTAAAATAATCAAATATTATCGGAAGCACATTGATCAGTTGCCACAAAAAACACAATTCTAATTTTAGTTGACAAACCATATTTAGAAAGAAATGAAAATGAAACTTCCGAGTACCAATTAAATGGTTATAATCATATAATATAATTTTTTATGGGTGAGATCTGAATAGCATGATAATGTGAAATAACTTTCGGAACCGTTCAAAATTTGTTAGTTTTTTGTTTAATTTAGTTTGTTTTTGGAGTCAAACCATCTGACGATTTTCTCTCCAAGCAATCTGGCATTAGTGCCACATTTGCTGTCCATACAGTTAGCTGTATGGACATAAATTATGATTATTTTATTTTATTTTATTTTATTTAATGAATAAAGAACTATTATAAAAAAACTTAAGAATTCTGCAATGCAGGTCGTCAGTAGCTGCTAAACAAAACAAAAATTAAGAAAATCGGTTGAGGGACAGAGGAGAAAATGGTACCGAACCGTTTTGTCTATGCCTATTTATATACAGATGCATATAAATACGAGCAGCTGCTAAAGTATAGATGCCAGCAAAACATTAATAGTTGCCGTTGTTTCACATCACAGTAAAACGCTTTTTGATTCAAATAAGTTTTCTATAATTATTCAATAAATTCTAATTCATTTCAACTAGTAATGCCCACTTAACGAAAATGATGTATTCAGATTGGAATTATATTGTGGAGAAAGTGATGTGGCAACTATAGTTTCTTACTATTAGAGTATGACACATTAATGAATGTAAAAATACTATTAATCCGAAAGCATTATTATGGAAATATTGTACAAAACAAAACGGAGTTAAGATGAGATTAATTTTTGATATTTGTGAATTTTCTCAGAAATTGATGTCATGCAAGGCCAGTTAATCGAATCCATTACCTCTAATTGAAAGGTTAATACCACGTCCATTTTTGTTAATGTTGTGTCACTGTCAGCAGAGTCTCCTTCAAGTTTCGCTAAAGATCCTTGTGATCTAAAAGAAGTAACATAATGCATCAATATGTGCTTCACATTATACGGATTATTATGGTTATGCAACCTGTGATTATAGCGTTTAAGTTTTTGTAAGCCATATTTAGAATCCATGGATCCTTTCGAGACGGGCAGTGACTCTAAATTTGCCATTAATAAATTTATTGAAGATTTTAGCTCTTCTATATAAAGCGACTCCATTTCTTTCAATACGAATTTCGGCATTAGCTTTCTGTTCTAAAATGAGTTAAGTAGATATGTTATGTTATGACAAAAGTTATGCAACAGAAATGCTGTGAAAACTGAAAATCTTCAGCATTTCATATGCTTAGTAAAAAGACTGGTTACCATATTACTAATTACCTTATACAATATATTTCTAATTACCTTATATTCAAGAAATGCTGAAGATATTTCATTTTTAACCTTTAAAGAGATGACTGAAGCTCAATTGTGGATACACTCTGCATTAACGAAGATGAATTACGAATTGTAATTTTTGTATGTAGTATTTATTATTTTAATATTCTGTTTATGTTGTTAGTGTATCCTTTTACCATTTTTCAAGTAACAGAAAAGGATAAATTAATTTCGGTTACTTTTGTAAAACAAAATGATCAAAATGAAAAAGCAACAGAAACATTTAATATCGTCTTTCTTTCCAAAAATACTTTTAAACTCGTATTCAGTTTAAATAACTTCCATTTTTTATGTATCATATGAAATCCATCATACCAAATGATTGATTTGTCATAGCTAAATAAACATATAAAGTTTCAGTTCGTTACGACCTTTAGAAGTCCGCAATGGCGTTCAATGGATTGTAAAATCTCGAAAAGATAATATCATAATTGTTTTAGTCCACATAAGAATTCTTTCCAGGAGTTTCTGTGGGTTTAGTTTTCCCTAAAACTCCTAGATGTGATTAAATATTAAATTCAGCTATACATTCCAAATACATAATTAATCATTTAACATTTCAATAATTTGAGGTAAGCGCAACTGATGAAGATTCTCGACCAGAAACAATATATTATCTTGTTTTCAATGCATTGTAAAATCTCGAAACGGTTGTATACAACTTCTAACGGTTGTAAAATCTCGCAAACTGAATTATCGTTTAAATATTTGTTGGAAAGAAGTAGACGTAACAAGCTGTAGAAAAGAAATTAAAATTATAATATTAAATCCTTTTGTGTTATCGAAACACGTTTTGCTTGCTAATGTTAAAAGATATAGAAAGCTTTAGAGAGCGTGAATAGGAAAGGAAAGATTAAAGAGACACTCATATGCATGTACCTTTTCCATTTCAGATACTTTCTGCATTCTACCATCTAATTCTCTCCTGATAGCTGCCGCTTGTTCATCGGCTGAATCCAGCTGAAAACCAAAAACATGAATTTTGTCTGTTCCAAAAACGATTAGTTCCGACGGCTTACGAGAAGAGCATTAAACAAAAGTTGGTGTTCGAATTTCTTCACTCCTAAAATTTGTTGAAACATATCGTAAAGTTGTTCCTTCGATAAAATCAGTTCTGAATTTAAATTTTGTTGCATTCTGGATGGCCTTTTTGATTCTTCATCTGTAACTGAAAATTTGGTTTATGACAACAGGTTATTTTAAATTTTGCACTAGTCGGCTTCAATGGGAACACCATTAAATCCTAAAGAAACTACTAAGGACCAATAAATAATATTTACATGTTTGATAAGGATAAATGCAGAAAGAACTAACAAAAAAACAATGCCATATAGAAAATGGGGATGATGATGCTGATTCTTGTTAATCTTCTCTTGTGTTCCTCGTCGCTACCTATTGTCGTTCTCTCACTCTGTGTGTATTGATTTAGTTAAATGTATTGTATACATATGACTCCTATTTTTTTTGGTCTGTATATTATCGATTTGGCACCCGGTGGCTCTTTTTGTTGTTATCAATCATAATCATCATTCAATAATTCCGATTAAATTACCAAGCTGCATCTACTGGCTCTCAAATTAAGTTGGTGAAATTTTTAGATATGTGTTGCTCACCTAACATCATTCCTGTCTTTTTTAAATTTCTTTCCTGATGGGGTTAACTATAACTACGTCCAGTAACATTTGGGAGTAAATCTGTGTTGTAAATAAAAACCCCTCATTATGAATTCTTATAAGAATCGCATCCGTCAATCATTGACAAACTCATGGGTTCCGGATAGTGATGTGGTACACTGTGCTGTGCCGCACTTTTTGTTAACACTTGCTCGACACCTTTTAAATTAGTAATATTTTTTTTATTTAGTATTAAATAATGTACCTGTTCATAAATTTAAAAACTTAAACAATGTAAAATATCATTTATTTCTTATTTATGTATAGTCATATAGTGTGTCTGGTACGACGAATAAAATTGAGTTATGTGTATGGCCAACTATCAACTCTAGCTCTTTTACGTATTATATGACACATGTGTCGGCAAGCGGCACAGACACACCGATACTTGTGTTGAATAAAGTGTGCTGCAACGCTACAACTCACAAAATGGTACTGTGCTCTGTGATAGCCGCAAGGAAGACTCGAGATTGAGTGCCAAAAAGTGCACCATCTCACTCGGCATTGTTTAACTCAATCTGTGTGCTCTCGTTTAACATTAACAGTTTTTTTCAAAAATTTTACCTTGATTTTGTGTTCTAATCTTTTGTTTTTAATTAAATATATCCAATAACATTAAATTTAAACGACTCATGTTCTATAAAATTATTGATTCATTGAATGTTAAGCTTAAGACAACCCATAATTAGAGTATGCGTAAATGGTTGTTGCCTGTATTTAAGGTATGTAGTCTAATAGTAGATTTCGTAATTCGGAATATAATTGATTGAGTTTGTTTATAAGGTACAAATTAGGGCAAGGCGAGAGTTTAAAAATACTGTACGGGAATGTCTATATTTGTTACCTTATACTGTGCCTGGAAAGACAAATGAGAGCAACAAAATTGGATTATAATCATCGTCAACTATCAACTCTTCTATTAAGCTATATGGCACAATTGCGCCATAACACTGTACTGACACACTAAGCCGTGCGTGTGTTGAGGCGTCAGCACTCCAAAATCAGAAGTGTTACCGATCACTAATTCCGAAAACAGGAATTATAACGAGGTTTCTTGGTACTTTTGAAATTATTTATTATATTAATCATTTGTGATTGTAGTCTCTGTACAAATATGTTTTTGTGGGATAACGAACTCGACACAAATTCTGCCGCTTTAGAATTTTGATTATTTTTAGTGCAACACATGAGCAACAATATAGCAACTCATTATAGCAACGGTTTTTTCTTTAATGATCTCTGCAAACTATTCAGATTCAGATCACATGTATATGTCCTTGATAATTTTTTTTAATAGACCTACTAATGAAACTTCGTTGTAGGATTGCTCTGCTCTTTTTTGATGCATACACCGATCGATTTTTCTATTAATCTTCGTCAAAACGCAACGCGGTTCTTCTTTCAACATAAAACTGTCCCTAACCCGAAGACTTTGTTAGTGTTTTTTATAAGTGTATGTTTACATACTCGTATTTTTGAAAAATAATTGTCGTATTTTGTGTAACTTACCTTTTAATATACACTCAAATTTGGCCATCCAGGATGATAAAACAGTCTCTTTAGTTAATCCTTCCATTTCTGGTAAAGATCTAGAAATTCAGCATTTTTCATATTAATTAAGAAACGCTTTCATAAGATCAATAATTTCTCTTTATCATTTCATACTTATTTTTACATACCTTACTCGTTTTTCAATATTATTTCTAAAAACTTCTCTAAAATCGTACTGAGAACAAGCACCAGATTGCACCATTTTGACAACTCTTTCGGATTTCAAAAATACATCATAGTAATTCTGTATGGCGTTTTGAAATGCCTCGTCCGCCATTATTTGTGTATCCCCTTTAAGGAAACTCTGAAACAATAAAAGTGTTGTTACGAAAAGAATATTGGTGATCTAAATACTTCAACACCTTTTAACCCGATCTCTATAAATTCATTTATGGCATATAATTGATTACTGGAATGTGATTTAAAACGTGCAAGTCTCAAATCAAAAAATAATAATAATAAAAAATTTTAGTGGAGTCACCGGCGTTGACCATATTCGTCTCCCGTTCAATTTACTATTGTGTACTATCACATAAAAAAATTTAGTTCTATAACATTTTATATCAGACAATTCATGAATAATATTTTTTTATTCAAAATGTTTTTAAAATGCGTCGAATACTTGACGGCTGCACAATGAGCGCTTATTAAACTGAATCTTTGAAAATCTCCAAAAGTGTATTAGAATGCATAAAAATAATTAGAAATTAGAAAGTGTAACAAAAGTAGTATTATAAAACCGGTGACTCTATCAAAGTATATTTTCACCTTCATACTCTACTAACTCTGACTAGTGATGGGATCATTCGAATGAAATATAATCGATCATTAGATCAAAATATTCGAATAAAAAATAATCGATTATTAAACTTGAAACATTCATGACGAGCGAGGAGAACGAGCGATACAACAGATCGAGCGATGCTGCATTCGAGTTATAATCCGAATGATTTCCTTGCGAACGTGCATTTCTGCCATTCGGCCTTCATATAGAAGCACTATCGTTCGTTCTTGCTTCTCGCTCTTATACAGTAGCTTGTTTACGTCTTTCATTGGACAGAAGTAATATGTAAATACTGTATTTTTAGGGTAGGGTGCAGGGTATTGCAATGCAAAGTAATTTGATGAATTGGATGTTAATGAGGAACATTATACTGAATTATTAATAATTGTTCCTTCACAAATAAATTTTTAATTAAATGAATATCTACGAAAAATTTAATACTGTAATTTTATCTAAATTAAATGTTTACACACAGGGCAGCAGCTAACACGTAGGAAAGGTTACGGATCTGAGAATAAATCAAGCGAGAATCGATAGAATCATAAACGTACCATCCGAGTGATCAATCATTCCAGCGATTGTTCGATTATTAAAATCACCCGAGTTGTAATAATCTATTATTAATATCGTTCGATTATGCCTATCACTACTCCTAACCATAACTCATTATAGTTTTCAGGAAGAAAATATCTTGTTCTTAGTGTTAGAACTGTTAAATTGTCGAAAGCATCCTGTCTACTATTGTGATATCCTTTCTATTCTATTATTCTATTCTTAATAGGATATTAAAAATTTACAAATCTTACACAGTATGAAAAATGTTACTGCTAGGAAATGACTGCGAATTTTTATTCGGTATGTGTCAATGCAATATGGTTATCGTTTTAAAATAAAAAGAGTGCGTCAATTTTTTGATGAATTAAGCACCCATCTGTTTACAAAAGATTCAAATCAAATGAATTAAAATCTTTAAAAAATCTAAATTTTAATGTACTCCAAAATGTTATTAAAATTTGATATTAGAATATGTACTTAAAAATATAAACCAGCGACTCCACCAAAGTATATTTCCTCATTATAACTCATGGTGATTGCATCTTATTCCTAAAACTACCTAATGCCACTTGTCTACTATTCTCATTGTGTGTTCTATTCTTGAAAGTGTATTAAAAAATTATGAATCTAACATTGAATGAAAACGTAACTGTTACTAATAGGTAATGACGGTGAATCTTTATTTGGTATGTGTGAATATTATATGGTGTAAACCAGATGATATTAAAATGGATATGGTGAGTAATTTTCAAGAATTAAACACCCTATATTTAGAAAAGATGTCCAAATGATTAAAAAATTATAAATCCAACAATGTATGAAAAATGTAACTGTTACTACTAGGAAATGACGGAAAATCTTTATTCGGTATCTGTCAATCAATGACTATGAAATATAAATGGACCCAGCACTCTCACATACGACCAAACGAAAAATGGGTTGAAATTAAAGGTCATGTTATTCAGATTCAAAATAATACAACTACGTACCTAATTCCCAAATATATATATATATATATATATATATATATATATATATATATGTGTAAAGATGTGCACAATAACATAAACAATTAGTGGCTTAATTACTAATATGTAACAGTAATTATCAAAACATTTATTATTCACGTAAAATGTAGTTTTATTTACTGCTTAAATGACCTTTTGTAAAACTCAATTAACACGTTTATGATCTAACACTTACCGGTGAGAAGACAATTCGGCAAACGAATATGCTGTTTTCCTACATGTAAAACACTAAAATAACGCTTTATTATTGTTTTTACACTTACACAAAATAATCAATGATTTCAAACAAGTTTCAACACCCAAATCACGTTACACAATATGAATTACGAAGTTAACCTCAATTCAAAATGTAAATAAACAGATTTGTGCTGTTGCCTGCTGGACATAAATGGCGTAAAGTATCGCCGTTCACTCAATGCTTACTTTACCTACATTTACGTCTTGTTGGTTATAATGGAAAGACGTTTGGCATCGGTTAGCAATTGTTTACCATTTTGCGGCAAACATCTTTCAACCCATTTTTAATGTGAACAGACAGGTCCATTTATATTACTAGTCATTGGTGTCAATATTATATGGTTTTCTTTTTAAAATGTACAGAGTGAGTCAATGTATGGTGAATTAAACACAAATGATTTAAAATCTACAACGAAATCTGACATTTTGTAATGCTCCAAAAAGCTAGAAATTCAACATCTAAATGGCCATTGGAGAAAATCCATATTCTGGTGGAAGAAACATTATTTCCAAAACCTTTCTCCCACTTTTTTAATCTCAAAACTTCGGACAAAAAACTCTGCAATTTTCAATTTGACTATGAAGAAAAATAACTAATTAAAGAATAAAAGTTCAAAAACCTGACTACAATTTTAGAAAAACTATTAGTAAATCACCGAGAAATAGGGACTTAGATATTCATCCAATAGCTTTTTCTTACTAGTGATTTTCCTTCATTTCCAAAGACCCACAAAACTTTTAAGGAAACGGAGCCAATGTTAGATACACCACTGTAAGAATCACTCCCTCTTCCCATAATGATTAAAATATTACCCTACCTGAAATCTGTTTATGATGGTCTCCAGCTGATGTTTGGTTATCTTTGTTTGTCTCCTAGTCATATCCGTCGGCTGTTTCGCGTTAAAGGGGTAGGCTATACATCGAGATATAAAAACGTACAGTTGTATTCTTCTTTTCCTTTCCTCTTCTTCCCTTTCTTGTTTCTCTTGTATATCTACTTCGGTTTTTTCCGAGGCAACTGAAGGCGATGGACTCGTGGGTCGGGGTAAGGAATTCGCTCTGGAAGACCCCATGCTGTGGCTGAGAGTAAGCGTCTCAGCCGAAACGGCACTAGAGGGTGATAATGAACGCTGCGTAATCGGCACATTCGTAGCAGGTACTTCTAAATTCCCACTTCCCAACTCCGACCCGTGAGGGTGGTGCTGATGGTACGGCGATGGTTCTGCCTGAAAAGGTAAACCACATCCAAAAATATTTTAAAAAATAATAAAAATCTACGGAATATGACAGGTCTGTCATATTTTTTTGTCTTAGTAGCTGGCTGTAAGTTGTTAACCACTTTTAATTAATAAACTGAAGACCACAGAGGATGCATTATTTCATTATATAAGGATATAGTATAAATAGATGTTTTCATATTGGTTTTACCAAGAAAATAATAGTAGTTCCTTTATAGTTCTTTTATGAATTCTTAGCATTTATTTCGAAACTATCGGTAAACTAATTTGAAATTCTCAGAATTAGTCTAAAATATTTCCATGGAGATAAGAGAAACTCAAAAACAACGACACGTTTTTTGGCATACATGCGTTTATCAAATTTCACAAAATACTTATTCTAACTAAACCATTACATTGTAATTTACCTAAATAATTACAGAGAGCCATAAAAAGATTTAAGACTGGGGATGGATTAAGATCTGACTGATTATTTAATGGCCTACCTGAATATTTGTATTTGTAAATTTCTAGGGATTCTAATAAATTAATTTTACTGGTGTTAGTTTCTAAATGTAAAATTTTACATTATCATTGAAGTTATAAATAACTTCTTTTGTGTTCTGTAGTACAGTAGTAAGTTATCGATGAACTGGGGATCAAAACCACTATTTGTTGTTATTTGTGTAATGCTGTTTAATTCTTTTTCGAAGTTTAAAATTTTTTAGTTTTAAATTATTTTGAATTTAATAGTATTTTATTTTAAGGTAATGAAGGTTTAACTATAGGCAATCCATTACGTCCCCTTTTAGCAAAAATATTTATTAATGATATAGAGATAAGATAATTTAAAAATACAAAAGAATTAAACAGAATTAAACAAATAGCAATAAACAAAGTGCTAAAAAGCTTTATGATTGCTTTAAAACTTTAACGTACTTGGGTGTAACAAGTAATAAAATTAAATCATTTTTAGAAAAACGGAACATAAATATATCCAAATATACTAAGAACAATAAATCAAGAGTGGATTACAATTGTAAATCCGGAGTGTACACAAAATAACTGCAGCAATTGCGATAAGCTGTATATCGGTAGGACAATTTGAAATTTTAATACGCCTACCAGAGAGCACAAAAGAAGTTATTTAGCACAAAACAATAAATCTTATTATGGACGTCATTTAATAAAGGATAATCATAACTTTAATGATAATATAAAAAAAATTACATTTAGAAACTAATCCTAGTAAAATAAATTTATTAGAATAGCTAAAAATTAACCAATACAAATATTTAGGTAGGCTATAAAATAATCAGCTAGATCTTAATCCATCCCCACTCTTAAATCTTTTTAGTGGCTCTGTGTAATTATTTAGGAACATTACACTATATATATATATATATATACGTTTCGCCAAAATCTCACTTGGCATTTTCATAAGGCTTTTCCTCTTCTTCCAACACGAAGGGTGGCTGCAGGTTCGGACCTTTCCGGACTACTTCGTATCCGAGATCGTCGGCTAGGTCGTTCTCCGCTTGGTCTGCTCTCGGTGGCGTCTGAAGTGGAAGTAAGCTCCGATCGGAGGCGGGGCAAAGATATAGGAGGGGACTCGGGAGATTGCATAAACAGCGGCGCGCACATATCGGAGCTCACTTCCACTTCAGACGCCACCGAGAGCAGACCAAGTGGAGAACGACCTAGCCGACGATCTCAGATACGAAGTAGTCCGGAAAAAGCCTTATGAAAATGCCAAGTGAGATTTTGGCGTCAGGCGACCGTTCCTTTACAGGGACAAAACTTTCAACGGACGAACACCCGGACCATCAAGAGAGCTACATATACATATATATATATATATATATATATATATATATATATATATATATATAGTTAGAATAAGTAAAAATAAGTATTTTATGAAACTTGATAAAGGCATTGTATGCCGAAACAGGGTGTGTCAAAATAAAATGTATATCTCGAAGTGTATTTTCGTTTTTGTGTTTTTCATCATGGATTTACATCAAGTAGCAGCCACAAAAATCCAATATTGGAGATAGGCCATAACAGAAAAAGTTGGCCGATATTATAAATAAATATTTATACACAATATGTTTCATTTTTTGTGTTTTACAGTATATTTCACAAAACAAATTTCAGAAATGATCAATAAACCGTTGCTTGCCTTACCGGATGTGTGTAAGGCGATGTATGGTGGTGATGGTGT
Organism: Octodonta nipae; assembly: GCA_034190945.1. Classification (NCBI taxonomy): domain Eukaryota; kingdom Metazoa; phylum Arthropoda; class Insecta; order Coleoptera; family Chrysomelidae; genus Octodonta; species Octodonta nipae. The sequence goes on from CM067216.1 coordinate 13,259,941, forward strand.
GACGGTGGATGGTGTCCAACATGGTGTCCTGTTCCATGTTCGTCATCGGTGTCTTCTTCGGATGAAGATGGATCTATCATCTTCTATCTGCCTTCAGTCGCCTAATCTAGAAGATGGATATATAAGTGTTTTTGAAACTGTTAATAGATTCGGTTTTTTTTCTCTCTTTTTTCTATAACAGATGGATAAGTATTTGAAACAAAATGTAGGTGCCATTTTGAAAATTTGCCCGGTTACCTTTTAAGGGACCTTCTCACAGATACTACATAATTTTTTTAAATTTCTCTAGTACACTGATGTTTTTATTAAAAATCTCAATTCTGTTACAGAATGCAAGTGAAGAGAGAAAAAGGCTAATTTTGGGGAAAGGCTGATGTGGGCTTTTTTCTTTTTTGACGTCTCTGGTGTCTAGCGATGTCTATTAACAATATGTAGGACATAATTTGATTTTAAAATTTTCTTAATTAATGGGTTGGCAACTAAGCTCCCGCCGTTTTTTTTATATTTAAAATTGCGGAGTGAAAATAAAATATTTTGGCATAATGTTTTGTGTTATTCGAAAGAGGACGTTTTGTTGCACTAGAATCTGCGTTTAGTTGTTTTTCTCGAATTAATTTTTGTTAATTTTCAGATCATTGAAATGGAATGACAAGTCGACAAAAATAAACATTTTCGACACCTCCTTCTTTATTCCTTCAATCAAGGTACTAAGGCCGCAAAAGCTTCTCGCGACATAGCTGAAAGGACCGCTCGCACTGGCCAATCCAGAGGGTGGGCTAAGGGGCTGATCCCCCCCAATCAGTTGAGTGGTATGCTTTTTTAGGGTTTATTGTGCTAAAATCAACCTTCAGTGAGGTCAAGACCCCCCCCCCAACGTGATCAAGCCCACCAACGAGATTAAGCCCCCCAAAATGACAATCCAGGATCCGCTCCTGACCGTTCGTCATTGCTATGCCAAATTCTAAAAATGGAAATTTCGACCTCAAAGACGCTCCTCATTCTAAACAACCAGTTGAGTTCGACCAAGAACGATCTTTTGGATGCAGATCCACGCCAATCAACCAGAGAATTGGCAGAAAAAAAATGAAATACTCACATACCGCTTTAGAGAAACATCTCCATTCGATGGGAAAGGTTCAGAAATTGGGGGCATGGATTCCACATGTATTAAATGACAACAACAAAAATCAAAGATCGACAATTTTGCTTGCTCGTCACCGATCAACTCATGGACACAAGCAACAATTCCTTTACCGTATCGTTACCGGGGATGAAAAGTGGTGCCTTTACGACAACATGAAGCAGCACAAAAAAACAAGATCTTCATCTGCGAAAAACGATGTTATGCATTTGGTGGGACTAGGAAGGCATTCTTCATTACGAATTGCTTGAAAGAAATCAAACGGTAAATGCGGATCTTTACGTTCAAGAAATGCAACGCCTCAACACGACTATCCAAGAGAAAAGACCAAATCGGCAGCATGGCCCGCATATCGCCGACATCGCCATTCATACACTTGGCTGGGAAGTGCTGCTACACCCTCCGTATTCTCCCGACTTGGCACCGTCTGATTTCCGTCTCTTTCGATCGCTTTCGAACGCTATGCGTAGAATTTCGTTCAACAATGATGTGGAATTAAGGGACGAATTTTTTGACACGAGACCAGGTGATTTCTACCCTCAAGGTATTGAAAAAATGGTTGAACCTTGGGAAGAAGTCGCAAACAACAACGGAGAATACATTATTAATTATTAGTTGTTATATTTCATTGAAAAATAAAATTAAAAAAAGGCGGGAACTTAGTTGCCAGCCTGATATATAAAATCATAGCAACACTAGAATAATGTTTGCCAAAAATTCAGTCATTCAAATAACTGTTCAAAGCTTATGCTAGATCAAGATATAGCAATAAAAATTGCAATGCCAGAAATTATATTTCGATAGCTTTTATAGTTTTTTCAGGGTAATTTTAAAATTACGATCAGGACAACAATATTATGCATTAACGAATTTACAAATTTTATAACCCATTGAGTTTTCATAACTAAGCTATACGAAAATGCTAGAGCATTTTAAACTATTACAGTTGATTAATTAGAAACAAAATGAATATGAAGATATACAGTCGTTTTTTAATTGGCTTCTACGCTACGAAATCGAAATATCGCAGCATAATTGTCGGTTATGTATATTTTAATTACATAACAATTTCAAAACAATTATTTCCAAAATATGTATGTATTTTATAAACAATGCATTACAGAAAACAAAAAATAATAAGCCACCTCAAACGGACGGTATTCAAAATCAAATTATTAACATTTTTTTAATGCATGTTAGGGGACAAAATCGTACAGAAAAGATAAAAGGAAATCGAGGTCACATACATTGATTTCTGCAAAAAGAATATTGCTGTTTTGCATCTTCAAAAAATATTTTTCAGTACTTTTCTTACTGAATTTGAAATTAGAAATCTAGATCGATCATTTATTAAAAAGAAATAAACCGTGAATTGCTGCTGATAATTTTGAATGAAAAATTAAAGTTATAAAATTTAATTGTTATTTTGTAAAAAAGGATTTAGCTTTTTCGATCCCAAATCTATTAGAAGAACATTCTAGAACATAAAAATATACTAAGCAAGCCAGTAATAAATGTGTATATTTTTCCGAACAGAAGTGAAAATGATCAAGCGCGACATATGTAGAACAAGTGTCAAAACTCCCTAATAATAATCAATAAGACCAATAGTAAGCTGTGAGATATATAGTTTGTAGTAATAATCATGTCCTTTTGAGTAACCCTATATTGGAATAGTTCATACGGTTTTTCCTAGGTTTTTCTTATGACTATAATTGATCTCTGAAAAGTTACAATTAGTTTGGTAGCATTTCTGACAAATACATTTTTTATAACAAAGCAGGGCCGGATTTAAGTTGCTGGGCGCCCTGGGGAACAAAACTGGTGGGAGCCCCTGGGCACAAAAATGGTGGGTGCCCCTGGGCACGAAACTGGTGGGAGCCCCTGGGCACAAAACTAATGGGGGCATACTTAAGAGATTCAAAATTGCCAATAATATTTTTATTTTACTTTTATTATTTTTAATAAACCATGTCAGATAAATGGATTTTTACATATTTATATAAAAACTCTTCGAGAAAAATGATTTTGAAAAATTGCTTAATTGTGCTCGAGTAGCCCTTCCCCTTAAAATATGTATCTTACTCGGTCTTATCCACAGTCACATACTAGATTTAATTGCATCTTCTGTTTATATTACAGCCTTATTAAAATTTTAAAATAATAGGGTTGCCACATATATAAATAATTCTTAAATATAATTTATATAAACGCTTGAGAGTACGAAACCGTACTGACAATTTTTCAAAATCAATATTCATATAATATAAACATTGTATCTTTTTTTGATTGTAAACTTTTTTTGGGTTTGATTTTCATTTACAATTTTTGTTGGATTTTTCTTCAAATATATATTCTTTTAAATTTTGATCTACAGGTGGTGGGGGCCCCAAATTGATGGGGGCCCTGGGCCAGTGCCCAAAGTACCCTTAAGTAAATCCGGCCCTGTAAACAAAGTATTGCTAAAACATTTTAATTTCAATATGTATATTTTCATATAATAGCCTTAGATAACAGGGTCTAATTTAGATCATAGAAATGTTTGGAAGTTTTAAAATATAAATAATTTTCTTTACGTCTTGTATTATTCCTATAAACATACAAAGTACGAGGGCTGCGTTTTATATTTCGGGATTGGACAACCCTAGTGTTGCAATCTGACAACTGACAGCTCTATCGTAAAGTTTGACATTTTTAAGGTTATACGTACTCAGAACGTTTTGACATACGAGCGCTATGTGTTGTTTACAGTAACTTAAAGGATTCAGCTCGGCCGAAAAATGGAATTAAATCGTGAACATTTTCGTGCGATTATTTTTTACAACTTTCAGTCAGCAAGAGTGCATGGATGAACTTAATTTAATTTTTGGCGATGGAACTCCATCAAAGACCACTGTTTATCGATGGTATGGTGAATTCAATCGAGGTCGTAGTTCACTCCAAGACGAATTTCGTGAAGGTCGTTCAAAAACAGTTGTTGTTCCGGAAACCATTGATGCTGTGCGCGACCTGATTTTGCAAGATCGTCATGTGACCTATCGTGAGGTTTAGTCAACCTTACATATTAGTGGGACCAGCATACATTCAATATTGCATAAAAATTTGAATATCAAAAAAATTTGTTCGCGTTGGATCCCACACAATTTGTCAATCGTTCAAAAAAGGCTCGTGTCGATTGGTAGAAAGAAAAGCTCAAAAAATACGATCGCGGTGCTTCAAAACACTTTTGTGACATAATGACAGGTGATGAATCGTGGATTTACGCGTATGAGCCCGAAAGTAAACAGCAGTCGACTGTACGGGTGTTTCAAGATGAGCCGAATCCAACAAAAGTTGTTCGCGCGCGAAGCACTTCCAAGCAAATGATCGCCTGTTTTTTCGGAAAAACTGGACATGTCGCAACCGTACCACTAGAACAACGCAGAACAGTCAATTCTGAGTGGTACACAACCATTTGTTTGCCAGTTGTCTTCCAAGAAATGAGGAAAACCAACCGCTGAAGATGGCTCACTCTTCATCACGACAATGCGAGCTCTCACACATCGGCTCAAACAACTGCATTTTTGACCACTCAAAACATCGTTTTGATGAGTCATCCGCCGTATAGTCCTGACTTGTCACCAAATGACTTCTTTTTATTCCCGTACGTAAAAAACAAACTGAGAGGTCAACGTTTTTCGACACCTGAAGAAGCGGTTGCTGCGTTCAGAATGCATGTTTTGGAGATACCTCAATCAGAGTGGAAAAAGTGCTTCGACAATTGGTTCAAACGCATACAAAAGTGTATAGATCTTCATGGGGAATATTTTGAAAAACAGTAAAGCGATTTTCGATGATTAATATTTGTTTTTGCTCTCTAATCCCGAAATATAAAAGGCAGCCCTCATATAAATGCCATAATTATCATTCAGAGATCTCATTTTGAATAAAACAATAACGCCGATACTAAGAAATGCAAAGGTTTGACAATACTTCTCTAGAAATTTACATTTGTGAAGAGTTATTGAGGCTAACCTTGAAAAAACCTGTATTTTTGTGTGGTAGAAACAACATTTATACATTATTTGCGTTCAATTTTCAAAATAAACTTTTTCGTTTTGTTATATTCTTTTATACATATAACTCTAAGAAAAAAGCCACCATCAAATTCATTCCTCTGGAAGTGTAATGCGACTGGGTTATAAAGCCTTTAAAGAAAATTATGCTATGTGACGCTAATTTGTAAACGTGATACGGGTAGTGCATTGAAATATTTCAATAATGACGATAAACAAGATACATTGCGAAAAAAATCAATAGTTCCCTTAAATAATTCTAGGTCAATATATATATATATATATATATATATATATATATATATATATATATATATATATATCATGTCTTTTCTATGATCACTTACTATCACTGTAACAACCCCATATGAATCGAACGAAATATATTGCCTACATCGGTCGTTTAACCATCGAGTATATGAACACTTCTGTCAGTTCGTAAAAAAGATCACTTCAGCTCTCGCGCATCACCATATCCAAACAGGACTCTATCAACTTCGAGGACAGTAGGACTATCATATCTCTCAATTCTCTTAGGGCAGAAGCTGAAATAGAAAAAAGACCTCTCTGTCTAAATAGACGCGATGACAGTACTCGCCTTCCCACAGCTTCTCCGTATTGCCAGATTAAACAAAGCAGACACGCCCACCAATACCCAACCAATCACAACACAGCCTCATCACGTGACATCTTCTTCTAACCAGCGCTACCTATAAATAAAAGAAGCAGAGCAGACTCAAATTCAGTTCAGTTACCTAGTGATCTTGGGGAGTAAGATTGAGGCCCCGATTCGACTAGACTGAAACTGTCTCTTGATAATGGCTCCGAACCAGGAGTAGTCGAGTATTCATAAATTCAGACGCGGTTCTCATAGGCTTTCTATGATATTACTATACTGTAACAAATATGAATAACATATATATTTGCCTTCACAAATATTTAGACAGAGGATGGAGTAGGTACATACAGAGAATGGCTAAATAAATTATTGCTTCTCTGAATATGTGTTGTGATGATGATGAAATCATACCTGATGAATGATAGCACATGCAAAAATTTGCTCATATTTTATAATTGCATTTCCTTCATGTTTCATTCGCAAGAATAGAAGAAAATAGTTCAATTATATTTGCGTTCTGTCACAATCAAGAGAGGGAAATCGAACACTGGAAAATAATCGTGATATTTTTTATGCAGAAAATTAACTCTAAGGAAATGAACTAGTTATTCAAAAGGAAACCAAGCTTTTTTGAAAGTACCTTGGTTATTCCCAAAACGTAACTTCATGATCTAACTAGCTAGTTAATTTTTTTAGCTCTTAAAAGTGTTTGTAGAAGAAAAATAATGTTAAGAACTTACATAACATCATCGGTGGTATTGTCGCTGAAAGGAAAAAGGGTGCGCAAAAGCAAAGTCATGAATCAGGTGAATCGATGAAAACAATATTTGAAAAGTTTAGAAAATAACAGAGTACTCACTTTAATAAATTTAGATATATTGTTGAAGCTGAATTGTTATTGCTATCCCATTCTGTAGAGCTCGATCAACATAAAATTAACGACGGCAAGCACATAAATTTCCGGCCACAATAAAGCAGCACAGGACGACTTTTCGCCTAAGAAGGATACGGGTACTAACGAACAAGTTATGGCAGATATTCCTATGCGGAAGCGCCTGGCAGCGTCGTATAGCGTCGGCGTCGATTACACCGCCACTGATGACAGCTTACCTACGGCGTGCGACCACTTAGGAATGACTGGAGTAGGGATCATTCGAAAAACTTTAGTATTGATTTCTTTCGCACACTTGAACTAAAGGCCAGCGCGTCCTAAAACCATTTTGAGACGATAAGATTCGCTCGAATTTGGGCGCATGTTACACTGTAGGACGATCGTTATTATCAGAAACAAGTTGCACGCATGATAATTTCTGCTACTGAAGCTTGTCATTGAACACTATCAATTTGCATTAACCAATTAAACGTTGCTCCCGTTCGAATGGGGAAGGTGGTTCTAGAACCGACATAAACAAAATACACATAAATGTACTGCAATTATTTGTATCGCATTGTTGTGATATCGTTAGCGTCACAAAATGAATTAACTACAAGGTCGCTTATGCAGGAAAATGTAAGAAGCAACTACCTCGATTTGTTTGTTTTGGCAAATTTCTTGGTTAATGAAAATGCATTCCTGAATTTTAAAGCTATATCGTGTATTTGACGCAAGGTTTACTGAAATCTTTGCTGTCAAGTTTTTTGGCCGTTTAATCCAATTTTGCTTGCAAGTTTTCTTGTATAAACATGATAGAAAAATATCTTACTTTTTAACATTTATATCTTTAAATACATTTATTTGATTGTAAGATGAATTTTTAAATGAGTCGCAAATATTTCAATAAAAGCTGCGCTGTAAATACTGCGCAGAAACGAGGACAGAACTCAAATGCAACGTTAAAGCTGCAGTGTGGACTTTTACCTGATTTCCGAATGTTTTCCGGATCATCACGTGTTCGTAAATGTTCACCATATATTTTCCCAAGGTCGACCCCAAGAGGTCATTTTAGATGAAGTCGAAGTCTTCTGGTGTGATATGTAGAATAAAGGGAATACCAGAGAGCTTTGCACATCACTGCAACTTTGCAGAACACTGAAACAAAGATAGAGGGAAAAGCCGTTACTCATAACCATTTGCACAGCTGAAAATTTCTTTACATTACGTAATAATGATTTGATAGTTCAGCTAACCACATTACTGAATACCTGGTTTCGATTTATGTGATTTATTGTGAGTATTGCTATGTGGTTTAACTGTAAATTCTATAATCAATTAACATTCTATGCATACTATACCTTTGGTCATTGCACTCGTTGCTGAGTTTAAGGTGGTCGAAATTCCTCTACTGCATACGGGTCTAACATACTCTGGGATCTAGCTGATTTGAGCATAGACTGTCACAATACTATAAGTACTTGAACACTATCAGTATGGAGGTTTATTCCTTCAAAGACGAGGCGATGGTGGTGAGTGGTCTAACGAGGCCTTATTCTTAGGACACGGTATGCGTTAGGTTTTTATTTAAGTATTACTATCATGGAGTTGTTCACGAGCAGTATGGAAATAACGACGCTATCGATATACACAGGGCAAAAGGTACAAAAATGCAGTTCCAAATAATGCTAATGTCTCTGGCCAAACTGCACAGAACGTGGGTGTTTCAGTTCCACCGAAAGTTGGACAGAGGGTAACCAAGACCCTATGGTTAATAGTCTCCAAGGCTGCAAAAAATATTGAGCAAAACGTCAGTAGACATTGTAACTTTAATAATGAAGTAGAAGAAAGCCGTTTTTGTAGTGGTCTAAACACTAACCTTCACCATAGGGTATTTCAGTTCTTCCAATACGATTGCCTTCCTTACTGATCATTTGTTACAATCCCATTTTGGACGTTTTTGAAGAGTATGCCTAATTGCTACTTAGGCGGTATAAGGTAAGACCACATAAACCAGGCTGAAGAAGTTGTGGAAAGTTTTCTTCCATTTATTGCCTTCTCTGAATTGGGAAAACAATACAACATTTTTCTTGCGTAGAATTAACTTCGTCTTCTCATATATTATCCAATTTGCAGGTGGGCAGGAAGAATAGGGTTTGAATAATTTGGATTATGGGAGAAAATGTATAAAGGGTCAGAGTATAGGTAGGCTTTTATTTGGCATATAGTCACGTCATCTGAGGCTCATTACAGGTAGGATTTTATTGACTTTACATCTGATTAAGTCAACAAAGCCTGAAGCACAAAATTATTAATTAAATACATTATCTACTATATTCTTCTAAAGACTATCTTGATGATGGGTAATAAATTTGAGACCCTCGTCGTTAACTCTAATGTTCCCCGTTAATTCAAAATGAATGGCACGTCCAGTCATAAATAGACTTAATATGGTCATAAAACTTTCAGTGTGAGATGAGACACAGCTTCAAGAAGTAATATAGTATTAGTTGGAGCAGTAAAAATAATTCCACAAAGTGACCTCCTGATATAGAAAATAAACGTATAGGGGTTACCCTTGCAAAGGATGGATAGCCCATAAAATGTTTTACAGATTTGGTATTAAATCTAAAACCACAAGCACGAAATTTGTTCGTACAAAGTTAGGAGCAGAAAATTTATCACTTAAGAGAACTTAAGGTACTATATTTAAAAATATTCCTTATTTTAGTGCTAAAAATTTGTCAAATGGGTCCCCGTAGTAGTTTCTGATCTATTTAGTAGCTGACATCTATAAAAAATATAGTTGGGTGCCAAGGTGCCAATTGAATCCAGTATGTGTAAGTACAATCGTTGATTCGTATTTAAGATGATTCTATAGCTCCAATTTATGCAGGAGACCAAAACTAAGATCCGTTTCGTCATAAAAAATCTATTTTTCTTATCCACATAATTATTTTCACATGTGTATACTTTCTATAGCGTTGTTCCAACTTCTTTAATAGTTCTACATAGGAATCTGCCGCCTAGGAATTGAAACAGTTGATAACGCCATTCTTGGATTCATCGTCGTTTTGAAATTGTTGTCGATTGTGTGATGAGGAATATTCGCTTGGTGCAAAGTCAGGACTGTACGGAGGGTGATAGAAAAGATCCCAACGAAAATGAAACTTCTCCTTGGTTTTGCAAAACATTTTCTTATTGTTTGTTTTAATTGCAACTGAATCACAACTGCAGGGATTTACCATTGTGGCAATAAAGATCTGCTCTGAACAACAGGCAGACGACTACTGAATCAAACCAGCAACTGCAATAGTTTCCTGAAGGGCTCGTAGATGGTGCTACATGCGTGAACTTTATTCAAACCTATCGTTAGGTAAACTTGGGTTACTGGATCTTAATTTTGGAATACGCCTCGTATTTCTTGAAACTTAAGGAGTCAATTTACTGGACAGAAAAACAGCATGGTTATTTTATGTATTTGTAACTTTCTAATAATTTCTTTCAGAAGGAGTTTGAGATAGCATTTGGGCGATGAATACTTACACTGGATTGAGATGGTGATTCAAACAAACATAATTAATAAATTGGTACATCGAGTGAACCTTCTAAGGAAATTTATCTAAGACGTCATTCAGTGGTCTAAAAAATATTTTAGGCCACATTGTGATATGTGACTTGAACTAAATTGTGATAATTTTTATGACTAATTTTTGAAATTGTCTTAATGAGCATATTGTTTTATGTGATAACCTGATGTTATTAATATTTTCACGAGCTTGTTTGATTTACTCTAACAAATTAAAGATAGTAGTAATTATTTTCAGACAATCGTGCATTTTCGATAGGCTCTTTGAAATGTTTCCAAAGTATAGTTAGTTTCACACATATGAAACAATGAACTAAAATAATTAAATTGTTGTCCATATGCAAGTGCTTTCACACGTAATTGATTTAACTCCAGTGAAAATTAAATTAATGTTCAACGAATCGCTTAAATATATGCGACATAATATCGTCAGTATCAATAATATTCTGTTTTATGTTTTGTCGCGTTTATGTAACTGTTCAGTAATTTTTTTATTTTACATCACCAGATACTAGTGCGACTTGAATTTAATTGAATTGACTTAAAGGTTGTTCAGCATTTTGCCATCGACAGACTAAATTTATTAGGCCGGCTACCTTTAAAGCTATTAATTAGCAAATACGTAAAACTTTTATGGCGTCGGGTTTTATTTATTAGAATCCGCCATCTTGCTAGTTTGTTAATGTTAAAATATATAGCAAACTGTTTTAGGTAAACCAGCAGAAACGTATTTGTATAAATTATTAAAATTTAAAAGTCATAATAAATCAATAATATACTAGATGAGTCGATGAGCTAAAATCGATAAAATACAACCTAACATCGTTAAATTATGCAATACCAAATACAGCCAAGCAGGTTTTGTAAGGAAACGGAACGCACACACCTGTTATTCGAGTGTCATCCAGGAAGATTTACGACAACTCCAGTTGAGGGCAGATCTGGAATGGCGAACATATCCTTGAGAAGTTTCCATATTTTTGAGTTGCTGTTATTTAGTCTCCAAGCTTGAAGGGCCATGTCTTGTTACCAAATGTACTTTTTATAAAATTCACTTTACAAATTGGATTTCAAACACACTGTTTTCAAGATTCTTTGGTAGCACTAACTCATATCCTTGATTTCTATCGACTATCCAGAAGTGAACTGTTGCGTCCTAGCGCATGTACAATGCATGCGTTTTGCGCCCTTCCTTGGGATCATGTAGCCAGACTGCAAATTGCCAAGGAGCTTGCGCCGCAATATATTTATATTAAAAAGTATACAGGTATAGACCAGCAGATTTAATACAAGCACGTAGACAACTTTAAATAAAAAATATTTAGTTCAAAACTTTAGCCATCATCTAGCATTTTTGCCGCTGAAATATTTTTGTTCATGTATTTCCAGGATATATAAAATTGTATAAATATAAAATTTATTCTTATGAAAAACATGATTAATTGGTTAAAATTGAATCTTGAAAACAAAAATTCCAAAATTTCGGGTGGGGGGGGGGGTTGAACCCCAGACCCTCCCCCCGCGCTGGCTACGGACTTGGCCGCTATAATGCCGTCTGCAATTTTAAATGCTAGAATTAAAAATATGTTTTATAACCAGAGTTTGGTCTTTAGTTTCTTAGACACCAACTTTTTATACGTAAATTTCAATTTCAATTTATTGAACTTGGAGTGCTTTTTTGGACTATATATAGTTCTGATGATTTACTATAATGAAGTATTAATATATTATGATCAAACGAAGTGAATTAATTTGTGTTAGCTTTTTGATGAACTTAGTAGATGATTTCAGGTTAATCAATACGATCAGCCGGAGATCAAATTGTGGATCAAAACATCACGTGTTAATAGCGAAACCGTTCTTCTCTATCATTAATTCAACAACCTTCCTAAAGTCAGAAATTAAGCTTATACTAGAACTATTATAATAGAATTCTACTGGGAAGTTATAAAGCACGTCTAAACGTGTAAAGTATTATTACAAAGAATAGAGAGGTCAGAACACTGCAGAACCCGAGCTGTCCAAATATTACTTGAAAACAATAAATTAACAATATTCATTAGGATGATCTACCTCACATATACAAAAAACACTGACAAAAATTGCAAAGGTATGATGAAACCAACTTGAAATGTGCGCCTAGACACCTTAAACATTGTCAATGAGCGACTACGAAAAATTAAAAATGGCTTAGAAATCAATTTAGATCTTCGGACAGATAAATTTGTTCCCAAAATTCATAATAGTCTGACGGGAATTCATCCGATAATTGGTGGAATCTGGTGCATCGAGGTCGTTTCTCGAAGAATTCTAGAGGCCATGAAGGAATTCTCCCTGCGGCTGTTTGACCTGCTGGAGAACTCCGAGAAGAAATATAAATACGGAGAGCTGATAGAAGGATTCATTCAGTATTCGATTGCCGTACAGTAAAGATCAGGTGTTCAAGATAAATTGTAAATAGTTCTGTGAATATGAATTAAATTCGTAGAAATATATTATAGTGATGTGGACTGTGTTTTTTAAATAAATCCAGGAACTGAACAGAACCAGAGTGTGAAAATAAAAAACATTACAATATTCACAAATATATGCTGAAGAAATGCCCAATAAAGGACTTCACGAATATCATCAAGCCCTTGACCAAACTCTACAAGAACTTGTTGACTTTACAGATACTGTTACACGTGTTAACTTACTTGGTTTATGCAATTAAAAACTATCATCAAAATTGCTTATTGACATAAATCAACAAAGTCTTTTATAAAGACTGAAATTGTTGTCGAAGTTTTATCCAAACTTAGTGAACTATGAACCCTTAGTTACGACATATTTGAAGATTCTTATCATGACTATAGCGTAGAGATTCCAATGTTTAAAGCATTTAACTGGAATGGAAATTAAAATTCTGTACATTTATTTTTCATCAATACTTCGACGGCTTAATTGGATAATTTAACATTACTAAATGCAAACTTAAATGTCAAAAATTCGAAATTACCTAATAACTTTAATTATTCCTCGAAAATTCTAATAAACTACGAACACTTCAACTCCACTCATTTCGAATATTTTCAAAGTACCAGTTGGCAACGAAAATGGTGATATAATAATTTCCAAAGTAATGCACAAATATTATACAAAACTTGAATAAAACCCTTTCGTGGTCAATCTTAATGAATAAACTGATTTTCCGGGCAGTTTTGTCATTGTTTCAAACAATTTGCAGAAAAACATGCTACCAGCGCAGCTCTAAATCCTCATGAAGACATCCGAAGAACAATATTTATAAGAACTTCTCATCTATTATGCACATATTTTTCGGAGTCCCTGTGTATATATATATATATATATATTTTCTTGCATCAGCTTGAGTGAATTATCTTAATACGATCGATCCGATTTGAAAAAAAACAGTCAGATGGCACAAACTAATTTCTTAATAAACTGATAATTATCCAACTTGATTTCGGTTCAGATCGTAAATTATATATTTTTTAAAAGGCATTTTTATGTGTATACCTATATAGTGAAAAGTAAAATAATAATGACATAAACAGAGAGTGGGACCCAAGAGTGACAGGAAAATTTTCTTAAGCTGATCGATTTGCGTCTAGGATATTGTACGCTGGCCGATAATTCATTATTTCACTTGTATGTTTGTCTTTAAGTAACAAGGATAGTAAGCTACTTAAATATGGTATTTGGATCTTTTATGTTTTCATTCAGATTATTAGGAGTAGTCTTGATGTAACGAGGTGAAACCGTTTACCAAGAAATTTTACAACTTATTTGCACTAAATTCTTGACGTTTAAAGATATTGAAAATTTCAATCTTGTTGCACATTTTTCTTTGATATTAATCGCCTACAGCACTCCAAGCGTAAATTTCATTATTGGATTTGTTTCTTAAGAAAAACGTAATATCACATTCTAGATATAAGAAACAAATACAAAATTAAGTTGGCTTTGCCAGATTGCAGCAGTTTGGCCTCTCGTATCTTAGGAAAAAGAGCATTTAGTACTGAGCATGATAACCTTTATTTTAAATACCAAAAAACTCAAGCAATAAATTGCCTAATTTTTATAAAAATTGCGGTGGACTCCAAATTTGTAAAAATATCAAAACCGAATTTTTCAACTCAGTATTGAAAAAAAATTACGTTACTTTTTAGCAAAATTCATATTTTGTGACAAACATGGTACATAATTGGAAAAGGTGACATATGGTGATTGGAGTTCAGATCATGTAGATCTTTTTATAAAAAATAACTTCTCTTTAATATTATTAATAATAAATTTTTCCATATCAAACTTAAGAGAACATACAGAATAATTAAGAACATTTGAACTCTGTTAATCAACGTTCCTTTTCAGTATTCAATTAATTTCGTCCTGAACGTTTTTTTCTCCTGAATATGTAAAATTATTGCTGAACAGATAATACATCAGTAGTACATTTGGAAATTTAATATAAGCACAAAAGATGCAAACTATTTAATTAATTTAGTGATAACTTTATTGTTATGACGAAATATCTACCATAAAATTCTAGACGTTAGACTTTATTTTTAATAATCTAATATCTTGGAGTAATTATTCATTGTATCTTCTCCTGAATCCGAATCCATTTTCTTATTAACTTATGTTGTCTTACTTTTACATACCAGTGTAAAAACACAGTTGTGCACCCTAACACCAAACCTTTATTTTTAACACTCAACGCCGTTTCAACAACTTTAAGTTGTGACCATCGAGGAGTAAACCAAACTAAACCTAAATTACAATTACCTCTAATTTATACCTACCAATAAACTATTAGCAACTTACAGTAATTAGTAAGGCTAAATATGAATTCTAAATAACAGATAATGCCAAGATTTTATAAAATGAAATTATCTAAATTAGGGTAATCTTTAATTACCTATAGTTTTTAACCGACTTCAAAAAGAAGGAAGTTCTCAATTCGTCTTTATCTATGTTTTTTTTGCTTTTTTATGTTTGTTCACCGATTACTCGGAAACTGCTCGAGGAATTTCGATCATTTTACTAGATCCTGTTTGGGTGGATAGCGAAGTGGTCCCATATTTTTTTCATTAACATAGATTGTACCGTTTCTTAGAAAATGGGGAAAAACTATTTTTACCTATTATCATATGTTCTATTATTAGAAAAATTTTATTCGGAACGGTGGACAAATTGAAAAGAGATTGGATAAGTTCCGCGATATCTCCAAGTGGTCAGAAATTTTTTTCTTCAAATAACATAACTTGTATTTTCTTAGAGAATGGGGAAATTTTTTACCTAATTTCTTATATTCTATGCCTTGGTGAAGTCGCCAGTATTATAAGGTTTGATGGAGTTACTGGTATTAACTGTTCGGAACTTGGGGTAAATTGAAAATAAGATGAATTAATCAAAATAAATGAGTTAATATGTAGATACAGTGTGTATTCATAAATCAAGCGATTTCTTTTTATTAATAATTTTAAGAGAAAAAAGTTATTCTTCACCAACAATTTTTTATTAATTGTAGACAAGGTTTGTCATCAAAGAGGACTTTATCGTATAAGAAATGTTCTTAATACATATCTACAAAACAAGTTATTCTGTTCAACAGTAAACGAGGTTGGTCAAGCTAATATATGACAGTAAAATACCTTATGTTAGGCGATATAGAAGAAGTTAATTATATTTGAAATTAGCATCCAATTAAGCCATTGCATCACTAAAAATTGTAAAATAAATACATTTTTAAAAATACAAAAACCGACTTTAAAAGAAAATGGTCAAAAAAGCATGAAATAATAGTTTGCCACAATTAAATACTTTTTCTGAAGTTTGTGCCAATTTGAACAGCGAAGGTGCGAAGTATAACTCACGAATGTACTTCCTAAAATATTTTCACTTTCGCTTGGTACCGACTTCAAAAAAAGTATTTAATTGTAGCAAACTATTATTTCATGCTTTTTAGTCAATTTTCTTTTGAGATCGGTTTTTGTTTTTTTTTAATGTATTTATACTCTACATTATAAAGAAATGACCTTTTAATACATACTTTATGGATTCTTACAAAGTAAACTATACAATGCGCTGCATGGGATAAGGTACTGATAGATCTGCGTGTCTGCCCATAATACTTTAAATCACAATCCTTACATTTGATGTCATAAATACCCAACTTCTGGAAATCAGCAAGTCAGAAGTCGGGTATTTATGAAATCAAATCACCGATTGTGTTTTAAAGTATTATAGACACGCAGATCCATCAGTACCCGTTTCAAAGAGCATATTGCCCATTTGAAATATGGAAGAGCGGATAAATCTAGTGTTGCACGTCATGTTTTAGAACATAACCACTCCATAGATTCAACTTCTTTAAAATTAGTTAAACAAGTAAAATAATTTCTTACGAAAGCATAATTGTTTATAAAAATAATAAACTAATGAAGTCAGACAAAGGTCCTATTCCATACAGCTCATTGTATAGTTTACTTTATAAGAATCCATAAAATATGTATTAAAATGTCATTACTTTATAGCGTAGGGTAAAACTGCCTAGGTAATTAACGACTATCCTAGTTTACATAATTTCATTGCATACAATCTTTGAATTATCCCTGAAATCTGTTATTTAAAATCAAGCTACTTGGAATTTTCCCTTTGTATTAATAAGTATGTTGCTAATAGTTTAGTGGTAGGTATAAATTAGAGAAAATTGTAATTTAGATTTAGTTTGATTTATTCTTTGATTATGGATGATAACTTAGAGTTGTTGAGTGTTTAAAATAAAGTTTTGGTGTTAGGGTACAAAACTGTGTTTTTATATTTGTGACACACCAAAGGTTCCACAGCATCTCCTATACATACCAGTGACAAATTACTTTTCTTAATGAATGGAAGCAGAATTTCTGTTTTTCTTTCGCAGTCCAAAATATTTCTTGCTTGTTAAAAATTGAAATATTCTGTAAGTGTGCCATTTGAGTTAACATATTTATGGACTTGTCAATTGTAGCTAAAGCACGAAAATACTGTAAAAAGTCCCGTACCCTCATATGAACAATTCCAAAAAATCAAAATGTGATGTAGTTTTCAAAATAGCGCAAAATCCAATACTGAAGCAATTTTAAAGACAAAGAAATTTCCAGTAAAAATTTTCTGATTTTCAGAACTACTTGTACTTTAATTCAGTGACGGTAGGTACCTTAATATTGACCATTTCACGTGTATTTGTAAACGTTGACAATGATATGGATAAAAGTGTTCTGGTCTTATTGTTTTCTACACTTTACTATGACAACTTCTGCTTGACCTGCGATAGGGGCGAATCCAAAGAGGGTGATGACCCTCCCCGAAAGCCCCAAAGTTGGTGAGTTCAACATCTAAATGACGAAATCTTATATCTCAGAGCGGTAAAGTAATTTCTGTCAGTAAAAACTGCAGATCAAGTTTTAATGCAGCATTGGAAGTACAATATAACCAATACCATAGAAAAGCCTCCCTTTTACTTAGGTAAATTTGTTGTTTTCCAGTAAAAATTACATGCTGGGCCTGCACTTTGTTTTCATTATCAGGTACCATTTTTTGCACTTGAAACCTCCGAACAATACAAAAAAGTATCAGTACTAAATTAACAATTTAGGTATGTTTCTATTACGACGGGTTAGAAACTAAATCAATTTTATCTTTGTTTTTAATTTTTCAATTTTATATATGGCTTAGAATCAAATATTTTTTATAACTCCCTTATTCTTCAATTCTTACGTAAATCTTTCTTAATAAATCAAAGCTTTGTACAAACTGTTAAAACAAATGACTCAACTTCGAGACCACCTTGTGTCATTCAATAATTTCGTAGAGTTGTTAACATAGATATTACTTAGAAAGTTTACTCATAAACATTCAATTTTTACTTTCCTTTTAAAACTGTATTTCACTTTAAAGCCTTACACACACATTTACAAACATTTTAATCCATTGCTTCTCTAACTATGGGATTCTCTTCTATTTCTTAATAACTTGCTTGAAGTTATAAATTTCTTCATTTATTTCATGATTATGGAGAAGTGAGAAATGGAATATAGGGCGGAACAAAATAAAAGCACTACCTGATTTTATGTATA
The DNA here is from genome assembly GCA_034190945.1 of Octodonta nipae. Classification (NCBI taxonomy): domain Eukaryota; kingdom Metazoa; phylum Arthropoda; class Insecta; order Coleoptera; family Chrysomelidae; genus Octodonta; species Octodonta nipae. The sequence continues at coordinate 13,278,336 of CM067216.1, forward strand.
TATATTTATAAAAAACATAAAAAGTCTGATTTTCAACAAAATATGAAATGAGGAACTTCCCAAGAAGAAGTTTTACAAACCTTACCTCATATTCACTAACAAACATATAAAAGTGTATAAAATAATTATAAAAACAATTCAAATCTTTTGTAAAATACAGTTACAAAAAATAATACATAAATTCTACTTTGGTGCTAGTCGAAAAAGCCGTTTTGGTTAGAACGGACAAAAACCGAAACAACCAATTTGGCCAACAATAAAAATCTGAAACAATTGACTACCCCTAACCGGGCGTGAATCCAGAATAGGCACAGCCCGATATATTGCACTATAATAATGGTAACTGGTAACTACAATCGTGAAATCAACATTCGAAAATAAGTTGTTTATAATCCAATACCGAAAAAACGTTGATTTCATCGCGCCAGGCATCTTGCGGATATCAAATTACAAAATCAGGGCACACCTTCGATACCTAATACAACGTCAGTGCAGACACTGTCATCATGCTGAGATATTCAGAATGTAAATTATATAAACATAAACATATGTAAACGTAAAGAGATGGTTTGACTGACTTGCATATACGAGTATCGTTTTGTTTTCAACCTCTGATAGCACAGCGCTAACATCAGACAAGCAGTAGGTGGGCGATGTTCATAGAATGGAAACGCGCGTCCCCTCCAGCAAATACTCTGTGATAGGGGCTGCCAGACCTCATTTGAGTCTCCCGCCAAGTGCGAATTGCGTAGTGTTATTCGTTTTTTACAAGCAGAAAAATTTGCCAACGATATTGTGAGACTTTGCATCGTTTGAGGAGAGCTATTCAAACAAAAGAGGAGGCATGCTGAGTTCCGGAATCGTTATGATCCATCCACGACAACGCACGTCTGCACAGTGCTGGTGCAACCCAACAGCTTCTTGAGCAATGCAAACGGGATATTTTCGATCATCCGCCATACAGTCTAGACCTTGCGCCGGGTGACTTTCACCTTTTTCCCGAATTTCAGGCGTGCCTTGGATGGCAACGGTTCCAAACTAATAATGAGCTTCAAGGCAACGTCACAGCCTTCTTCAACTCATTGGCGGCAATATTTTACGAATAGGTAAATGCCTCAATCTTCACGGTGATTATGTTGAAAAGTGTACGCAACTTTTAGTAATAAAATATTTTTTATATGCATTTGTCTTTCATTTGTGGTCTATCGGAAGTTTAAAAAAAAACGATCCTCGTATATTTAGCTTTCATGTAATTCCTTTAAATGCGTAATTTTTTAATGGAAGGTTATAAATATCCTGTTCTAGTTCCAACTCTAAACCCCCATTAAATTGTTGGAATACAAAATTCTTTATATAAGTTTACAAGAGCAAAACCGTCAATTATCGATTACATTATGACCAACAGATGTGGATATGGACTGGAGACGCAACTTAGCTTGCTGCTTAGAAAAATAAGAAAGAGGCATGATCCCGAAAAAGAAGAAATAAAAAATGTTTAAAAATATAATAAATATCGAATTCCAATAGTACATAACTCCAAGAGCTGAAACAAGCAAAGTTGAAAAAAAAAATCGATAAAAACCGCATACAGGAAGCGGTTAGGAGAATCTAAAAGAAATCAGGAACAAAAGCTACCAGCAATAGCAGCTTTAGAGTTTCAATGTAAAGAAAATGAAGAAATACTTCGCACCTTAAATTGAAGACAGTGAAAAAAATAGACTCTTATTGTACAGGTGTAAGACCGTACAAAGGAATGGTTCTGAACTTGCAAAAGTCATCAGTAAAACCTGTTGGTATTCTTTGATGAAAACAAGTTCACTTATTTTCAAAATAAATAGGAGAATCAGATTAACTAGGAAACCATTTGGAAAGGCAACCTAATTTTTAGGTCAAAGCTTCCCTTATTTAAAAACGAAATTGTTAACTCGTAAAACAATGATAATATCCAAGCACTAAATGGATCAGAGTAATTTAATAAGAAGAACAGACTCTATATCTACCAATTATATTAGTGACACTACAGCAATAATTAAATTGAGAGATAAACAAATGACATTCTTAGATTTAAAAAAGAAGAAAATAAATTTTCCTTAAATGTGATAAATAAGTAAAAACTAATGCCAATTTATTAACTCTTCAGGCAATTTTAATGACTTCATTTACAAATAATGAAATCATTCTGTTATATAGTAGAAAATGTTCTGAATATTCCAGACAATGACTGATATTATCTTGAACTTTGTTTGGTGATATCGAATGCGCATCAAAATTCAACAACTGACAGATGAAAATATGGCCATTTAGATGAACAAATCGATTGATAAAATTCATTGCAGTCCTGATCTGGTCCTTTCTATCCAGAGTAACTAGAGCTAACGAAAGAAGTATCATACAAAATAGTTACAAAAAGGTGAAAATTTTCAATAAATACAGAGGTCACATATTAAAAATATGAAAAATTCGTGCAGCTAGTTTGGATTATCTGACCGCACGTGACTCTAAAAATTCACATATCCATAAATTTGATAAAATGTTATTATTTGATAAAAATGACAAACGGCCTACAGAATATGATACAAATCGAGTTATTTTTCGGTCGGTTCAGTGCGGTTCGCATTCCATCGGGTCCGGTACTTTTTTAAAAATCACCATACCTGACGAGACGACTGACGATGACGATAACTATCTTCTACTCCCTCGAAACGGGCAGACGAGCAAATATACAAACAGTAGAAAAAGGGGTGTAAATGTTTATAAATCATATTATTACTTATTTGTACCATGTTGTAGATGGTTCCTCCAAGCGATAAGGCATACATTATATCCCATAAATGTAGGTATATCATCTATAGAGTAATACTTAGCACTTTCATCATAGACATGTATATATATATATATATATATATATATATATATATATACACCTATATGTTTATAAAATGTGTAAGCATCTCTAGATCGCAAAGCCTTCTCATCGCCTGTTCTATTTACACAATTACCTAGGAAACAGTATATTATTTATTAATATAATAATAATAATTAATTAATAATAATAATTGTAATTAAAGATCAAAAAATTTGACTACGTCAAGACACCAACACGAGACGCCAACAAGACATTTAACTAGATATATATGAATACTACCATCTGCAAAGAAATTAATTTGCCAAATAAGCCAACATCATGACGATGTAGCACTCGTCAGATCATATCCCGCGCTCACTTACATTTTGTAAGCATGTCAAAAACATTTAGCATGTGGCCATACAGCCTGATATCGTTAGCAATTCGATTTCTTTGTAGATGAGTCTGTAATTTTTGGTGTGGTCAGCTTTTCTCAGTGGCCATTTTCTTGACGAGATTATTGCACACATTTAAACTTCACTAATGACCATTTATAACAGTATAGTATAAAAATTTAAATTCAAAAAATACAAGGTCATAGAACAGCTGATATTATTTATAATCTATATATTTATATATCGTGCAATCGATTTTAATACATTTAAAACGTCTATAATATCACACAAGAAAATGAAGGGTCAATTGAGTTTAGTTGAGGAATCGTTATATAGCAGACAATAAGCGGTAGATTTGAAATTTCTTCGTGACCTCCAATTGTTTTCGGTTCTAAATTCTAAAAGATTATAATTGTGACTTTGAACTGAAATTTTATCTGCAAAGATTTTTATCGTTTCTACATAATCTATGTATCAAATATGAATTTACCAATCAAGTTCAAAATTTCACGGAATTATAAAACTATATAGTCATGTTAAACAAATTAGTAAGCCAAAGAAATAGTAAGAGACATAAAAGTTGATCAAAAAAGTAGTAAAGTACCTACTAAAGATTAAAATAAGAATAAAAGGATCTTCCCAAAATAATAAAAATATTTTGTTCCAATGCACCAATAATTCCCTTAAGCTAATTTTGAAACAATCTTTTGATACTTGCAATCCTTAATTTACCTAAATTATTATTTTAGTCTTGTGTCAAGACCTTTTTTAATATCACATAAACAAATTTACGAATGCTTATTTGATAAACATTCAAACATTAGAACTTTTTGTATATTTGTTATTATTTTACAACGTAATTCTTGTATACAAGACTTGATTCTAGTGTAAGAGCTTATTGGGAAGATGTTTATCATAACAGTACTTGACTGGTAAATATTATTAGTTGAAAATGATTTAAAATGTATAAAATTGTGTAGTTCTTCAAATGGTGGTCACGTTCGAAAAATAAAAACTTATAATTTATTACTGGTAGTTTATATGTCACAGGAACAGTACTAAAGGGATGCCTTCAGATAGGGCTGTTCAGGTACTTTTGGGCTAAGTTGTCGCCATCATGGAAATCATTTCTTGTGCAGCCTGACGGTTGTAACACGCTCAAAATTTCAATTGTCATATATTGAGACATTCGTTTGTTTTTGCTGTTTATCGACAAGCACATAATAATAAAAAGAAAATATTTATTAGTAAACACCCCAAACTATGTTAGATTCATACCAGAAATCATGTAACACATAAAAAACTCGTTTCCTAAGTCTACTTAGTAGTTGATAGTTATTAAATACTACCTCGTAAAATTATAAGAAAATCACAAAACAGTAACAAAAAACTATAGAATGAAAAAATATGACTAATAAGTTTGAATATATATTGGCAAATAAGTGAATAAACAGTATCAAGTGAATAGATATTTGACATGGTTTTATAGAATAATAATAGTATTCCTATGAGACATGTCATTCTCAGTTCAAACTGCAAATTCTCATTAACTGCAGCAGTTTATAACAGTCTGGGTGCACCAGAAATTCCAAAGAAGCGATTATGGTTTCTCGTTTGTTTTTCCAACATTACTCTTCAATTAGACTAGTATATACAATACCCTGAAAATCACTGACAGTACTCTCAGTTTTTCTGAAGTATACATCCTTATGAAAGGGATTTTGGAGAACCGATGCTTCAGACCACATTTTTGAACATAAACCGAAACAACAAATGCAAATCTTATTCCTTAACATAATTCGGATAAACTTCTACCTTGGATCCATTAGGATCTTATGATACATTAGTGAAAACATTTTGTCTAAAATGGAATTCTTCATAAATTCAATTTGTAGTAAAATTGAGAACTTCCAACTAGAAAGTAACCAATCCAACAATTGCTGTGTAATTCAATAATAATGTAAATTTACTTATTTGTTCTCTATCAGAGTTTATTTCACAAATTATGTCGGCAAACTAAAAAACAAAACTAATGATAATATATACAAATTTAAAAAGGAACGGAATGTTAAATATAACGAAAAATTGGACTGAAATGTACATTTACAAGTTAATGAAAAATAAATAAAAGAGGAAGCAATATACGCAAACTAAATGGTAAATTCAACAAATATTAATGTGAGACGAAAAAAACCTTTGTAAAGAAATAACTCTTTTTTTTCTAACAATATTTTATAAATATCATTAAATAATGTAGCGACTCATCAAATTAATCTTTAATTTTCTTATTATTTCCACTTAATGAGAAGCTTTTAATAGCTTTCTTGTAGAGTGGTCGAAATACCCATTTCTATTTTGGTGTAGATTTATTTTTAGAAATCGAAATTTATTTCGTCGAACCTTATTTAATTTTTATATATTCAACCATTTGTTTTGCTTTTTCGTCCTCTGAAAAGGTGTAAGATAAAATCTGATGCATTAATATTCATTGCGAAATCGACATATCCAAATTTTGTCTATTACATAATCCACCAGATTTGAATTCATCGGCGACTCCACCATAAATTAAACTTGTTGAGATTATTAGCGTATTTTAATTTTTGGTGGAACCGCCGGTCCGATTTTGTTGTCTTAAACCGCTTTTTATCTCATAACGACAAATGCAAATTGCTGTTATTGTTAAAAAATTTTAATAACGAAAAAAATGTTTGTGAAATATCCTCAACGATAGAAATTAGGTTTTATGTGATGTTAATCAAAAACTGATACACTACAATCTTTTTTCTTTAATTATTTATACTTGTATTATAGTAAGTTTTTTTCTTTCGTACAGGCCAGTTGCGAAAATTTCTAACGGTTAGAAAAATTAGTTTGTGAACACTCGATTCGCGGATATTTTTTTAAACTGTTGGAATTATTGGCACCTGGACCTCGTCTACAAATTGTCGTCAGAATAGAGTGAAACCTACATGAAACCAGTTTGAACAAGTTATCTGATGTCCGTAGACGAAAAAGAAAGTGACTTTTCGCAACAAGAAATATTTGCAAAAACATTGCAGTTGATGACTGAGGTCCTGAGATAGTAAAATTCGTTTTAATATTCGATGTCAACTTAAAATATGGAAAATAATCAATAATACCATTAGACAAATAGTGTTGGTATTAAAAATATGATGAAAAAATTACGTAAGGTTAAGTTATCCAAGAATGTGTCTTAAAGACTACAGTTTAGTTAAGATTATTCGGTTATGGCCTCTAGAAAGGGCATCAGAAAACTTTCACTTTCACTTTTCATACGAAGACAACAACTAAATTCAGAAGACACTGATCTGTTCACAGGACAGATTGAGCTATTTGAGTAATTTTTGTTGTTAAGTTAACGGACTTATATGAGTTCTGAGACTTCAAATCGTTCAAACTGTAAACACAGTGCAAGTCTGAGGCATCGGTCCTTCCAGTGCTGGAATAGTGCGAGAGCAGTGCGCTCCCTTCACTACACGCCATTCGGAAAAATCCATATTTGGTTACATATATAATTTAAATATTTATAATTGCTACTAAATAATATTTGCCTAAGCGATAAGCGGCTAGCCAGGCAAATTTGCTGCTGGCCGCTTGATTTTTTTGCCGCCGTTCGCCACCAGAAGATCAGTACCGACGCCCAACACCGCCGTCAGTAACGACCTCTGTATAACTGTGTGGTAATAAGCTAAAAAGAAGAGGTGGAGTTAAGTATGGCAGGGTGTCACACGGATGTATCCGTCATCAGGCGGTTAGATCCGCTGGACGGCTAAACGGCTGACAGCAACACGAAGCATCTTGTGTTATGTATGTTGTTATTTTGTGGTTAACACCAACGAAATGGCACAGCCCTAGGTCTATCGGCGCCCTCTTTCACTAGTGGTTTGTGAAATTCGCGTCCTGGTCTTGAGTGAATTGTGGCCCAACAGTGTTCACAGTAGTACTAAAAATAGAAGTATTACGGTCACTCAGAATGTGTGCAAGCGTTCAAATTATAAGCAAAATATCTTTGACATACATTGTTTTGATGTTTCTACTCGGGTTTAGCCAGAGTTAGGTAGTAAGAGTTCTATTTCAGCGAAGAACATTTGAAAGGCAAATGTGGATTTTTTTCTATCTAATACCTTTATTTATTTATTTTATTTTATTTACACCATCCAACAGCACATGCATTTACAGGATGGGGATCCAATACACTCACAAACATATTATTATAAAACTAGAATACACCTTACATAGACAATCAGGTAATATTAAATAAATCGATTTCTGTTTGTAAATCAGTATAGTTATAAAACATCGCATATAAGGGAGAATATTTTAATATACACGGTGCTCAAAAAGTCCCAGTACGGCTGATTATCGCGGCAGCAAGACATTTTACAAAATATGGTCAATACAAAATTTTTAGGAAGTTTTCCCTGGCCACAAAATGGTCATAATGGATTTGTCCTTGACCATAAACTTCAAGGTCAAATCAAGGTTAAGTTGATTTTTTAAATAAAAACACCCATTATGGGTCCAAGAAAGAGATTTTTTTGACACGGGCTTTGTCATTTTATCATAGCTACGGAATGGTCATAATGTATTTGGTAAAATTATATACCTGTCAAAAAATCTTATAATGTCCGTTGTACGAAGCCAAAGTTCGACCTAAATTTGACTTCTGGTGACCCTCAAGGTGAAATGGAAAAAAATGGCTAAGGATACATCTGAAAGTACAATTTCCCCCTTTTTTCATTTCCGGTATCAAAAATGACTGTTCCCATTTGAAAAAATCTGCTTGACCTTGATTTGACTTAAACCATAAATACCTTAGATCAGCGGTGGCCAACTTGATTAGACCTAAGATCTACTGTTTACTAACGAAACCCTGTGCGATCTACCAAGTACATACTTCTTGAAATCTTAAATGAAACAGCATAGTTTAGTACACAATCATGTATTTTTTTATTGGCCAGTCTTAGTAGTTTCACATGTGAGATCGTTTCCTTAAATTTACTTAACATTATATGGGTCCTATATATTAGTGTGAGCATTGCGCCTGAGCATTTTCCACAAGTTTAGCATAATCAGGTTTGTAGTTGCAAATTTCCAACCTTAAAGAATGAGCGTCTGTCAAGCGAGAACGGTGTTTATTTTTTGTTTCTTTTAAGTAGGAAAATGCTGACACACATAAATATGTTGAACCAAAATACGAATGAAGTTGAACCATTTTTTTAAATTTGGATATTTTTCGATGGAAACCAATGCCCAGAAATCTTGACTTACGGATGACCTTGCTTTTAGAAATATGTCGCAGCGCAGAGTAATAATTTCGTTTTGTAACATCATGTGCTCCATTTGAAATGTATCTGCAAATTTTGTAGTCAATTCATAGATATTACTATGATTATTATTACTATTTTTGAAATCACTACAGCGAATTTCGAAGTCTGTTATCACTATATGGCTTGCGTGACACAGAGTCTAATCGTGATTTACATCGGTAATAGTCGAAACGTAACCCCAGTAGTCAATGTCGTCAACTGTCAACTGACTGACTGATACGTCACACGGGACGGATTGATACTTGACATTGACACACGCCCCTCCACCGCATCCCACACGCTTCCCGCTTGTTGGTCATTGCGTGCCGAAAACAAAACACTATACTGAATAGAATAGAGGATAAATACCGTGACGGAACAGCGATTGAGAAATGATGCTGGGGTAGTTGATAATTACGTTGCGCAGTCTGGTCTAATTATTTATATTTTTTGCCTGGCCACGATCGACTGGACTGACAGTCACGATCGACCGGTTGGCCACCCCCGCCTTACATATTTTCTATGAATATTTTTAACAGCCTGAGTGTATATTTGATAATCGGGACTCCAGATAGAGGCATATTCTTGTTTTGGCATTGGAAAATCATGTAGATTTTTCTAAATAGGAGCCCACATAATAATTGTGACAACGAAAATGAGCGCGGCGGAAAACTGTACAATCAAACATGACCTTGACCATATCAAAATTCTGACTCTGATGGTCAAACTTTGCTCTTCATTCCCAAATAAACAAAAACAATTTTTTTAAGAATTTTGATACCGTAAGTTTTTAATGTAATAAAGACAACAAATCTTTTGGAATTAACATTTAATTTCATTTTGCTATGGGCTCACATAAAGTAGAATCTTTCCTACATTAAAATGACTCCATAAAAATAATTTAAAATGCCAGAACATATATTTGCGATCATAATTTCAAGTAAATCAAGATTTCACAAAGCATCCAGAATTAATGCCATTAATTTAAATATACTGACCTGTAAACAAGTGACATTAGCGCAGAAGAATGGAGCAAATTTGCCTCCACATCGTTGTCCCTGGCACTCGTCACACATTTGGTCATCAAGAACATAGGGTTTCACTTCTACTCTTTTGTCAATATCACCATGCTGTAGTTGTACAAAACGAGCGCTAATAGCTGCTATATAACTTTGCTGATTACTGAATGCTACCCTTCCCGCTCCTTTTGGATATTTCAGCTCTGGATCAGTATCTATCCCGGCATAGCAAACGCCTCCATATAACCTGTCCATTATCATGGCTAATTCCACTGAAAGTACAATTTATAGTCACTTCCCGTCAATCATACATGCCTTGAAGGTTTAGTTAGGTATCATATGAATGCCTGACAAAGAGGCCACTTTTTATCGAAATCGGTTAGAGCTACAAAATTGGTTTCACCGTATAATAACTAACAAAGAAATTAATCCTTGTTGAAGTATTTTTCTGAAAAAAGTCTTTATGACTCTGCATTAGACTTTATGAAACTCCTATTTTAAGTGACCAAGTCTAAAAAATGTCAATAAGTCTTAATAACCGTCTCTGAGTTAATAAGACTTATTAAAAGTCTTATAAAAATTAAAGCAAACTTGGAGGTTGAATGGTCTTACGGGTCTTAGCAACAAAAAAAGTGGGTTAAACAATCTTATCAATCTTCCAGGACTGCCTCACATGCATTTCTTGTAAGAAAAACTTCTAAGTATTCTGTCTTATCTTCATTAGTGCTGTTTCAAGCTCTTACAGTATTAGATATCGTTCTTCATCACTGAACACTAATCACTTTTTCAAATACGAGGGCTGCTTTTTATATTTCGGGATTGGACAACCCTAGTGATGCAATCTGACAACTAACAGCTCTATCGTAAAGTTTGACATTTTTGAGGCTATACGTACTCAGAACGTTTTGACATACGAGCGCTATGTGTTGTTTACAGTAACTTTAAGGATTCATCTCGGCCAGAAAATGAAATTAAATCGTGAACCTTTTCGTGCAATTATTTTTTACAACTTTCTACGTGGATTAAGTCAGCAAGAGTGCATAGATGAACTTAATTTAATTTTTGGCGATGAAACTCCATCAAGGACCTCTGTTTATCGATGGTATGGTGAATTCAATCGAGGTCGTAGTTCACTCCAAGACGAATTTCGTGAATGTCGTCCAAAAACAGTTGTTGTTCCGGAAACCATTGATGCTGTGCGCGTACTGATATTGCAAGATCGTCATGTGACCTATCGTGAGATTGAGTCAACCTTACACATTAGTGGAACACAACCATTTGTTTGCCAGTTGTCTTCCAAGAAATGAGGAAAACCAACCGCCGAAGACGGATCACTCTTCACCACGACAATGCGAGCTCTCACACATCGGCTCAAACAACTGCATTTTTGACCACTCAAAACATCGATTTGATGAGTCTTCCGTCGTATAGTCTTGACTTGTCACTAAATGACTTCTTTTTATTCCCGTACGTAAAAAACAAACTGAGAGGTCAACGTTTTTCGACACCTGAAGAAGCGGTTGCTGCGTTCAGAATGCATGTTTTGGAGATACCTCAATCAGAGTGGAAAAAGTGCTTCGACAATTGGTTTAAACGCATGCAAAAGTGTATAGATCTTCATGGGGAATATTTTGAAAAACAATAAAGCGATTTTCGATGATTAATATTTGTTTTTGTTCTCTAATCCCGAAATATAAAAGGCAGCCCTCGTAGAGACCAAAACAGAGCTCAGCTTTTAAGTGATAACTATCAATATTCACCTTGAATAACTCTTATTATTTTCCAGAGTTATTAAAACTTATTGGTACTTTTTTAGACTTGGTTACTAAACATAAGACTTTCATAAATTTTTGTAAAGAGTAATGAAGACATTTTGAGAATTTTCCAGAAAAATATTTCCTCCAGCGAATGGATAACCTTTTTTACATACCCAGGGACATTTGAACAAAAAAGCACCACATCTAGCACTTACCAGCTTTCAAAGGCCGTGGAACCCCTCCGACGAAAACTGTTTTCCTAGGATCTAAAGGCATCGATGCATCTAACACAAAATCAGCATCTGATAATCTCCAAGGTCGGATTTGAACCGGTTTATCTTTGATCGTTGGCGAAGATACGCAAAGGTACAACTTATCATCATCAGTGATACAAGCGTCTATCAAACTTTGTACAGAATTTTCATCCTGAAAATTGATAACACAGTCAGAATTCTATCAAGAGTTTGTCGAAACAAGACCAAAGCTCCGCCAATGAACACATATGGAGATACATAATTGGTCTGAAACTCCTGATTAAAAATACAATTCTGCTAACTTATGTTTTTAATTAATTAATAAATTTTTATTTAGTTTTGAATTGTTTGTAAAATAAATCAAAGTATTTGTGCAAAAATCTATCATATACCAAAACACATCGATCAAAGTTTTCACAGTACCGACATTTGGTCATGGTAGACGTGAAGGGGGTAGATTGTTACGAGAATTCATCCGACAGCTGGTGCAATCGGCCATCAACCAATGCGTGGAAGGGACGTTCTTCCGACACTTCTGGGAATGCGAGATGTTTTGTCTCTCAACAGGCTGACCGCTGCCGTTACTGGGAATTCCCTTAAAGCTTCCAGAACATGAAAGAGTTTCCCGATGGTTCGCGGACTTACCAGACAATTCGAAGAGAAATATATAAATATGAACAGATGGCGATAGGAGGCATTAAGATTTCGACGGTCGTATTGTATAGTTAAGATAAAATGTAAATAAGTTTCTGTGAATATAAATTGTGTTATTAGTGGAAATAAATTAGAATGAGTTGGACTGTGTTTTTAAATAAATCCAAGAACTGAACTGAACCCGAGTGTGAAAATAAAAACATTATAGTGGTGACAGGTGTAGGTGTATTTGTGGAACCTGAAAAGTGAAAAATAAATAGACTGACAATGTTTAAAGCGGTGACTTTGGACCAGTTGAAAGTGACGGACTTAAAAAAAGAACTTGAGGAAAGGGATTTAGTAATTAGTGGCAAGAAAAGTGAATTAATACAATGGCTACGAGATGCCCTAATAAATGAAGGTAACGATCCCCCCGATACTTACTTGTTTGAAGTTTCTGGCAATGGAGACATGAGTATGCTATTAAAAAAAAATTGAAGAAAATTTAAAAGAAAATTTAAAAGAAACCTTACAAGAAAAATTACAAGACAATTCTAACTCTTTAGAGGATAAATTACAAGAAAATTCTAAAACCCTAAAAGACAAATTGCTAGAAAACTCTAAAAACTTGAAAGAGGCGTTAGAAGATAAATTAGCCGAAAATTCTAAATCCCTAGAAGAAAATTTAAAAAGCATGGTACAGAAAAATTCAGAAATGCTGGAAGAGAAAATATTAGAGAACGAGGCTCAGATGGAGGAGCTAAAACAAACAATGGTCGAAGAGTTAGTCAAAAAGGAAACGCGTATAGAGGAGCTAAAGCATATAATGGAAGGCGAGATCAGCAAAATAAGAGAACAGGTAGTGACAATACAAAGAGGAGAAACTCCACCAAAGATCGAAAGCAGAAATAGTCCAGAAGTAGTGGATTCGAAAACTGGCATCGATGGAGCAAGACACAAAATGAAACCTCCACAATTTGATGGTAACTCGTCATGGACTAACTATAGGCGCCAATTCGAGGCAGCAGCAAAGTTAAACGGATGGTCGGTCTGTTGAGAGAGAAAACATTTCGGATTCCCAATATTTTGATAAATGCCATCCGCTCTTTTCTTGATCAGCGTTTATTAATTATTAAAATTATTTTCAAAATGCTGAACAATTTTCACAAACAGCAAATTACTTTCTGATTCTGACAGATATCATTGTTCTAACGCCAAGTGTTTTCGTGATGGGGTAAGAAGAAACATCATTGTGTATCGTCGATCACAATAGCAATAGCTGCAGTTAGAGAAGAGTGTGTCACAAACGTCGTTCACAACAAATAGCAATTCTATAAACAACCCTGTATTCAATTTTTGTAGGAAGATCTTCACCTTAAGATCTACTAATCGCCCATGTAGTTTAATTATACTTGGATATGTAAGTTAATGGGCCAATCACTTTCAATCATAAGCAGCCTGTGTATCCCTAAAAGTTTGGTGTGGATTTTGGTTCCTAAATATGATTGGGCTCTTTAAATACCCCCAAAGAAAAAAACCCCAGTGTGTTAAGTTTGGTTCCCAAAGAGAGATATTATTTGACCAGAAAATTTCGAAATACTTTCATAGACTCTCTCCATGTGAGGCAGGTTGCATAATTTTGTTGGAAAGTGAACATTCTCCATATTAACGTTTTTCAATTGGTTTCAAAACGCCATTAATAGAGGAAGAAAATATTTTTTGACTCAATTATACCAAGGAATTAAACTTCACACAAAACCGTCACTATCAAGGATGTGGTTCTCCCCAAATACTTGTTAGTCTTTAGGTTACCTTTAACTGTTTTTATTTTCTTGAGAACCACCAGAATGATTACTCATAAGCCATGATTATCTATAAGCGAAAGCGACAGTTCAAATTGTTTCACCAAATACTATCTACTAGAAAATGAGTACATAATATATTGATAATGAGTTTAAATAATGAATAAATGCCAACTGAGAAAATTACGTAGATAGGAATTGTTCAATAAGGCCTTTATATTTTTTAAAGGGTATACCCAATTAGCATATGTACAGTGTGGAACAGCGAAATGGAATAAATTCGATAACGTATAAAAGAGGGCGTGTTGGAAAAACGCTTGGAGACATCGATTTGTATTTTTAAATGAGCAATTTTTTAAAAAAAAAATAAGGGTGTGTCATGTGACAGGGGCCCATACCAACTTTCTTATTTTAAATGCAATTCATGTACAGTGTCCTACCCCTATCTTCAACTGTTTCGGAGACATAAGTGTTTTCAGATTTATTACAAAAATTAACAGCAAAAAAACAAAATTATTTTATTTCACAAATTCGCTATATTACACTAAAAACCTATTAAGTAATACTAATTATTTCTTAATAACATTAAAAAAATGAAAAACTATTAATGTCAATGTAGGAAATGTTCAAAATGGTCGCCGCGAACGTCTTTGCTGTATAGAAATGTCTTCTGACGTTACTCAACATCTCGTACGTAACTGATCTAATCGCAAGCGTCATCTCAGTTGACCGGTTTAGTTTTGTATAAAGTAATTTTGACCACAAAAAGTAGTCCAATGGAGCCAAATCAGGAGATCGTGCTGGCCATTCTATCGATCCGCGCCTCTTAATGGTCTTCCATGACCTTGTGACTCGGCATCATTTTATAGGGATGCATTTCACTTTTCTTTAATCCTTGAAAAATTGATGTGTGACTAACCTTGAACAGTGGGGCTGCTTTTCGACGAGAATTATGTGAGTTTTCTAGAAACTCAAGCATAATATCAAATTTCGTATTATCACTACTTTTTTCATCTGTCTTACATGACCAAGCTCGCGAAACTGCTTTTCTATTTTGCTAATTGTTCCTTGGGATACAGGCTACATATTTGGAAAACTCTCCTGAAATAAGCGATAAACTTCCATTTGTGTTCGTGTGTTATCTCCTTAACCAATCATTTGCAGAATGGTTACTTTGTGAATTTCTGTTAAATGAACCATTTTTCTGATATTATTACGTACATTTAACGAAATTCAAATGACAATGGCACTGACACTGATCACCACTGTCATGCAGGCAGGCAACAAGATGGCTATGAGTTTTGAAGAAAATAAACACAACTGTTTTTTTTTTCAAATCAGTAAAAAGAAACGCAGGAATTGTTTTGTGCTTACTATCTCAATATCAAGAGCTAAATGGGAATTAAGTATTGAGTGTAATGTAGTGAATTTGTGAAATAAAATAATTTTCTCTTTTTAAATTAATTTTTGTATAAATTTGAAAACACTTAATATTTCCGAAACAGTTGAAGATAGGTGTAGGATATTGTACATGAATTACGTCTAGAGTTTTCTGGAGAATCTAAAAGATAAATAATATACAGCGGCTTGCATTTGAAATAAGAAAGTTGGTATTGGCTACTGTCACATGACACACCCTATATGATTTTTTATGTTGAAAAAATGCGCATTTAAAAATACAAATCGACGTGTCCAAACGTTTTCCCTACAAGCCCTCCTTTATTCGTTATCAAATATATTCCATTTGGCTGTTCCACACTGTATACCAAATTTAGTAATGAATTATAAAAACCTCATATGCCTTAAGTCATGCATTTCATTAATGGAATGAACTGTGTATTGACCCTCCCTCACATATTCCTACTTTCATACAATTTCTGTAAGCAACCCGAATTTATTAAATATCGACGTATTGAATTTTGAATTAAATGTAATACGTGACAATGTAGCACAACATACGTTTGTTCAGCAATAGCTGAACGATTATTGACCAAAGTTTTAAATCAATATTTTGTTTCGTTACGCGGTGTATTCGTTCGTTTTTCTAGTGTTTGCACATTTCGGTATTATTTGCTAATTAATAGTATGCGTAATCAAAAAAATCCTTGGCGAATTAATGCTTCAAAGCTAAATCATATCGTAAGTGAAGATTTTCGTTTGTCTGAATTGGACATTGAACATTTTATAATGTGAAATATTTCGACAGATATACTTATTGTTCAGTTATATTAATATTTATTGTGTAATTTAACAGCAATATTTCACTTTATTGTCTAGTAAATTTTTTATATCTCAAGTGTTTTTTTGCTTTGTATGTGTAGACGTAATTAATCACATAAAACAAATGACGTGCAAATTTATATACATACGAGGACAGTTTGATAAATTCAATGACTTTTTTACGAAATTGTTTAACACTCTTGCTATTTTCTGCGAGAGCTGAATTTTTTCACAATGTTTTTTCATATAATTACAAATCGAATGGCACCTTGATCATAATTTTCGGTGACAATTCAAAATCGATGAAATGAAATTATTTAGCATTAATACCTTTTTAATAACACGGCGTTATGCAGTGATAAAAATACATTGACGTCCACCTACCTGAAACAGTAGAAAGGCGTAGCCCTTTGGAGGAAAGTAAGATTTGCTTTCGGCCTTGTGCGGCCAATCGACAACTAAAGGACCAAATCTTCTAAAACTCACAGTTATCTCGTCTTCGTCAATATCTGGTGGAAGACCCCCAACAAATACTTTTCTCGAAAACCTTTCTCCACCCTCTGAACCTTGTGAATGAGGAGAAGATCTCGAAGGCGAGCTTAAAGGTTGAGTACCTAATGAAGTGTCGACTAGATGAGTCGGATCTTCTAAGAGAACAGGACCAGCCTGTTCTTCTAATCCTTGGAAGTATGGCGATTTTCCTATAAAAGAGAATGCAATCTAAAGAATATCTATGTAATTCCAAAGGATGCAGCCTTGATCTTACACCGATATCACTAAGGTTATAGCTAATAAGTAAAGGTAGTGTTCTATCCTACTTTTCATCGCGATCCAGCCAATAATTTCTAAGAGCTTCCATAGTTGTGAATTTTTTTTCTCGTTCTTATTAATAACACTGCCTTAGAATAAAAACTGAATGAAACAACACTTGGTAAGATCAGTAATCTCTAATAGGTAATCAAAGATTTCATTGGCAAAATGAAGAAGAACTGGATTAACTAAAGTAGCATAGAATGCCTTTAAATTCGTGTTTTATAGTTTTTTTTCATGTAAAAGTGAATTATTTTTTGTTAGAGTTGCTAATGAAGTTATATGAGCGAAATATTCAATCTGTTAATTCAAAGAATTCTAGAAATTTAAACGCGAGTCATGCTAAGGGTTCGAATGAAATACTTACCATGCAGCTGTAATGCGGGAAAGGCATTTGTATTTATAAAACCTGAAAAGAAGAAACAAATTGAGATAATGCTCATACGGTTGAACACACTGAACACAACAAGGGACAAATTATTTCATCACATAAACGATATGTTTGAAATACATGAATATTTTTTATATTAGGGCTCATACATATACCTCCTGTAGATATATGGTACAAAGAAGTCACTATTTTATTATGTCCTGGTACTATGTCTATGTATAAGGTATATAAATAGCACTATTCACGAAATGAATCTCGAAATATTAAATTTTGTTATGTGTAATAAATACATATATAATTATTTCAGATTTCAATCAGTTGAGGGCAGCGCAACGCATGAAGGTTCTCGACTAGAAACAATATAATGTATTGAAAAATCTCGAAAAGGAAGTATTATATAAATAGCCGTCTGGAATTTCAGAAAAATGTAGTGGCATATGACAAAACAAATTACATATAAACAATAGATTTTATTGCACCCCCCCTTTCTAAAGTATTACCATAAGTCAAAAAGCTGCCAATATCTTACAATTTTTTAAAATTGTATAATGAGTGCGTTACAACTATAGAAGTAAAAATCGAAAAAGCAAAACTGTTAAAAAATAAAAAAGAAAAGACGATAGATAGCTTAATCAGGTTGGCAATTGTCAAAAAAGTTAATATAAATCGTTCGGGAATTTCATAGATTTTCAGTTTTTTCTTAAATACAAAATGTATTTATTGCCTAAGTATTTTAAAGTTCATTTCTTCACCTTCTACTTATTTTCACGTAAATATCTTGCCATTAGGGATTTTAATGATATTTATCGTTGCTCTATTATATTATTAAACAGACTTCAGAACGAGAATAAAGTCCTCGTCAACGTCCGTTTTAATTAATATGCTGTAGCTTAATAACTGTTTCAAAGGGGAAAATATAGGAAACCGTGTACAAAACTCATTAGTTGATTTTCTATTTTTAACTGCATTTGCTAACTACATTTGCTCTGGCAAGTACGTCAGGTATTATATTAATACGTTACAGCTAGATCAGAGTGTAGAAAATCTCGGTTTATAATCCATCATTTGCGTCTCATATCTCACATTTTTTTCATTGAGGTAAAGGATTCTAGATATGACTGGCAAAGAATTTGAATAACTCAATTTTTAAGTTTAACAAAGGTCATATAACGCGTGTGAATTTTTTTATGCATCTTAAGCGTATAATTCCATTTTCAATTAATAATGAAAAATTTAATAAAGCTTACAAAAAATATGAACAAATATAAAACACACTGTTGAAATTGTCAGTTGAGAGTTGAAAAAAATATATGACTTTGTTTCAAAAATCAAATATGTACAGTTATTAAATAATTTGTTCAAGTGCGAGTTGGACTCGCATACTTAGGGTTCCGTACCACCTTCAAGATTCTAATATTCCAGTTTCAGACAAGCAGGGAATGAGTGCATTTTCTTATGCTCGTATTTACCCTTATAATGTTTTAAATTGATAAAAAATATACACTTTGATTTTCCACACATAGACTTTTTATTTTATCTGCTTACATTAACACTGCAGTGTTATTTTACTAATAAACTTTCGGAGAAGTCTTTTATAATCTACTGTCTAAGTTTTGAGGCTCTGTAGATTGAAAGATAAAGGGCAAAATAGGTCAAAGTTTAAATTATAAATTATTAAATCTGTTATTCAAATTATTTAAACATATAAATAAAATATATTTTTCAAAATTTAAATAGTGTAGTTTCTAAAGTGAGAATCAAGTCGATGTTTAATATTGTTGTTAATATCTTTTAAACAAATGATTTAAAAATATGATATATTTGTAATTCACATAATGTGCCTTTTATCTGATATATTACATGATGCGTTTGAAAATTGAATCTTTATTTTCCATTTAATTGTATAATTTGTCCCTAAAATTACTATGGGGGTTTTCTAATAATTTATTTTCCGTTTAATTCTATTATTTGGGGGCGAAATAATACAATTAGGAATTTTTTTCATATTTTTCCTATAAACAAAAAAATTGAGGTCTTATAGTTTGGGAAAAAACGGGGAGAATGGGTAATTTTTGTAAAATATTTTTTTAAAATATTTTAAATTATTCATTAAAAAAAATAAAAAATATATTTGTATTCGTTATAATGAGCCCTGTGATTTGATATATTACATGACCCGTTAGAAACAATTATAATTTTTAGTTTTTCATTTAATTCTATAATTTGCCCCCCAAAATGAATATTAGGGGTTTCTCCTTATTTTTCCAGGAAAATCAGGTGAGGGGCTAAACTTCCATTTTTTTTCAGCTTATGTTTTCGGAGATAAGGAGGGTAATGGGTAAAATTTTTTATATTTTTGTTAATATCTTTTAATTAATTTATTTTATAAATATGAAAAAAAATATATTTGTTTTCTTCATCATGAGCCCTTTCATTAGATATATACTCGTAACATGATGATGATTTTAATTTTATATTTTCCATTTAATTCTATTATTCTATTTGCCCCCCAAAATTAATATTAAGGGTTTTTCCTTATTTTTCCAGTAAAGTTCAGGTGAGGGGCTATACCTTCATTGTTTTTTCAAAATTTTCCAGCTTATGGTTTCGGAGATAGGGGGGGATGGGTAAAATTTTTTATATTTTAGTTAATATCTTTTAATTAATTTATTTTAAAATTATGAAAAAAATATATTTGTTTTCGCCATAACGAGCCCTTTCATTTGATATATAACATGATGGGTTAGAAATAATTTTAATTTTATATTTTCCATTTAATTCTGTAATTTGTACCCAAAATTAAAAGTAGAGGTTTCTCCTTATTTTCCCAGTAAACTTCAAGTCAGAACCTATACCTCTAATTTTTTTCAAAACTTTACGTTTTACAGTTTCGGAGATAAGGGGGGTGGAATGTGTAAATTTTGGTATATTTTTGTTAATATCTTTTTAATTAATTTTTTTAAATATGAAAAAAATATATTTGTGTTCCTCAGAAGGAGACCTTTCATTTGATATATTACATGATGCGTTTGAAATTTTTTTTAATTTTAAATTTTTATTTAATTATATAATTTGCCCCCCAAAATTAATATTAATGGTTTCTTCTTATTTTTCCTGTAAAGTTCGGGCAACGTTCTATATTTGCTATTTTTTCAAAAGTTTAAGGCTCAGTAGTTTCGGGGATCAGGGGGGGGAACGGTCGATTTTTTTAATTTCTCCCCCTAAAATCTAAATTTTTTCTTTTACGATATGTACTCCTGATCGGGTTACCAAACTATACATTGATACCCACTTCAACCTCTTCCGTTCAGTAGTTTAGGAGAAAATTGCTGTGATGTGACACGAGGCAGAAATCCGGAGTGATATTATAAGGGTATCCGTATATTGTATATACGGAACCCTAAAAATATGTAAATAGAACTCAAGTATATAGTTGGTCTTGAAATAATAAGAGCCAATTACACCAAAAGTCAATCAACAAAAGTTGGATCAGGCTAGTTCACCTGAGCACTAGGTAGGTGAAAACCAAGATGCATAATTCTGTGAATAACGTATTACAGAGACGCTTGTATCATCTGTTGAGTACATTATCTTTTAGTTTTTTTATCAGCTTGCACAATTCTTTTTTCATTTTTGCATCAGGTATTGACAAACTAAATCATTACAGATTTATAGAAAAACATCTTGAAACTGAGTTAGAAATTGCTCAATCATGACTCTATTGATAATAAAAATTAACATTATTCTTAATATTTGCCTAGTGAACACAAAATCATGATGGTTGAATATTCAGAGTTGTTGGCAAATATATATGCCAAAGAATATTGTGTGGTGTATAAGAATATTGAAAATGGTGAAGTTTCATTTTTTAAATTATAAACTGTTTAACTGACTTTAATTATTTTTAAAATAGATTGTTTAAATATAAAATTTTTAATAGTAAAAAGCATTACATATTATTAAATGAGGATTTTTTGGGGGTAGTTTGTTTAAAACCTAGTTATCTTACGTTACTTAATTATTGAGAAAAATTTTGCACTGGTCGTTTCCTGCTCAGAAATAAAATTGGATCGGATTGGTCGTTTTAACAAAACTTTAGATATTCTAGGAAAGCGATTGGTCGATATTCTAGGAAATCAAATCGACTCGTACAATCGAAACAAAGGAAACCACAAAATAGTTTTGTCACGGTCGGCTTTGCTGAAAAGTTTACTTTCACAAGAGAGTCGGTTCACCGAACTTACCGAATCGTAATCGCTTAATTTACCTAAATCTAAATGTTACAGTCCAAAAAAAGATTTTAATTCTTTATAGAAAAGTAGAAACTGGCCGAACGAAAGGTCGAAAATTGAAATTTTTATTGGAAATTATGCAATGTCAGTGTAATCCTTGCTAAATGTAAAGGTAATAGTATAACTACGTAGAAACTTGATGAGAACTCCTAGATTTCCCAATTTTAAAAGATCAGGTATGTTATTTCATCTGTTGTGCTACCATGAATATATACGTGGGCTGTTCCAACTTTTCAAATTTCGCGGGATATTCCATTATACTTTGATTTTTTTGTTACTTGTGGTGGTACACATGTCCTCAACATATCTTGAGAATACCAGCAATTTAGTATTCTACGTATTTTGGTTTGGTTGTTATCGGAAAAATGGATCATAGAATGTAAAAATACAGTTTTGCAGCCTAACAGCAAACCTTTATTTAAACAACTCTAAGTTTTCTTCATGAAGGAGTAAGCCAAACTATATCTAAATTACTATTTTCTCTAATTTATACCTACCAGTAAATTATTAGCAACTTACAGTAATCATTACAAAGTGTAAATCCCAATTACCTGAATTCTAAATACCTAATGAAATTATTTTTACCCTGTATTATAAAGTAATGATATTTTAATACCTATTTTATGGAGTCTTTCGAAGTAAACTATACAATAAGCTGTATAGGATAGGACCCTTGTCCGAAATCATTAGAATATTATCTATATATAAATAGGCAAAGACAAAACGATTAGGTACCATTTTCTTCTTTTTCTCTCAACCGATTTTCTTCATTTTTGTTTTGTTTAGTAGCTACTGACAACCTTCAGCGCAGAATACTAATATTAATTTATAATCTATATATAAATAGGCAAAGACAAAACGATTAGGTACCATTTTCTCCTTTTTCTCTCAACCGATTTTCTTCATTTTTGTTTTGTTTAGTAGCTACTGACAACCTTCAGCGCAGAATGCTAATATTAATTTATAATATTGGTTCATTCATTAAATAAAATATAATAAAACTTCATTATTTACGTCCATAATGTCAACGCCAAATAACTGAATGTGCCGCCGCCGCCAGACTCAAAACATTGAGTAATTATATATAGAGGAACCAATGCTGTTATATACTTAGAGCATGTACTTCTGGAAGTGGCAAGCATTGTTATTGTTTAGTGGTAAAGTAATCGTTGAATTTATAATTATACAGGGCGATTCCATATATGTTAGAAATCATTTTTTTCGTGGGTTGCACATAAGCAGTTGCATATATAGGGTGTTTAAAATATAGAGTAGAGTGCAATTATAACTAATAAAATAATTATACAGGGAAGCCCATTAGCGGTTGAATTTACAGGGTTCTTGGAATAGAAGATGCAGTAGAATTACAGTTATACAGGGTGGTCCAAAAAATATTATACAGAGATGCATATACAGGGTGGCGGAAATGGAAATGCAGCATTTCGTAACCCATAAGCAGTTGTATATATAGGAAAGATGAAATATAGGGTGAGAGGAATTACAGATATACAGGATGATGATAAAAATGTCAGAAAAGGAAATGATTTATAGAGTAGCCCACAAAGAGTTACATATATATATGATGATTGAAATATAGGTCAGAATAGAATTTTAGTTACAGAAGATAGTTAAAAACTTGATAAACAAAAAGAGTAAATACGGTGGCTCATAGGCAGTGGTATATACAGAATGGTTTACCGGGTGGTTCCAAAATGTTAAAAAATATTATGCGTGGTCCATGAGCAGTTGCATATGTGGTGGAAATATATAATGAGATGGAATTATTATAATGAGGATTTTAATAAATGTTAGAGAATTGAGTGCAATTATAGCTATACAGGGAGGTTAGAAAAAATAAATATGTAGGGTAGCCCATTAGCGGTTCAATTGTTGTCATATTATATTAAGAATTACGAATTTGAACACAAATAAAGTCCTATGAATTATATCTGAAAAAAAATTGAATTTCTTTACTTATTTGTAGAAGCGAGATGTAAGACCGACATCTAGGATTTTATAGGAAACTATCATATAGAGGTTCCGAATCTGGATCCGTTCCGTGTAAGTGCTGTTCTCCCTAAAGTCCTAGGATAAAATGTCAAGATAAATTTTTCAGGTTACTTAACCTGCCAGAGATATTGACACAATTGGTCGACCACTGGGCGACACCTAGTTTTTATAAATCATTATGCTTTCGTAAGAGTCCAGTTCCCTAAAATTTTTTAGTTGCTTAACTAATTTTAAAGAAGTTGAATCTACGGAGTGGTTATGTTCCAAAACATGAAGTCAATACTAGATTTAACAGCTGTTCCGTATTTTAAATGGCCAATATGTTCTTTGAAACGGGTACTGCTATATCTGAGTGCCTGTCTTAAAACATAACCACTCCGTAGATTCAACTTCTTTAAAATTAGTTAAACAAGTAAATAGTTTTAGGGAACTGGACTCATAGGAAATCAAAATGACTTATAAATATAATAAACTAATGAATTCAGACAAGGGTCCTATCCCAGACAACTCATTGTATAGTTTACTTTGTAAAAATCCATAAAATATGTATTAAAATATCATTACTTTATAATGTAGGATAAAAGTAGTAGGTAATTAAGGATTATCCTAATTTACCGGATTTTATTATACAAAATTCAGGTACTTGAGATTTACCCTTTGTACTGATTACTGTAATTGTTATAGTTTACTGGTAGGTATAAATTAGATTCTAATTTAGATTCAGTATGATTTACTCCTTGATGATGACAACTTAAAGGTGTTGAAACGGCAATGAGTGTTTAAATAAAGGTTTGGTGTTAGAGTGCAAAACTGTGTTTTTATACTTGTGACACACCAAACGTTCCACAGCATTTCCATGAGATCATAGAATATGTATTAAATTTTGAGTGAAAAATAAAATCGGGTGCTCTAAAGCACTTAGAATTCTGACTGAAGCATTTGGTTGGTCTTCTTTAAGCAAAGAAAATGTTTGTAGGTGACACAGACCTAGAAGTAAATAACGATGGTCGCTCTAGACGCCCTAGGACGTTAACAACTGATGAATACGTTGAAGTAGTGAAGTAAATATTGATGGAGAATCGTCGAATCACTATTAGAGAAGTTGCTGAGGATGTAGACATAACGGTTGGGTCATACGGTGCAATTCTTTTGTATGTATTGGGCATGAAACTAGAGCCAGCGGAGTTAGTTCCGTAACTGATTTCTTGTCAACACGCAGTATGAAAAAACTCCAGCATTTGTGGCAAAATAATTCATGGCTTTTGCATCGTGATAACACAGGATTCGTGCCTCAATCGGATTTGCCCTCTCCAACTTTTATTTTTCCCACTGAAAAGACCTTTGAAATGATACAAGTTTGCCACGCTGACCACATTGCTGGAAGAGCTCAAGGCCATACCGAAAGGTCAATTCCCGAAATGCTTTTTCAAATGTGGTTTGGTTCCAAACAAATTGTGAATATAAACTGAAAAATATCACAACAATGATACACTTATGATAGCGGCTAAACCTGAAAAAATGTTAACTGAAAAATTGTTAGTCACTGCTTTGTCATAATGCACCGACAACTGTATCTAACAAATGTGTATTATCAATTTGTATGTGCTTCAAAACTAATTGCTAAAGAATTGTTTATTTAAATGTGTAATGAAATCATATGTATAATAAGAAAACTGAACGTGAGCCGTTTCAAATATTCTTAACAACAATAATAATTCAGTAAGCAATTTTATAAGAACTTAAAACATAAACTTGCAACATCAATTGTTTGTCAGCGAAATTTTGAAATCATCAAAACAACAAAAATTCTATATGTATTTGAAATTACTTAATGTGGCATTACAATAGGATTATTATATCTATTAATTGGCTTATTCTCTTCTCGCTTCGAGGAAAAAACAGACAAGTATTTGACGTGTGTAATGGAAACCACGAGGTCAGTTTAATCAATCGGTGACGTTTAGAATAAATAATTATTTTCAGCAAATAACATTTTATTTTTCAAAATAGTCCTTTTAATTCCACGAAGGACAACTAAAATCCCGTGAGGTAAATACTGCTTAATCATTTGGCCGTAAAAAAGATTTGTTGGTGTTGAATCCCTCATAATCTGACAAATTCTCAAGAATGCACATGTCGATAAGCGCAAGAAAAAATATGCTTACGGTACATCAAAGTCTGCGTATGATATTCTACACAAATGACGAAGATCCAACCATTATACATCATGACAATGCGAGCTCTCATACATCGGCTTAAATAAAGGGATTTGGGCATCGAAATCATGGGTCATCCGCCATACTGCCCTGACTTGGCACCAATGACTTTTTTATTCCCGCATAACAGGGCAAAAATTAGTGGTCAACGTTATTCTACACACGAAGAAGAGCCTGTGGCTTTGAAAACGCATGCTCTGGAGTAAAAGTGCGTTGAAAATTGGTTCAAACGCATACAGAAGTGTTTTGATCCTTATTAAGAATAATTTGAAAAACAATAAACCACATTTCGATCACACATACAAATAAAAACCTTCGGTATTTTGCAGTGTCGGTAACACGATTATTGCATGGCACTATTTAAATCGAAATGAGTTCAGTAAGAATATTTATAAAGACATTTAAGTGTTTTAAGTTAGAAATAAAATGCAATGTTGACAGAAACTCGATATTTGACCTTTATCAGTTGCGCAAACTTGTAAACTTTCTCAAATTTTTGCGAGTCTCGAAGAATCTTTGAAAGCTCAATAATTTTTTGAATTTTTACAATTTGCAGCAGTTAGTATGCAAATTAGACTAGTACGTTAAACAAGTTTAACTCTTGAATTAGCAAACAAATTCATTCACTAAATATTAATCCTGACAAATCAGTATTTACGACCCTGAAATTTTGAAACTCAGGGTATGTTACGAAAACAGGTCATTGCCTTACACAAATGTTGATATTTTCATACGAAAAGAAAGAAATGGATATATTAGTTGTTACGTATTGACAAATATAATTTATAAGGGTGTCTCATATATGAATGGATAATAGTACTATATTAATAATTATAGTTTAAAAAAACTAAAAATATACGCTTTAATAGTAAACCGAACTAAAAAGCAGAAAACAATTTTTAATTATGAACAGTTTATATTACAGCAGTAGAAAGTCGAACAATCAATCATGATTAATTACCTCAAAATCAAAATATAATAAAATTTAAGTTATTAACAGAATAATTCGATTTAGAGTAAAAAAGCTTGGGGTGCATTTCACTATATAGAGTAATTGTAAAATTTAATATTTCAAGCACCCCATGCTTTTTACTCTGAATCGAATTATTCGGTTAATAACTTAAATTTTATTATATTTTTAGTTTCAGGTAATTAATCCTGATTGATGACTTTCTACTGCTGTAATATACACTGTTCATAATTACAAATTATTTTCTGCTTTTTAGTTCGGTTTGCTATTAAAGCGTATTTTTTAGTTTTTTAAACTATAATAAGTTTTTAGTCTCATAAGAATGTCTTTAGTATCTATATTAAAAAGTTTACTTCATGTTTGCGTGACCTTTCCATTTCATTACAACAAGTTCTACTACTACCAACTAGACGGCAGTAGTTACTAGACGAATTTGTAATTAGGCAAGCACAAGCACAGTGTCAAAAAGACAACAAACGGGAAAATTCAACTTAAAGAATTGTATTGTCATCAACTCTTGACAGGTGTGCCAATTTTCAACTTAATTGGACTTCTTTAAGTATGTGAAATTTGCATTGAAAGTTTCCGGTACATAGATAGATACATAAGTACACATCGACCTAATAAATGCGTATTAACAAGAGAGGTGATACAAAAATAAACAGTCAAAACAGTTTTTTGAATATTGAAAACAATATTTGGTACTTTGTTCAATTACCACAAAGTAAAACATCACATTTCCGCAAGCCAGTATCAGTTTTGGTTGGGCTCCCTCAATTTTCTGTGTTGGTACAAGTTTCCAATGAGATTTAAAAATAACACATTAAGTATCGAAATTTAACATGTAAATTGAAAAGAAACTCAGTGGCAGTAAACAAAGAATATTTCATCTCTATGATTAATGATTTATAGAAAATTCATTTGAAATTGGTCTTCGTCACATGTATAACGAAGTTAATATTTAATTGTATGCAAAAGTAAAAATTCTGCTCTGTTGAGGACGCATTAGATTTAAAATGTAAACATTAATTGGTTACTTCAAGAACCTAATTATTGTAAAATTTATATATTTAACATAGTTTAAACATTTTAAATTCTCTAAATGTACAGACAATGGAAATCTCTCATATAAGTTACATCACTGTAATTAAATTCTCCCATATAGCAATTGTATGTGACACAGAAACAAAACAATTTCGGATCAACAATTTTAAACATTAAATTGTGTATCTTGATTCAGTGTTTCCCAATTTGAGTGCCGCAACATCTTCACATAATTGGCTCAAATATGACATGTTTTTGCTTTCAATATTCTTTACATTAGAGCTTAATTTATATACAAAATGATTGATCTCAGACTTAAAGTCACAACACTTGACGGTGTACACAGAAAACTAGTTGATAATATTCTAGATAAAACATTTTTTTATAAAATATAACCGACTGCAAACATTAAAAGGTGCTCATTCTGTACAAATTAATTACCTACCATCTAGTATATTTTTGAAGTCGGTGCCAAGCAAATCTAAAATCCTTCATTGCGTACTTATCTACTACTTCATCAAACTTGATTGTTGCTTGGCACCGACTTCAAAAATATACTAGATTGGTAGGTAATTAATTTGTACAGAATGAGCACCTTTTAATCTATACATTTTTTACTTCCTGGGTAGGTACCTAACAGCATTTAATGTGTTATTTATTTGCTAGAGTTGTATTTTGTTATAATTATTTTTAGCTTTTTAGTTATAGGTAGAAGTCGATTATATTTTTTTAAATGTTTTATTTTCAACTTTTTAGTTTTTTTGAACTCAGGTAGTTTTCATTCTTTATTTTTTATTTTGTATGTATAACCTTAATATACAGGACCAAGTAACATCGAAAGCCTCAACATTACACATACATTTTCATTTAAATTGACAGGTAAATGTTTACGAATAAAATGTACTAGTACGCGTTGACTTAATAAGCCCAAAATATATTTATGCCTTATGGACCACGCCATGTAACCTTTTTTCAACTTTTTTTGACAACTCTGTATAACTATATATAATTCCACTCCACCCTATGTACCAACCATCCTGTTCATACGACTGCCTATGGACAAGCATACATTTGTTAGCTGCCTTCTGTAAGTAGAATCCATCCCATATATACGGAGTCAAATCCGTCCTATATTTCAACCATAGTATATACCTTGTGGTCTACCCCATAAATTATTTCATTTTTCACATTTTATATTATCACCCTGTGTAACATTAATTCCTCTCCACACTTTATGCAACTTCTTATGTGCTATAAAATAAATAATTTTTTAATCACACTATATAAATATAATTTAACTTCAGCATATATTTCAACCATCCTGGATATGATTTGTTTACGTCCATATCATATAACAGTTTTTTAATCACCCTATATAACTTTAATTACACATTTTTTCCACCATTTTTATACCACCAATCGTCCACTCCACCCTATATGCCATACATCCTGTATATACAGCTAAACGGCCTAACTTATATTTCAATCATATAAATGCAACTCCTTCTATCACTTTCCTTTGTGATTTTGTTTACTATAACTAGACATCCTGTGTATAACCCCATAAACAGCAGTTTAGATTGACATGTGTTGTCACTGAATTTTCTATTAAGCCGGGAAAATGTGACTATCAAAAGCACCGTCTTCGCAAAGTGGAAAATTTTTCATTTAAATAGGTATTTGCCGGGTATACAAACAAAACGAGCTTGGTACTCATTGATTTAAGTAGTCGAAAATACAATGCTTTACTACCTATATGCTTGAGATGTACATAGAAAATTTTGAAATTCGCAATTAAAACATCCAGTGCCTAAAATTCCTGCACTATTACGTTGGAATTAAGATATTTATGAGGAAATGTCCGTTATGTTATTTCAATGACATTTTTAATAAGAATTTTGGAATTTTCGGAGATTTTCTGCAAAACTGCAAGTTGCACGTAGCAGAAAAGTATATGAGATCACCTAGGGATCTTCCTTAATAGATTAAACGTTAAAAAACTATATATATCCATAAGGAGTTTTCGAAAAATCGACCAATATGTTAGGGATATTGGTCGATTTCCATGCACGCATGTGTTCATTCACAAATTTCTTCACTTTACCAATAGAATTCTTTGAAATTTGAAGTTTCACCAATCCGGATATATACTGTATAAAACAAGACCATATTCATACAAAACGGTTCACCACAGGAGAAGAATTCAGGTAACATACATACAAAAAAAAATACGCGACGAATTGATAACCTCCTCCTTTTTGGAAGTCGGTTAAAAATTCATTCTCTTTGTATTTGGTGTACCACAAATTTTCAATATATTTGCTATTTCAAATGCATGTTGATGACCACGAAAAAGTGGGTGTATAAATATATAAAAATTATCAAAGTACGTTGCGAATACTTAAAAATTTAGATCCCTTAAAATGTTATAATTGGAATTATTACTTACTTAAAATAAGATTCATAAACATGTATATACTTGCAAAATAATTTATTCAAATTAAATACTACTGTCATTAATAAAATAGTGATAAAATTTAATTTAACGAACAACACATGTACGTGAAAATTATAAAGATGTGTTATCCTTAAATTTCAAGTGTTACAATTCAAAATACACCGGTCACTAACAATTACTACAATCAAGTACTTTAAAACTGTTTTCCCGGTATTTGGAGGTTCTTAAAATTCCCCTTTTTTGTTTTGCCTGCTCGGTCTTGAGTCAGAACTCAGTTCAGTGTATGCAGTTTTTAGGATCGTTTCGGTAAAGATATTTATGACAATGAAATATTTTATTAAAACATCAACGTTTTGAGCGAGATACTTACTTTTGTGCATATTTTTTGATGACTGGGACTGGATTGAAAGATGTGTGAAGTTTTGTTATAGTACAAATATTAGAGCCTTCTCTACAAAAAAGGAGTAATGATATAAGGAAGAAATTAAAAGAAGATTCCTAGGATGCCAAAAACTACAACCTAATATGAAGTCAAAAATTAAAATACTGCTAGAAAAAGCTATATATCTACTACAGTTAAGTTCATATTTTCTTCCAGGTATGTAAATTTAATTTAGTTTAATGCTTGATTAATATTGTTAAATTGTGACCTTAAAATGTAATGTTTTTAATTTACGAAATTGGGGAGGGTGTTCAAATATTTTGTTATGTAATGTTAGGAGCGAAGGCCTAACGCCCCTGGTTACACCGCATCACGAATCTTTATATACGACTCTATTTATACAGATTTTCATCGAGCATTCAATGTCGTTAATTTCGGTTTCCTTGTTAGAAAGCTTTCGGCCTATGATTTTCATGGACCATTAATACATTGGCGTGAATCTTTTTTAACAAATAGAACTCAAATTGTTAAGATTAAAAATGTCATGTCTGAACCCTTTGATATCACATCAGGAGTCGCTCAGGGCTCCCATCTTGGTCCCCTTCTATTCATACTTTTTATAAACGATTTAAATCAGGAGAAAAAATATTCTGAACTTTCTTTATTTCCTGATGATGCGAAACTATATAAAAGCATTATTTTAATTAAAGATAGAATACTTTTACAAAATAATCTCGACTTGCTTGTAAATTGGTGCTTTTTCAATGGTTTTACATGTAACCCAGTAAAATGACTTTTGGAAAAGACACCCCTAATAATCTAAGCCACTAAACAAGTTAATTTCATGAATAGATTCTCAAGAAAATTGACTAGGTTTCAAACTTTTAGAATTTTATACTACGCGTTTGTATATCCTATTTTATCTTCTTGTTCAGTTATTTGGAGACTCCATTGGGATTACCAAATCAAATTACTTGAACGACCTCATAGATCCTTTCTTGGCTATTTTTCGTTTAAATGTGGTCAGCCTATGCCCTTCTCAAACCACAACTACTGTAACATTGCTCAAACACTTAAAATTCCTGATTTGTACTCATCATTGACAAGAAGTGATATTGTTTTTGGCTTTAAAATTATTAACAACAAAATAGATTGTATTGACTTATTGGGTAGGTTAAACTTTTATGTAACTAAGCGACATCTTCGACACACTTACTATTTTTATGAGTCTGAATATCATTGGTTGTCGCCTGTGGAAAGAATATCAGAGCTTGATTGATATAACTGTAATGTTGCAAATGTTAGTATAAACTCAAAAGTTATATTTAAGTATTCTTAAGCATTTCTAAGTGTTGTTTGATATTAGTTTGTTAATTATTTCTGTACCGTTTCTTTTTGTATTCTTTTATTTTGAGGTATAAATAATGTATGTAATGTAAATGGGGTTTTACCCCGTAACTTTTAAATAAATAAATAATTAAATACGAGGGTACGTATAAAAAACATGAAAATGGAGTTACGTAATTTCTGGAGCTAATACAATCGTACTTAGAAAACCGAAGTTTCTGTGTTAAGATTGAAAACGAATATTCAGACGTCGCCAATATTGACCTAGGGATTCCTCAGGAATCTGTCTTAGGTCCCCTATTATTTTTGATCCTCGTAATTGAAATAAGTGCTCATATTAAACACGGTACTGTTGTTATGTTTGTTTGCCGACGATACAACAATTATCGTGTCATCAAAGAACTCAGATCACCTAAGAAATAAAGTTAATACCACCATTCAAGCGTTTCATAACTGGTGCGCTAGAAACCACCATATTTTGATCGTTGAAAAAAACAAATTTATAAATTTTCGTAGCTGCAACCAAAAATCAAAAGTTGTGATTGAGGGAGTAGAAGTTTTTGAATCTGTCAAATTCCTAGTCCTACTTATTGATCAATATTTCAAATGGGATCCTCATGTTGAGCGATTATGTAATAAATTAAGTTCTTGTTATTTTGCAATTGCAAGGATAAAAAGCACCTTCTCAAAATCAATTCTCATATCCCTATATTATTCACTGGCATACTGTCACTTGAACTTTAATATTATTTTCTGGGGCAACTGTATCGATCATCACAGAGTTTTCACAAATCAAGAAAGGATCATAAGACTTCTTTTTGGATTGAAGTTTAGAGAGAGCTGCAAACCATGTTTCATTAAAAACAAAATATTGCCACTACCCTGCATCTATATCTTGAAAACATTGCTGTTTATTAAGCAAAATATTGAGAATTACCCTGCTATTCAAATTTTCATTCCTATTCTACACGAAGTGCCAACGATGTTTGTCTAGAGAGTCACAATACAAGGAAATACCAAAGATCACCCAGGTACATAGAAAAAAAAACTTTTCAACAAGTTACCACAAAATGTAAAAAACCTATCATATAATAAATTCAAATGATATGTTAAAGACCTACTATTAAAAAAATGTTCTTATTCAATAAATGAATTTATGGAAGACATATTAGATTCTGTACCATCATAGATACAATATAGAGATAACTATAGCATGTAATAATCATTAAAATATTTTAATCTGTAAAATTATTCTATTTAATGTATTCACGTGTACATCCATTCTGTTGCTACGTATTGAATAAATTTATTTATTTATTTACTTATGAATGCCATCTAAGTTTTTTGAGACTACAACCTGGTATGAGAAGAACTTTCAAAATAAAAATCTGATAACTTCGTATGGACTAACAATCCATTTGACCAGCTCCACAGAACTATTTGAGTATTCTATAATGTAAAAGCAGTTTATATTAAAATTTTAAGAGTGTCCAATGTTGCTTCCAAGATTTCCAAGTTTACAAATCCCAATAATTATTGATAATAAATAAATAATACGACTCTTAAAATTAGTCACGCGTTGACTTACAATGCCTGGAAAAACCTGTCCAGAAACTCGAAAACGGTTGGGAATGATATCAGTAATTTGTAGAAAGTAATTCTCTGTGAGGATTATATTCAACTAAAAAATTTCTTGTAATTTTTACAAAGTCTACACAGAGCAACATTTCCTTTAGGATTTACGCGACTTGAAATATAAATACTCAGTAGAAAAAATTATACTTAATCTTGCGACTTGTTTAGCTTATGTGAAATCAAAGCAAACTCTGTTAACCTACCATAGCCATTTCAAAAACTCCAATTGGAACGTACTGCACAACTTATTGCTAACCTATTACGAAAGAATAAAATTTATTGCTCCAACTCCATCCTAGAAACAATGGCTATGCCAGGTTTAGACAAAACTTGGCATTTCTTCGGAACAAATGGTCTATCGGGGTGACTATTTATTGTTAATCAATTGCATCAAAGTAAATACTCTTCATTCCTTAATTGATTTCGCACCCCCTTGAAATTTAATAATCCCCTTTTTAAAAGAGAAAATACCGGTGTAAGGAGGAAGCTATGATATGGATATGAGTGTTTAACAGACATATAGTGTATTGAATATTCATAAATAGAAACAATTGTTTCGAGAAACACAAGCGGTTGATTTTAACAACTCTAGTAAAATAATTCCAATTTAATCGGATAATAAAAATGTGTTATTCACTTTGCTTGGATGTCCAGCGAATCTAGGAAAATATTATAGCTCCTATTAGAGTAGTTAGGCTGTACAAACACAAAATGTAGACCAATAAAGTCGCAGCATTTCTTTTTGGAAAATGAGAGTATTCATTACACTGATCACAGAATGAAAAATATTTTAAATTTCAATGAAAAATTAAATCTTGCATCGGCTAATATGAATTGCTTAGATATTATTTCTTACATATTTTGCTTGTATGAAACTAAAAGTATTTTAATATTCCAGGTTTCCAAAGGCATATTCGATGGTAAAACTAAAAATTTCAAACTTAGTTCGGATCTAGTTTAACATACCTAATAAATTAAGACAAAGTCGTGATATTTACAAAACGTGATATTAAAAATCTTCTGGAAAGTCAAGGAATAAAATAATTCAAAGCAGTGAACATTAAATTAAATAAGAAAAAATAAAGCAACATCAGCAAGGCTGGTGATAACGTAACAATTGCATGTATACATAAACAAATATTTGTTCCAAATGTATTTATCTTTTCCAAGAATACGAAGGCCTATCAAATCGAAATCCGAGCCTTTTCGCGATAAAAAAAAACCGACACCGAAAATTATTTAGGGTCCCTGAACTGCGTGTAAATATTTATCAAACAGTAAATTATTTATGAATAAATTTGGAAAACATTTTGCAACTAAAAAGTTATTACGTGGCCCTGGGTTAAATTTTGAACAATAACAATTAGGATATTACAAAATACAAAAGCACGTGAACAGTATGCGCGTACATACCCGAAACTACCTCCTGCTGACATCATGTGATTTTTCAATAAAATTTTGGTAAATGATGGCAATAATTATGTTGCAAATGACGTACAAATATTAAATATCGTCATCAAAACAGACGGGCTATTACATAAATAAGATATTCTTTTAGGTTACCTTTTGGTCCATTATTGAAGTTAAAACCCCAGGGAGTACTTGCGTCTACGGGTGCTGATCCATATGCCCTAAACATTACGCACTACTCCAGCAGGCTGAGAAAAATCGAGCTAAACTTAACCAACAAATCTAATTACACTCCTGAGTTACCAACTGAACTAATTTATTACACAAACACACCAACTGCGGATATATCGTGTTTGCGATACCGAGCACTTTCGGTGATTTTCGGGCTCTTTCGTCTCGTATAGTTCGGTCGATTTGCGCGCTCAAGGCTTCAAAATAACTCGCTCGCTTCTGCCCAGCGCTACACTACTATCTCACCGCTGAATTGGACCTGCCGAAAGGTAT
Source organism: Octodonta nipae (assembly GCA_034190945.1). Classification (NCBI taxonomy): domain Eukaryota; kingdom Metazoa; phylum Arthropoda; class Insecta; order Coleoptera; family Chrysomelidae; genus Octodonta; species Octodonta nipae. Next base: position 13,314,060 of record CM067216.1, read on the forward strand.
GATAACGTTCAAATTTAATTCTTTCACGCTGTGATTTTCAGCCCTATAAAGAATACTTGCCATCATATGATTTACGACAAGCAGAAGATTTTTAAAACCGATTTTGAACCTTTTACAAGCTATTTAGGGATATATGAGGAATGAGAAAATATCATCTACTTAGTTATTAATAAAACAGCTAAAACTATCAAAATGAGTAACTCGGTTTCATGAAAATCGGTAAGCATAAAAAAATAAGCCTTTGCATCGAATATAACACCTTTATTACTTGAGGTCTGTATATAGAGGACAAATGCGGCACGGGCATAGATTTGAGCCCGTATTCGTCCCAAAGAACTAGACCAAGTGCACCAGATTTCGGCAAAATTGGAAAATTGGACTTTTTATATTTCTGCAATATTCATTTTTGGGAACGTTTGACCGATATCCTAATATACAAATCTGCTTGCTCTTACTGTTACTACTCAGATAAAATTCATGTCATTATTAAAGATTTATTCACGGCAAGGGCGTCGCCAGGCATGGGCAGGGGGAGATTAACCTTTCGTCAGAGGCTTGTATCTGACAGATACAGGATGAATTGTTTTTTGCCGACATTTCGACATTAAACGCCCGAGAGTCGTTGTCACTCTGCTACGAGGGCTGCCTTTTATATTTCGGGATTGGACAGCCCTAGTGTTGCAATATGACAACTGATAGCTCTATCGTAAAGTTTGTCATTTTGAGGTTATACGTACTCAGAACGTTTTCACATACGAGCGCTAGGTGTTGTTTACAGTAACTTGAAGGATTCATCTCGGCCAAAAAATAGAATTAAATCGTGAACATTTTCGTGCGATTATTTTTTACAACTTTCGACGTGGATTAAGTCAGCAAGAGTGCATGGATGAACTTAATTTAGTTTTTGGCTATGAAACTCCATCAAGGACCACCGTTTATCGATGTTATGATGAATTCAATCGAGGTCGTAGTTCACTCCAAGACGAATTTCGTGAAGGTCGTCCAAAAACAGTTTTTGTTCCGGAAACCATTGATGCTGTGCGCGAACTGATATTGCAAGGTCGTCATGTGACCTATCGTGAGTTTGATTCAACCTTACACATTAGTGGGACCAACATACATTCAATATTGCATAAACATTTGAATGTCAAAAAAATTTGTTCGTCTTGGATCCCACACAATTTGTCAATCGTTCAAAAAAAGGCTCGTGTCGATTGGTCGAAAGAAAAGCTAAAAAAATATGGGTGTTTCAAGATGAGCCGAATCCAACAAAAGTTGTTCGCGCACGAAGCACTTCCAAGCAAATGATCGCCTGTTTATTCGGAAAAACTGGACATGTCGCAACCGTACCACTAGAACAACGCAGAACAGTCAATTCTGAGTGGTACACAACCATTTGTTTGCCAGTTGTCTTCCAAGAAATGAGGAAAACCAACCGCCGAAGACGGATCACTCTTCACCACGACAATGCGAGCTCTCACACATCGGCTCTAACAACTGCATTTTTGACCACTCAAAACATCGATTTGATGAGTTATCCGCCGTATAGTCCTGACTTGTCACCAAATGACTTCTTTTTATTCCCGTACGTAAAAAACAAACTGAGAGGTCAACATTTTTCGACACCTGAAGAAGCGGTTGCTGCGTTTAGAATGCATGTTTTGGAGATACCTCAGAGTGGAAAAAGTGCTTCGACAATTGGTTCAAACGCATGCAAAAGTGTATAGATCTTCATGGGGAATATTTTGAAAAACAATAAAGCGATTTTCGATGATTAATATTTGTTTTTGTTCTCTAATCCCGAAATATAAAAGGCAGCCCTCGTATCTTCCCGAAACGTATAGTGCTTCTAGTAAGTCTGTCTAGAGCGTTTGAGGTGTTTACAGTGTCTTGAATATTCTCAGTTTGTATCTAGTAGATACAGGGCGCCTAACTACGTAAGTTTCAGTATAGTGTTTAATTTTAAAAATTTGTTATGAAAATATTACATGCAAGTTTATAATAAGAATACTTATTAGACAACTTCATTTGATAATGGGATTACAGAAAAAAATATCAAATGTATCTAATAGATACATGCGCCTAATAATAGATACATTTATTGTTTTCAGGAGTTATAAAATGAATCCAACAAAACAGAAATACAATCTCGACGATGAAAGACGTGAAGGAACTTAGAAATTTGTTAATGAATGAAGAATCGGAAACTGAAATAGAGAATGAGGAAACTGATACTGAAGAAAATGATTGTGCTGAAACAAGGAAAGAAAATTCAGAGAGTGAACAGAGCGATTTAGATACCAGTGGAGATGAAAACATCAACGACTTAAGCTATTTTGTTGCAGTTCAGAAGAAGAAAGGAAAAATAGTAAATACATGGAGGTGGAAAAAAATCCCTTTCCAAAGTAGCAGAATAAGCTAACAAAACATTCTTATGAAACTCCCGGGTGTCAAGAGTGACTGGAGTATTTCAAACTTGTAATTTTCTTATGACTGATTTAATTTTGTCCAAGATTGTTCAATATACACGGTGAGTTTTTTTTATGATCAGTATGGGGATCTCGGAAACTAGCGGAGAAACTAAAATTAAAGCATTGATGGGATTGCTTTATTTGGCCGGAGTATATCACGCCAAGACACTAAATATGGCAGAATTATTTGGTTCTGACGGAATAGAGATATTCAGAAACACTATGAGTATAAAAAGGTTTTACTTTTTTCTTAGATGTCTTCGATTTGATGATAGAGAAACAAGAGAAGCGAGAAAACATATCGACCGATTAACACCGATTCGTAAAATTTTTGAAGAGTTTGTTCAAAATTCTCAAAAGGCCTTAGGAACGTCGGTGACAATTGATGAGAAGCTGGAAGCCTTCAAAGGCCGTTGTTACTTTAGACAGTATATTCCGTCCAAGCCGGCTAGGTCTGGAATAAAATTTGCCTTGGTCGACGCCAAATTATTTATACCTACAATTTAGAAATATTTCTAGGCGAACAACTAGAAGGCATATTCAAACAAAGTAATAAACCATTTGATGTTGTGAAACGATTGGCCTCCCCAATTTATGGTTCTGGGCGGAACATTACTGCAGACAACTGGTTTAGCGACTACAGTTTAGTAGAATATCTGAGAGATAAAAAGTTGTCATATGTCGGAACTTTGCAAAAAACAAATTTCTACTGAATTTAAGAACGTGAAAACTACAGAAGTAGGTACCAATCTTTTTGGATCCAATTTTGTTGATATCCAGCGAACATTTGCATGATGTTATAGATAAAACTACCGGTAAGGCTGAAATTCTAATATATTATAATAAAATCAACGGCGGGGTAGACATACTAGATAAAATGTGTAAATCCTTCAATGTTGCGCGAAACACTAAGCGATGGCCAATGGTTGTTTTTTTTTCTCAATATTAAATATTTGTGGTATCAATAGCCAAATAATTTTCATGGGCAATGGGAACAGTGTCAAAAACAAGATCATTTTTGAGACAGCTTGCAGAAGAATTAATGCAAGAACAAATTCAAAGTCGAGCATCTAATCCTCGAAATACCTTAATTGAAACCTTGGGAAATCCAAATAATCAGTCAGAACGTAATAATGAAAATAATAATTCGAGGAAAAGAAAACGGTGTTTCACAAGTTATGCTCAAACTAAAAAAACTCGCCTATCCAAATATTGTTGTGTCAGATGTGAAAAACACTTTAATATTTTTTGTAAGAGTTTAGATAAACAAAACATTTAAAAAATTATATATCTTATTTTAAAAAATGCCTTGTATATCCTGGATACATATGCGACCAATAGTGTAACTATTTGGGTGCGCCTGACGGAAGGTTAACTAGAGTTCCTTCCAGCATTTGATTCCAGATAAGCTAAATAGTTACTTCCTTTGAATTCGACAGGCTTATGTGAACTCTGTTTCTATATACTCTATTAAAATTACATATTGAAGCGAAAGCTTATTAACGAAGGCCCGCACTTATACGTATGAAAATAGATGAGCAAGGCAATGAAATGTATAACTTTAAGTTTCATTTGTTTCGACCCGATCCGACCGACCGACCGACACTACACGCTGGCTCGATCTTGAAATGCCCATCCAATTCAGTTCTCTGTGTAAGAAACAAGGACCAGGTAATATATTAAGATTATATAATAATATATAGAAAATAACTAATATAGAATACCTGCACAAAATTTGCTGTTCGTTCTAATAAAAACTTCAATTCTCTCTTTGGGATACATTAAATTAGAGACTTGACGTACGTCAGACATCAGAAATAACACCATTAAACTTGCGATTAAATTTATATATTAACTAGCTTCGTAATATCAACTAAATAATAATTTTATAGAAAATCAGTAATAAATAGGAAATAAACCAAAATAACATCCAAGAAATATAGAATACATGCAAAAAATTTGCTTTTCGGTGTAATAAACATTCCAATTCTCTCTTTGTGATAAGCCTCATATGTCAGAAATTAAAAATAATACCACATAAAAAGGCACATTGGCATTAAACTTTCATATTATCAACGAATATAGACTCATAGACGGATACACATTAAGCAAAACACGTCCTTTGTTTACATCGTTTTGTTATCGTAATAAATAAAGTACTCAATAGAGGGCCTGACGTATTATATAGTACATCCGGAGCTTTTATTTGCACCAAAGATAAGTGGCCCATTCAAAACCGGGCACAATTATACTTTTTGTTAATATCATGTCATTTTTAATTAATTGTATGTACTACTTTCAATTGACATAAAATGAATAAAACTCATTTTAATATTATATACAATAAGAAATTAAAAATTTTTAAATGGTTGCTACCGTTGAATTTATAAGCATATAATTAATTATTTTGTATAAATGTTATGTGTATATTTAATTTAAGAGTTAAATTAGGATTAATACTTGAGTCGTAACAAAATAGTGACATTTATTTTAATTCAACTGAGATTTATATCCATTAATAAGAGTGACAGAAACAAAGAAAAATAGAGATAGTGAGATAACAAGAAAAGGGAAGTATTTTTTGTAAAAGCTTTCGCTTCCATCGCTTAGTCTGAAATGACTGCTGCTTTTTTAAAACTTTTTCTCGGTGTAATAATGAGACTGATTTAGATGCCGAGAACTTCTTATACGGCCCATAACCACCTTTTTTTTTCGGCAATGGTAACTACGTAGGTATGTGATCAGCTAAAAGCCAACTTTATGGACATTGACAAATTCAACAAAGAAAACGTTCAAAATTGTATTTATATAGAAATTTACGGAATTGAACAAAAAATTATTGTGGAAATCAGATATTTAATACTAAAATTGTAATCAAAATACAATTCTCATTCGAATCAGAATTGTCAAAAATCGAATCAAAAACAGGACTAAATCTTCAAACAAATTGCATTAATTCAAAGCCTGGTGAGTATAATAAATTTTATTATATTTTATCAGTAACTTACCTTTTATATCGGTCGCACTAGTCTGAGGACTCATTATATCATTCAAATAGTGTTCTAATCCTCTCAAATTATCAAGAGGACTACTTCCATTTGCAGTTACTACACCGCAACGGTCCTGCAAAGAAGAATTGCATATTTTACACCAAAATAACAGAAAAATAAGACTGATAGAATTAGAGAAACTGTTTATATACATTTATTTTTTAATTGACCATTTGACTATCTCAAAATTTTGCGGATGATTCGAGATTTTTATTACAGAAATACTGAATTGTTTGAAAAGTATTAATATTTATCAAATAGTATGATTAGATTTGTTTCAAATTTAGTACGACTATAGAATAATGAATGCATCCACATTTTCTTTTTTATTGGTTTGAAAGAATATACTTCCAGCCGATTTTTTAATGAATTTTTACAGTAACCATTGGAAAGTGTTATGGCAAATTATGTCGTCTATAATCTACCAACGAAAATTCTTTTCTGAAATACGTTCTGCGTTGTCCAGATTTTCTTCAAATTAAAATAATATATTCTGTTTATAACATAAAAATTTCCAAACTTGGGATGATTCATGTTGTTGTTCCTTTTTCATTTTTATGTTATTATTTTCAAAGCCCCGACAATAGATTGTTTTCAGCGTCCCTTTTTAATTCATGTATAAAAAAATCATCGACAACCTTCTTTCTAGTTTTAGTTATTAGTATTATTCCTAATTTAAATACGTTTAGGTTTGTCAACTCAATGTTTTTTATCTGTTTTTTATAGTTTTGTTGTTTGTAATGTAATGGTGGTGAAGTATCAGAATCACTTGCCAAATCAAATTTATTGTAACTCAAGCACAAATGTAACTAAATACAAGCAGAAAACGTCGAATTAATTATTACCAATTATACTAGTGTCCCTGGCTTGATATTTGTCCTCCAATATTAAAAGGAACCTCTGCCAGAAATTAGTGGCAATAGAACAAAATTTTCCGCCAATTTAAAAGATTTTCTTGTCTTTTTTTATCAAAAGCCGTTCAGGATTTTCTAGAGTTTTTTCATCAAAAGTTGCTCAAACAGAATTTTTTGTCATCTGGTGTATAGGGTAATTTAAAATTTCTAGTTTATTCTATCAGTTCAGTAGGATTATTGGTAACAAGAGTTTTGAATTTTTCTAAACCTGGATCTAATCAAAGGCATACATTTTAAAATCTTAATCCAAAAATATGCTTCTAAGATAGTTTTATTTTCGAAAATCTCGAACTGGTACAGATTTCCAACGTGTAGTTTATCTAAATTGTGATAGAAATTCCAAGAACCTATATCGGATGAGTGCAGAGGTGGTATTATTTTATAACCAAATTAGTGATTATAGCGGCATACCAATGAAGGGGCGAATTATTTTGGACTTTTTGAAAGATCACGTTTAAAATATATCATTGCGACAATTAAATACCAATCAGTTAGAAAAACTGATAAGGCAGAAACAAGTGATAATTATTTTATTTATTTTATATAAAAACTTGATTTAACGCAGGTTTTCCAGTCCAATTGAATACCAGGTGGTACGTGAAACTAAACTTGCAAGATTTAAATATCACCAGGGCAGGTGAAACTAAAAAAAGCCTTGTAAAAGTTAAAATCTAACTGTCCCATATTTTTTTCCAAAATTGAGTGTAAGTTTTATTCCTTATAATTGAAGTAGCCTGTACGGGTATGCCAAACGCCATCATTAATGACATGCTTTATGGGTTTGTGTATTTGTGCCTTCAGCTTAATGAGCGTTTCCTATTTAGCAGCATGTGTTTAGATACTTTGCTACAAATGAACATGCTTATTTTGAGTATGCTCTAAAATCAATCGTTCGAATTTCGGGCTTGCTTCCTGTAGTGCTCTTGGCACGCCTAAACAGGTCTGCTTAGAAATGCTTTCAGTTTTGGAGAGCAATTCGTCAAACTGATACGGTAGGATGCAAAAATATTTTTTAAGACAATCCGTAGATTCTTCTCGCATTTCTACTACCAAGCGCATACTTGCTCCAAGGATCGCTTTCTAGTTATCCAGTCACAGATCCAAATCCTATTTCTTCTATTTTTCTTCGATAACAGAAGTTTTTCGACATTGTTTTGTATTGTACGCAAAAGGATTCTTTGCGAATGGCCTCTTGGTTTTTCATTTTCACTACACAGTCCACTGCCAGAGAACTTGGTATTAAATGACCTGTGTGTTTGGAGTATCTGCTTATATGTTTTTTATTAGCAAGTATCTCATCAGTTTATTGATTAACGGTTGTACATAAATTACAAAATCAACGATTTTATTTGCACCATCATTGCAAAATGTAAAAAAATCGATAAGAGGCAAAAATATATTTTTTAAGACAATCCGTAGGTTCTTGTCGCATTTCTACTACCAAGGGCATACTTGCTCCAAGGATCGCTTTCTAGTTATCCAGTCACAGATCCAAATCCTATTTCTTCTATTTTTCTTTGATAACAGAAGTTTTTGGACATTGTTTTGTATTGTACGCAAAAGGATTTTTGCGAATGGCCTCTTGGTTTTTCTTTTTCACTACACATTCCACTGCCAGAAAGCTTGCTATTAAATGACCCGTGTGTTTGGAGTATCTGCTTATATGTTTTTTATTAGCAAGTACCTCATCAGTTTATTGATTAACGGTTGTACATAAATTACAAAATCAACGATTTTATTTGCACCATCATTGCAAAATGTAAAAAAATCGATAAGATGCAAAAATATATTTTTTAAGACAATCCGTAGGTTCTTGTCGCATTTCTACTACCAAGGGCATACTTGCTCCAAGGATCGCTTTCTAGTTATCCAGTCACGGATCCAAATCCTATTTCTTCTATTTTTCTTTGATAACAGAAGTTTTTGGACATTGTTTTGTATTGTACGCAAAAGGATTCTTTGCGAATGGCCTCTTGGTTTTTCATTTTCACTACACATTCCACTGCCAGAGAGCTTGCTATTAAATGACCCGTGTGTTTGGAGTATCTGCTTATATGTTTTTTATTAGCAAGTACCTCATCAGTTTATTGATTAACGGTTGTACATAAATTACAAAATCAACGATTTTATTTGCACCATCATTGCAAAATGTAAAAAAATCGATAAGATGCAAAAATATATTTTTTAAGACAATCCGTAGGTTCTTGTCGCATTTCTACTACCAAAGGCATACTTGCTCCAAGGATCGCTTTCTAGTTATCCAGTCACGGATCCAAATCCTATTTCTTCTATTTTTCTTTGATAACAGAAGTTTTTGGACATTGTTTTGTATTGTACGCAAAAGGATTCTTTGCGAATGGCCTCTTGGTTTTTCATTTTCACTACACATTCCACTGCCAAAAAGCTTGCTATTAAATGACCCGTGTGTTTGGAGTATCTGCTTATATGTTTTTTTATTAGCAAGTACCTCATCAGTTTATTGATTAACGGTTGTAGATAAATTACGAAATCAACGATTTTATTTGCACCATCATTGCAAAATGTAAAAAAATCGATAAGATGCAAAAATATATTTTTTAAGACAATCCGTAGGTTCTTGTCGCATTTCTACTACCAAAGGCATACTTGCTCCAAGGATCGCTTTCTAGTTATCCAGTCACGGATCCAAATCCTATTTCTTCTATTTTTCTTTGATAACAGAAGTTTTTGGACATTGTTTTGTATTGTACGCAAAAGGATTCTTTGCGAATGGCCTCTTGGTTTTTCATTTTCACTACACATTCCACTGCCAAAAAGCTTGCTATTAAATGACCCGTGTGTTTGGAGTATCTGCTTATATGTTTTTTTATTAGCAAGTACCTCATCAGTTTATTGATTAACGGTTGTAGATAAATTACGAAATCAACGATTTTATTTGCACCCTCATTGCAAAATGTAAAAAATCGATCCCAAAACAAAATGAATCAATAAATAACGTTTATTTATCCCATTCTGATAGCGAATTTTCGATCACAAATTCGCCCACGTCGCTCTTATGTGTAGGCGTCGATATTAAACAGTTGTATGGCGATAAAACGTTAATGAACATCGACGGGCGTTGATTACGTAAAGTATGGTATGTCTACCTCCGGAAAATAAAATAAATATCGTAATAGTTGACAGAACGAAAGAGGGTGTAAATAGTCTTCAATTGATTCACATTATACAGGGTGTTTCCAAAAAACATGCGCCAACGATATTGGAAGTGGAGGTTTTCTTAGTTGGCCACCTGATTCATCTGATTTAAATACTTAAATTTTCATTTTCGGGTCACCTGAAGGATAACTTCTGTTATAGAATTAAAAAAATATATAACACAAAAACTTTGTCACCTCAATATATGGTTTATCTACAAAACACTGTGTATTTTTTACTTATTTAAGTATATTCTAATACTATAATACGAGCAATGTTTGTATATATATATATATATATATATATATATATATATATATATATATGTAATTGAGTTCTGGAAAACGGCTCTAACGATTTCGATAAAACTTTCACATTTGGAAGTTTCGATGGATAGAAATCGATTGGCGAAGGTCTCATCTTTGGGAAAAATCGTTTTACAGAGAAATTAAACTATTAAAAAATTTATTGACAGTTTGACAATCAAGGCGGCTGCTTTGTAATTTCAAGGCGTTCAATACAGGGTAATTTGGTAACCTACGTAAGAGTGACTCCTGTTGTAAAAATTATTTTAATACAGGGTGATTTGGTGACCTATTTGAGAGTGAAACTTTTTTTAACCATTCTTTCAATAAAATAAAAAATAAAAGTAAGATCTCATGATTTCACATGTTAATCTGATGCATATAATATGAATTGGTGGTGTAAAATTATAATTATACAGAGTCTTTCAAAATATATTAGATGGTCCATAAGAGTTGCTATACAGGATATGGTTAAAATATAGTTTCAAATGGAATTATAGTATAGTTAGAAACAAAGCGAGAAAAAATAATTTTATAGGCAGTTGGAAATTAATGATAGCTGACATACAGGGCGGAGTAAAAGTATTGTTATGCAGGGTCGCTAAAAATGTTAATAGAATATACATATAGGGTAGTTTACTAGCATTTGCATTTACAGGGTGGTTGCAATATAGGATGTACTGGAACTATTGTATGTTCCGAACATGTAACTATTTTATGCCTACGTCATATTTTCCTAGCATCACATTTTTATAGCTAGACATTTCAAGTTTTCAAGGTGAAAAAATTAGCACGGTAGGCAATTTTTGGATGAGTAAGATCTCATGATTTCACATGTTAATCTGATGCATATAATATGAATTGGTGGTGTAAAATTATAATTATACAGAGTCTTTCAAAATATATTAGATGGTCCATAAGAGTTGCTATGCAGGATATGGTTAAAATATAGTTTCAAATGGAATTATAGTATAGTTAGAAACAAAGCGAGAAAAAATGATTTTATAGGCAGTTGGAAATTAATGATAGCTGACATACAGGGCGGAGTAAAAGTATTGTTATGCAGGGTCGCTGAAAATGTTAATAGAATATACATATAGGGTAGTTTACTAGCATTTGCATTTACAGGGTGGTTGCAATATAGGATGTACTGGAACTATTGTATGTTCCGAACATGTAACTATTTTATGCCTACGTCATATTTTCCTAGCATCACATTTTTATAGCTAGACATTTCAAGTTTTCAAGGTGAAAAAATTGGCATGATAGGCAATTTTTGGATGAGTAAGATATCATGATTTTGCATATTAATTTGATGCATATAATATGAATTGGTCGTGTAAAATTGTAATTATACAGTGTTTAATAAAATATGTTAGATGGTCCATAAGAGTTGCTATGCAGGATGGTTAAAATATAGCGTCAAATGGAATTATAGTATGGCTAGAAAAAAGCGAGAAAAAATAATTGTGTAGGGTACCCCATAAACAGTTGGAAATTAATGATAGCTAACATACAGGGCGGAGTTAAAGTATTGTTATGCAGGTCGCTAATAAATTATTAATAGAATGTTTTACCTATAGGGTAGCTTATTAGCATTTGCATTTATAGGGTGGTTGCAATATAGGAAGTACTGGAATTATAATTATACATGGTGGTTAAAAAAAATACAATAGGTGGCCATAAACAAATGCATATACAGGGTAGTTAAAACATATGGTGGTGTGAAATTATAGTTATACAGTGTGATTTAAAATATGTTATATTAGGTAGCCTGTAAAAAGTTGCATATATAGGGTGGAGCGGAATTATAGTTATACAAAGTGTTTACAAAAAATGTTACAATATAAATGAAAGAATTTGGAAACAAAAGTGTTTGTTGGATGGCCAAAAGCGGTCGCATATACAGGGTTGTTGGAATATGGAATCGAGTGGAATTATAGCGTGATTAAAAAAATTTGGATGGGTTTTTCATAAGAAGTTGCACATATAGGGTGGTTGAAATATAGGGGGGGGGAGTTGAATTGTAGTAACACCATGTAAATAAGAAATGCAAGAAAAAAATATAATGTTAGGGGAGTTTAAATTAGTTTACATGACAAATTTCCGATTATTTGGATATACATATGAACATTAATGATAAAACCTTGAATTTACGAGTGAAGCTCGGTCACCCAGGTACTGTTTATAAATTTAAATTCAGACGTTATGTTGGAGTAACACTTTTATTATTTTCGCCCCAATAGCTTATAGTATTTCTTTGTGTAGTGTCTAGTAAACTGTTGTAATAGCTACTAAATGGCACACAATAAGATTTAAATTTCTAACTTTATGTTTTAATGAGGGCAAAACTTACAATATTGTACGTAGGATTTATACCGAACGGATAACTTATTTACAGTAAGAATAGTTCTTTTGTCCTGTTTTGAGATTCCAATTTTATTTTTTCTCCTTTCACTTATACTATTTTGTATTCGTAATACTGTGAAATAGATATTTATTTTATCCTTCAAGAGCTCTAGTAAGATCTAAGCATAAGCATATTCAAGGTCTGGTTTCATCAATGGCTTTATAAATACAATGTCACAATGTAGGACACCTTTGACACACATTGTTTATTGTTGATTGTATTATTTTCGCCTAAGAATGATTTTGGTCCGATTTTAGGAGTTTTTTTAGAAATGTTTACTATTGTGTTTATTGGTGCGATTGGGCTGGAATATATTGTTTATTAAATTAGTAAATAAAAGTACAATTTCAGTTCTGTGACTCAAAAACGAATTTTTAAAATTATGCGTATTCTGTAAATGTACTTTAGCTACTGTTTTCTAAATATATTTTTCTCAATAATATATTGTTTGAAGATCTCAAAACTGCGGTATAAGTGACAATACAAACATATTATTCTTTTAGTACGGAACAACCTGCGCTGGTATTAAATGTGTTAAGTGATTATAATTCAGAGTTGGTAACATCTAAATGTTTGACTCATATCCTTTTAAATCTTAATTCCGGAAATGTCGCATTACATTCCTTAAGAGTCTTAGATCAAAAAATATACATACTAGTGATAATATTATTATATAAAATATAATAATCTAAACTATACTGACATAATTACTCCGTGGCGTTAAAACATGAGAAGAGAGTCGTTTTAACCGTCCTTACGTTATTTATATATTTACGGTCAAAACACCAATCAAACGTAATGGTATCTTCATTGTGTATATATATGATAACTTTTAAAATATTTTTAAAAGAATAAGATAAAAAAAACGGTAATTTATATTTACGGGGGTACACCTCTAAGCGAGGGTGAATATCACTTCTACAAGTTACAAAGAGGTATTATGTGATACTTCTATTTAAAGGTCTCTTTTTTGCCAATGTTTTGACTCATTATTTATTTTTTACAGAGTAATGACCTAGAAACCGCAAAAAATAAATTTTTGAAAAAAATTGCCGATTGCACCAAATTGGTTTAGGGTGTTTTTTTTCATGAATTCGAGGTCAGATTTGCAAAATTCAAAATGGCGGATTCAAGAGAGCGAATAAAATTTAAAAAAATCAGCCGTTTTGAACCAAACTTCTTATAATGGGATTTTTTCTTTCGCTTATAGACAACATTCAAGATAGGCGATCTAATATGGATAAGGAAAATAACCAACGGGACGAAAATTTCGTCCGCCATCTTGAATTTTGTAAATTCCGGATTCATGATCAGAGACCCCAAAAATCCCTACATACTAATTTTGGCGTATATCGGTTGATTTAAAAAAAATCATCCGCCATCTTGGATCCGCCATTTTGAATTTTGCAAATATGACCTCGAATTCGTGATCACAGACCCTAAAAACACCCTAAACCAATTTTGGTGTAATTGGCAATTATTTTCAAAAATAATCTGATTTTAAAAAATGATGGGTCAAAAGATTGGCATAAATAAAATAGACGTTAAAAAGAGGTATCACATACATACCCCTTTGTATTTAAACTTTAGAAGTGATATACACCCCAGCTTAGAGGTTGAAACTGCAGGGTGACCGATATGTGTAAAATGTGCCCCCCAGTAAATATATATCTTGATTTTAGGTCGTTACAAATGATAAGATTGTGTTTACTTTATATGTTTTAATGATGACGTTTCGGCCATGTCTTAGTCTCTTTCAAACCTATTCTAAAACTACAGCGTTAGTACATGTCAAGTCACAATTTTTTCTGCTAATGATTTTACATTTTTTACTTGACACAAAACTAAAAATTAACATTATGTGTCCTTTCAGAGAAAACGATAGAGTTTGCTTGACAATATTTTTTCTAACTGCTGCCGTCAGGTTTACAATGTTTTTTCGCGCTGTTCCTATCTTCATAATGTTTTTGAACTTGTTTCCGTTAGCTTCCCTACGCTCTTTGAATTTTGTTGTAGAAGTGATTTGAAAAGGGTTTGTGATGTCTGCTTTTTTATTCTTATAAAACTAAACAATTTAAAGTACGTTTCAGATCTATTCTATATCTCTCCGACGATTAGTTAGAGATAATTTAATTTATCAATAAATAGCCATTATTTCCACAAAAAAAAGAAGTGTTGAATGTTATCAGCTTTAGCTGAGACTTAAGGCTCATACTAAACTCAAATTTAAATTGTTAACTCATACAGGGCGTCCTCGAATAAAGTGCAAAAACGAATAATCTCATTTTGTCAAATGGCACCTACCTGCCATATATTTTTTTTAACGTAGATTCCCCTCTTTATCATCTTGATATCTATGAAAAAAATGGGTCCAGTAGTTCTCATGTTATGCGAATACAAACAAAACACCAATTCAATTTTACTATATAGACCATTTTTTCGAAAAATAGCAATAGCTGACAGCAGAACTGTCAAAGTGGACGTCACTTTTTCTACTGGGATTTTACCATGTGACTCTTCCGGTGGATTTTCCAAAAATTTTCATACAAACCTTGTCCTGACCATTACAAACACAAAAAATCAGCTGGTCAAAATAAAGTGCAGCTTTCTTTTAATAAAAAAAAGCATAATCAGATCAATACTGTCAAGATTAGCCTCTACGAAACACAAAGCAACTAATTTTACTTCCTTATATAAACATTATACTCAATTTTGGCGAAGGCGTTAATAAAATACCAATTTTTATTTGTTGCTACGAAATTAATAAGAATTTTGATAAGTTCAATAGCTATATCTATTCAGATTTTGGGAAAATCACGCGTAGACTGATCCAGTAGTTTTCGTTTTAATTTTGCAAACAGAATAATAGGGACTCTGCATATTCATACATATATAAAATAAAGCATCCCGTATTTAATATGCTAAATATTTCCAAAAACGTGTTTAAAGCGTGTTACAATAAGTTAGAAAGCCGATAAATAATTACAAAAATTTTAAACAAACAAAAGAGCCTAATTTGAGGTTTCTTATAATCGTGTGTTTATACCCACTTTACAAAAAGGGAGTATTAAATTTGACAAGTATATTTTTATTTATGTTCAATTATTTCTTCAAATCGACTAGGAAAGTTCGAACTGTATTTTTCTATTGTAAAATTACCTACAAATTGGAAAAATCATGTCATCAAGATATTTTATTAATTCTTATTCATTTCTCAAAACGGTTTGACCAATTGCGACAGTTTAAACTGTCTTCTATTCAGGAAGAGGAAACCTCGAAAGTTCTGTTTTTAACTGTGTTAATTTTTATTTATATAATGAAACGTTTTAACCGTTCTTTGGCATTCATAGTAACATTTATAATGCCGAAAAGGATATAGATATAGATCAATCCAACCTAGTAAATAATAATTCATTTACACTTTTAGGAATTTAAAAAAGGAAAAACAGTACATTTTTTCATAAAATCAAACACCTTAATTGTTCAGAGAATTTTAAATAAAACACAGAGAAATGTTTTAAAGAATGCTTATGAAATTGGTTTTATTTGAAAAATAATTTGTTGGCATTAATATGATTTGGGCATGATGCCGACAAGTCTCGCGCCTACATGACATAAACCGGAGGTCCAATTTTCGGCGAAGAAACTTACTTAGTTTGTTGTGATTTCAATTATTGGGAACATTATTCTTAACTTCTCATATAGGCGTATACGTGTACAGATTGAGCACGAATAAATTAACTAAAATGTCGGCATTTAAAGTCAACATATTTTCTTCAATTTAAATTTCTACAAGTAACACACAAAAAATGATTTGTTCTTAATTCAATATTCACACTAAAATTTTTGATTAAACTTTATAAAAACTACTGTAATCTCGTAAAAATGTCATAATTTATGTATTATAAAATTTCAAGATGAAAAATTACAACAAATTGATTTATCACTTCGATTTTATATATAAATAATATCACAGATTTTATATAAGTTATAATAAACTCATATAAAGGAACTACTAAAATCAGCAAGTAGACTATATAAATTAAATAAATAAATATATATGAAAATATACTGCATACATATGGTAGCTAACACATACTGTATAATGACACATGTATTACAAAATAGCAGGTAAGGTATAAAATAGCACAGCAAGCAAAATATAGCCACAATAAAAGAACAAAAAAACAAAATTAAATTAAATTTATTAATAGCAGCAAATAAATTAAAACGTGAGAAAATGCAACAAAAAATAAAACAAAACAACAGTCTCTGCAGTGTCATGGAGCATAGCAAGGGCATATAAACAAAAACAAAAAGAAAACAAAACCAAACAGATGTCTTGGCAGTATCATGGAGCATGGCATGGGCATGGTATGGCTTCGTACAAAAATGATATGGTGCAGTTTTGGCAAAATGTCAACAAGTGCCACACATTACCTGATATGGCAGAAGTTCTCTGGCTTCGTCCATATTCGTAATCTCGAAAGTAGGTGGTTGAGAAAAACCCTTTCCAGGATGAGAGATACTTCGCCGGAATTTCACGGGCGATATGACTTGTTGTTGGTTGAACGTGGGGCTAGGTTTACGACCAGCAAGACCTGCTCCAATTTGCTGTAAGGGGTTTAGATTGGGCACGCTTCTGCCACGATTCCACAAAGAAGTGTTGGTGGGTGCCCAATTTTGATTGGTAGTCGGGTTGGCCCAAGAGCCATAACCTTTGTAAAGTGGATGACTAGAGAGTGATTGTTGTCTTCCCACATTATGGGGGAAATTATGACTAGCGGTGATGGCTCTTCGACCCTGGTTCACTTGGTTCTGATTCAAGTTATTGCCGAACAGCTGTTGTGGTGGCGAAGGAAAGTTTTGGAAACCCATACCCGTAGCGGCGCCAGCACCGTTTACGTTAGGTATATGTTGTGGTGTTGGTACAAAACCATCTTCAAGAGACGTAGCTGTTGACCATAAGGTACCACCTGGTGTGACGGAATCGACCCCAGGACCAGGATGGAAAAGAGGAGGAAGTGACTGTACCGAACCGGTAGGTTTATTCGACGCCTGCTGACATGCACTCACTTGTTCATTTGTTAAATCGTTCACGTTAACACAATTACTACCAGAGAGTTCACCACCAGGGACACCAGGTCCACAATCTTTATTTGAAACGGCAGCTGTCGCGATGTTTATTTTTTCGCCAGCTGCAGACGATGACGGGTTCACTACAGATCCAACGACGTTGTTGGCTAGATCTTCACCTTCGTTTACGATTATAGGACCACCACTTACACTGACACAGCTAACGTTAACACCAGCACTAACACCACTGACTGTATTAACTGCTTTGTCAGGAAGCTCATCTTGCATCGTCGAATTGTAACTTTTCGATTGTAGAATATTATCCGATCCGTTCCCAGCACTCGGTGTTGTTGACGTAGGTGTGGTATTGGTGTAGAATAAGGAATTTTGAGTATTCTTTGCCGATGTAATTTCTACTGCATTCAATCCAATGTTTGCGTTGCCACTTAAACTAAATTCCCCCATTAGTGTACGTCACGCACTCACTGGGACTGGAGGTCGGTTACGATTTCCTCTATCCTATCTTTAGTTATGTCATACACATACACCCGTCTAAACACTCAACCAATGAACCACCACCTCACAGCCTACTTTTATTTTGCGCCACAACTTTTCACTGCGGACCAACACAACCGATTATAAGCGATCGTCGACGAATGCTGACGATCAGACCTAAATTCTCGGAAGGCTGCCTGAAGACGGAACTCTGTGGACGAATCAAGCTTGCGCATCGCGAAATATCTCGGTTACTATTCGACAATTTAATTTTCAGGTTTTTGCTTCTGACGTCATCAGTGCGCACGCAGCAAATCGAACAGCTGATGACGACGACCGACAACTGACGACCGTACTCGTGGCTCGTTTATGAACTTCACTCACTGTGCGTCGCTGCGTCAAATATTCCGCGTCAGTAGCGTATCGCATTCAAGGTTCTGAAAAATCGTCGTAATTGAATTTGTAAATATATATTTGATTCAATTTTTATTTCACAGCTCTATGCTTGGTTTTATTAAACTACTACACTTACAAATACAAAAAATAGTATCTTAAGCCGCTAATTAAAAATGGCTGTGACATACTTAATAGCATAAACGAGGAATATGGAAAGTTCATCAAAAAAATGTTTGTAATTATTAATATGTTATAAAAATGATTTCCATATGATTCCAACTTAAGGAGACATACTGTATATGCAGTCGAATTGAAAACTTACATTGTTTTTGAAGTCTGTTAATTATCAGTAATTTTGACTTAATTGTAATAATATTCATTTAATACTCTCGCATTCACCAAATTTTATCGTAAAAAATTCTTCCAATTTTTTAAAAATATATTTATTTTACAATTTTCATGATAAAAAGACATAATTGGAGGCAGTGTCCATTTTAATTAACTTTGTTTCATAACAATTTTTCGATATTACAAAAAACAAAGGTACCTTAGTTTTAAGAAAAATCCATATTTTTCGACTAAACTCGTAAACAATATATCAAATGATTTCATTTAGGTTTCAGACCATGTAGATCTCGCTATGAATTGAGCACCTCTATTTTGAAGTCTATTAATTGACATTTGTTTTAATTTAATTCCAATTTGTTTTCAGTTAATTTCATCTTAGATTTTGGATTTCATTCTATAAAACTCGCGCCTTCACCAAATTATATCGTCAAATATAATTATTCCAATTTTTAAAAATTGACATGTGCCATATCCATGAAAGAAAATAGAGGACTTCGGAATTCTCCATTATAAAACACACTGTAAATTAGTTAAGCCGTTTTTTAGAAATCCCAGAACGCACATAAAAACACTTGTATATATATACAGGGTGTCAATTATGTCCCGGGACGGCTGAATATTTGCTAAAATACTTCATTTCTGGATAAAAACTCAGAGTTTTTATCGTTCTTTAAGCATAGCCAGATCGTTTGTCGTTAGTTTAGTTAAAGTGTTTCAAAATGTAAAAATAACAGCAACATATACTTAAATTTACAGTTACTCACGCCGTAGAATAGGTTTGAAAAAGGCCAAAAACATGGCCGAAACGTCATCAATAAAACATGTAAAGTGAACATGATTTTGTCATTTTGAACGACCTAATATCAAGAAAATACATTCACAGTTTTATATATAAGTAAGGTCGAAGAAAATATCATACAAAATTTTGTATATATACAGGGTGTAAACGGTTTGAGTGCAAAGATTTTGAGGATCAATACTTCAGGTCAAAACAAATCAAAAAGCTTTATGACATTTTCAGAAATAAACTATAGTTTTGCCAAAAAAAATGAAAAAGTTAGAAGTTCTGTAGCCTTTATTACAGTGCATAATAGATTATTTCCGGCTTCAAAATGATTGTAAAGCTAAATATGTAAATACTCAATAGCGTATACACCTTTAATAACTGTATTAACAAAGAAAATTATTATTTAAACTCTAAATATTCTGTTATAATTTGCCCTACGTTTCTCCGATCAGATGTGGCAACATAGCATATACTCAGCACTACAGCTGCCCGGTTCTTTTAAGAAAGTGAAAGTGATTTTTGCGTGACATTCGACATAGCGTAAGTTATTTGATTTTCATTTTAAAATATAAATTGGAAAAATAAATAAAATCTGTTGTGAATTGTGAGTTCGAGTGTATTATTTTGTGACAAACAGTGACAATCATACAATTAGGTAAAGACCTGACATGCTATTAATTTGTGGGGAAAGCAAATGTAATAACAAGAATTTTGAATATTTACTATAAATAATCCGTTTGCTCGCCAGAGCTCTATCATAATGACATCCTGCAGGTCAAAGGTTTTTATTTGTCTAAGATAAGTAATATTAATTTCTTAGCAACAATTATTTCTCGAAGAATTTAACACATAAATTTAACACATAAAAGAACTACATATAAGAAATGTTTTGTTTAATATAGTTTGTATCGCATTATTTTTGTATCACAATGTAAACAACTTTGTATCCTCCCTTCTTCAACTAAATGCATAAAATAAATCGCCAAATATAAATATTCATTTCAATACATAGATATTAAAAGGGTACATTTTTGAAAATAATATTTCATAAAATTTTATGTACCTAAATAAATCTACCGGCACTCGAAACTATGAAATTATTTAATACAAAAAAATAACAGGTGTTCATTTTCTTGTCGTGACTCATTCCTTTATTATTCACGCTACAAGCAAATCTCATTTTTGGCGCGACGTTGCCGCATTGACAATAATTTACTTAACATGTATTTCAAATTTTCTCGTTTATTAAGGCCTTTAGACCATAGTGTTATAAGATTTTTTTGTTTTATTTGGTGGGTACTATCTGCACCTAAAATATATGCAGTCAAACTATTTACACCCTGTATATATAAAATACACCAAAATTGGTTTAGGGTGGTTTTTAGGGTCTCTGATCAGGAATCCGAGGTCAGATTTGCAAAATAAATTTAAAATGGCGGATGGAAATTTTAACAATCAACCGATATACGCCAAAATTGGTATATAGGAGTTTTTGGGGTCGCTGATCATGAGCCCGGAATTTACAAATTCAAGATGGCGGACGAAATTTTAGTCTCCTGGTTGTTTTCATCGTCCAAATTGAATCCCCCATCTTGAATTTTGTCTATCCGATTTGTGATCAGCGATCAGTTATCAGCTACGCGAATGAATTCCCGGAAACCACCTAACCTTAACCGATCAAAAATAATTTGAAGGAAAAATATGATTAGATTAATGACCTTCTAATACGGACAGCAAAAGGCGTCAATACTAAAATATAAAAACATATTTTTTTATTCACTAAGGTAAAGCAGTTGTACTTTTGATGTCATAATTAAAGCAATTGATCTCACTAATCTTCTTCGGAATAAACGATCCTATTACTCAGGAAGCGTGTAACTAACCAATAAATACTATAAAAAACAAAACCTGCCAATTTGCTCCCCTGTAAACCAAAAGCTCGGGAAGCTCTTGTACATATTATTTAAAAGAGCATTCCTTCTTTATTAAGGGAACTTTTCCCTGCCTGGGCGAGTTTGGGGTGGCAGCGTTAACACACAACTCCCGATTTGGTTTCTCTATCGGCTCGTTTTCCCGAAATTCCTGGATGCCGAGCATATATATTTTCTGATTAACTGAGACTCCTGCCTTAAGCATCCCTGTTTCTTTTTTGAATAATACATTAATAGTGTAACTCAGATTAAGGTTAAATGAATATATCCAGAATAATCACTTCCCATTTATTAGAAAAAATAATAAAGAACATATACTTCAGTTAATTAAAAAGAACAGTTATGGTGCTAGAATCACAACAGCAAAAACAATAAAATCAAAATATAATTTGAAGAAGGAAACTTTTAACTGAAGAAAACTTAAAAATCATCGGCGTTTTTTCTTGCCTTTTTGTTGAGACTTCTTTTGTTGTTGTCCTTTGTTAGGATTTTTCGGCAAATGTTCAGTTGTTGTCGCAGTTTCAGTTTCCTCAGTAACTTTTGACGAGAAGTCGCTAAAAAATAAATTATATATTTAAAAACAAAAAAAACTACAAACATGTAGGTGGTTAGGAGAATATGTAAATTATAATCAGTGATGGAATGCTTGATTACAAGGAAACAACTCATTACAACAGAGACACTAAAACAGTTTTTGAAAAATATATTAGACATCTTTTAATGGGTATGCTTAAACAATGTTCAAAATTCAGCAGAAATACCACTTACTATTGATCAGCTTGTCCAAATGTAGTACCTTGGGAACCTTTAATAATGTCCTTAGCTCTTCTGTCTCTTTTCTTCCTGAAGCCTGTCCGTTCATACTTGGGAAGCCACCTTTCAGGATCTGGAGAGATATTTGGATCATAATTTTTAGGAAGTTTGCCCTTGGATTTTTTATGTTTCCTAATTCGTTTGACAGGCTCATCACCAGGAGTACTAAAAAATAATAATTGCTGCTAACTACTGCTAAGGAGATAACATGTCACACATCTTTGAATATATGACAATATTTTGTTTTTGGGAGAACCCAGGTATATCTTTGTGTCACAATAATACACACATCACAAGTCCCCATTTAGACTAAAATGCCTCATTCTCCTGAATCTCCCTAGATGGGATTACATAGCATTTACATATATGTATAAATTCAACCATGTTTCAAATAGATACATAATTACTGAGATTTGAATTTTTGGAACATAGCACAACTAAGGATCCTGCCCAGAAACAATATATTAACTTATGTTTAGAAGTCTGAAAACAATACTTTAGTACTGAATACTTACCTTGGTACAGCATCTTGTTTGACAGAGGGAACTTTTTTACTGTAATTAACTGCTGCAGAAGTAGAGGATGACAGACTTTCGAAATCTAAGCCTTTGGACAATTCTGCAGCTGATGGTAAATCTTTGCTAAGTGATAAAGCTCGGTCTTTATCAAACTAAAACAGTGCAAGTATTGTAGAAAAAATCAAAAATAATTTGAGAGATTTTACCTGGGCACAAGCCATGATTAATTGAGCAATTATTTTCTTGTCTTTGCGATTTGCTCTTAACAATTCCTCTAAACTATTTGTCGCGACATGGGGGAGACCTTTCTTTATATGATATTCTGCAGCTTGTCTCCATAAGTTTGACAAATTCACACCTTCAATCTAAAATTATAAAATGCTTAATGGTTTAGTGATATTACTAATCATAAGTTGTTACCTTATTTTTCTTATAAAAATCAACAGTCTTTTCAAAAACATTTAAAGCCATTTCGTCCTGACTGTTGCCCAAATACAAAGTTGTTAGTGCACCAACAATGGCAGGTTTGTAACTGTTTTCTCCTAGGTTTTCCAATATTTTGCAAGCCTCTACTTTTTTGTCCTTAGAAAATAAAATTATGGAAAATTTTTACATATGTTGTAAATTAAATCACCAAAACTTCTGCTTTTTGGAAAAGAGATCATTTTCTTTTTTCAATACACTTACCTGCATTAAATAGAGTTGGGCAATACAAAGCTTCATGTACAAATCATCATTTTCTTTAGCAGCTTTCTCCAAAACTGCAATTGCTTCATCATTCTTTCCAGCTTTTAACAAATTTAATGTCCTTAATATTTTTGTTTGAGTCGAAAATTCAGGCCAAGTTTCATCCAGGGATTTACATATCTTTTCACATTGATCAGTCTGATTAATATAGTAATTGAAAATAGCATTGTTTAATGCTATCAACTTTCTTTGTTTGGATGGCAGTTTGTAAATAAGGCCTTCATTGAGAGCAGATTTCATTTTCTTTTTAGAATCAAATAAATTTTGATCTTTGTTTATGCTGACAATGTTATTGCTGGCTACAGCAACCAGAGCTATATCGTCAATTTTTGTTTTTAAGGTTGATGTGTATAGCTGGTGACTTTCTTTTGTCCTTCCTTGTTTCTGGTAGACATATGCCAGCTGAATTCTAAAAAAACACATGTAAAATAACAGAATAGCACTGATAATTTAGTACCCACCCTGTCAATCAGGAATATATATATAGTATATAAATTTGCCATAGCTAATAGTAGTTTCTGGCACAAAATAAAATTACTAACAAAAAAAGATAAAATAGCACTATGAAACTTCTAATGATATCTGTCAATTATGTATGTATATCCTTGCATTTGTAAAATATTAGTCAATCTTATAACAATAAATATAAGAGGCATTTTTCAGAATTACCCTCAAAAATGTCAAATACCATTTTAGTGAAATGTCAAATTAACTTTTCTTTTCAGAGCACCAATGATAAAAATTTACCTTATAAATGCCAACTCAACATTGATTTCTTCATCTGTAGCTTCATCCTCCTCCAACGATTCTCTACACATTTTTTCACAAAGTCTTAGCTTTTTCTCTGCTTCAACATAATTATCATTTGCAATGTAAAGACATGCTTTATTAAAACATAATTCATATGTTGCCTCTTTTATGCTATCAATTGGAATATCCTAAAATTATATCATAAGTAAAACACAAAAATATATTTACAGTATGAATACCTTTTCTTTTGGATTCAAGTAAACCATGGCAGCACTAAGGTTTGTATATCTTTCATCTTCATACTCATCATCAACATTTTTTATAATTTCTTGATAAGTGCTAGCTGCTTCTTTATATCTTTCTAACCTATATAAAATCTGTGCTCTCAGTTCTTTGATACGAATGTTTGGTTCAGCTTCATTTTGATCAACAGTTTTAAGAGCTTCTTCAGGTTTATTCGCACGATAATAGCAGTAGGCTTTCTCAAATATAAGGTCTCTAAAAATTGTGTGTCTATTATAAAAACTAAAATATTAAAATTTAACTCACTTAGCAAATTGTGGATTTTTGTTAATTAGAGAAATTGCATCTTCAAATTTTGATAATTGTATCAAACAAATGATTTTACTGTGAAAAGCTAAACTCTCATGGGGCGCTAATCCAAGGACTAAAACAAAATATACTTTGTAGGAGAAACATATTGAAAGAAATATTTACTTACTTTTATTTGCACACTTCAATGCCCTTTCATATTCTGAATTTGCTCCGTAACGATTTAATTCCGCATATTGTGTGGCTATCGTTCTATCTTTCGAAGATTTTTCTTCCATTATAGTAATTTAATTTAATTGAAATGCTATATTTCCATTCAACATAACCCAAAATTCAACAAGAATGACGTTTATATCTGCTGGATTATTACAATTCACAATTAACCATAGACACACATAATACAATAGAACACCAGCAATTTTTTTAACGACGATAGGCACAGAATAGCAAATTATTAAAACCATATAAGTATTGTATTAGACTGGTAAATCTAGGGGAGTAACAGGAATGGTATGCTCGGTAGCCATTTTGTGGCAACCTACCACTTTATGCCCACAAAGTATTCGCTTGATTACTTTGTACTTATACCCCATGCACTATAACTATAAAGCAGTTGAGCTCCGTACTATTAATCATTGATTAATATTGTAGAGTGAGAAATTTTTGCATTGAAATGTCTTTTGTTTGTTATTTGACCAATAACGAATGAATGTAACTCCAAAACCCTATTTCTTGCTGAAACAGAGTACCTCTTGGGATTGAGCCTCAAGTCGACTTTCTTGTTTTTGGAGAATACCTCGCGTTGTTTGAACCTGTTACTGAGCTGAGAGACTAATGGAATGTTTCAGTACTCTATTGTGCAGATGAAAATTCTTTCGTCTCCAGTTAACTTTGAGCAAGTTTAGTTCAAGTTCAAGATGGAGAACTAACGGATGTTCGTCAGGAAGTTCTGCTGTATTATCTCTTATCGTTTCTGATATAGTTGCATAAACAAGTTTATTTGGCGCTATAGGTACATTTTTGACCGATCCTGGCAAAATTAATTTCCAGTCTTCGGTTGAATAATATGGGATAGTATGTTGTAGTAAAGAAAAATAATCAGCAATTCAAATGTTCATATATTAATGCACAAACACAGTAACATTTAAATTGAATACATATATTTAGTTTTTAACAATAATATCTTTTAAAGTATATCTAGAATTTATTCATTACACAGTAAGAGTAGTTTATTGTTTTGCATTTTATAAAGATGTATTTTGTGAGAAACTTATTGCTTTTAAAAATGTCATCCACAAAAGTAAAAACAATTTTTCAGGAAAACCTAGTCAACAAAACAAATGAACTTTCTCGGTTAATTTTTTGTTCATCTCTCAAAATGACTTATTTTTAATTATTATATCTAAAGTATTGTCACGAACCAGTTAAGATTAACAGTGTTTAAGAGTATGATGAACCATATATCAACAACATTTAAACAATTATATATGCTAATGTCAGATTTTAAGCATGCCACAATATTTGATATAATTTGAAAGTATATTGTTTGTGTGATATAAAGATTATTGAGAAGGATTTTCGTAAGAATGATTGGAATTTCTTTATAAGTAGTATGTAATTATTCCGATTATATATTTTAATGCAAAAGTTATTGTTTGCATATAAAAAATGTAGAAATTTTTACAGTATTCAAACTTAGAGTTTTGTTTTTCAAATTTTCGACAATTATTATACTTTATTATATGTTTGAGTAGTTAAGAGTAATCTCAATATTTTTATTTTTATACAAAACTGAATATATATATATATATATATATATATATATATATATATATATATATATAATCTTGCTATATTTGTGTGAACATCTAAATATAATATCTATATGAGAACAACATAATATAGATTATTTTTAGAAGGTTTTACAAACATTATTTTCCATGCAATTAACGCAATAATATTTTTAATATAGCGAGCATATTGTCAGAACAGTATAGAAATCTCAACCCACAAACATTATTTATAGCGTTTTTCACATTTTTTTATAGACACTCATTGTAAACATATGGTCACATTTATTATTATTTTAATAATTCGAAACGTAAATATAATATGGAACTAATCAGAATTTTGTAAATTATGGATTTTAATAGATATTAAGTGAAAACTCTAATACACATTAAATGGCAAGCTTTTTGCACAAATCCACGATGTAGATAACAGTAAGTATTTGTTAATTAGACAAGTTTCTGTAATTTTTAATTGTAATTCTATGATATGTACGATAAATATAATACAATAGTAAATAAATTATGATAAAAATGAAACATGTAATCTCAAATATCTAAACGAAGGCAACAAGTCTTTCTAAAGTCACTTCATACCGGAAAAAGCTCTAAAACTGAATCTAATAAATTAAATATTTCTTCTCAGTAATATAACCTGTTTTTAACAGGAATAAAACGTTTGATAACAACTAAACAGAAAAATGTTACTTGATAAAACAATCATAAATGTATTGTGAAAAATACCGTATAGATTAATATTTCCTTTACATTTATTGCCTGCCTATAATCACTAGACCCACCATTTAATAATTCAACTGGGGAAGACGTTAACGAAGTAGTTTCTAAATATACAGTCTCCTAATTTTGGTGACGTTAAAAAAGTCGCTGCTATTTACCTTTTTTATTTATCTAAATAAACTAATGTATTCTATCGTTTTAAAACAGTATTTTTGCGTAACTTACTCTGAATGAACTATTTCAACTAACTACAAAATACAGAAAGAATAATTAAACATTCTATTATTTAACTAACGTAATATCTTTGGGAGCTTCTGATAATCACGGATTGTTGTGGTGGAAATATTATTGCATTGATCTAAACTAAACTTGGTAGGTCACACCTAACGGAGTGGATTTGTTGTTAAAATTAAACGGCTAAAACACTTATAAAAATAAATATCTTTGGAATGCGATTCTTATTACATATTCTGTTTTTACATTAAGTCTAACATAATTTGTCTAAGAAACGTTTTACTAAACCCGCAGTAACCAAAATGATAATTCAAACAAAATTTTGAAATAATGATAAATTATCAAGAATGTTCTTGTTTGATCCCTGTAGAAAGTGCTTTACGGCAATGGCACATCAACTTTAACGTAATTCACAGGGAAGTAGCCAGTACGTCCGTTTAGACTCCCTTCGTACCAATTTTCATCAACTTTGTTAAGAAGAACAATTAAATCATTTTCCTGCAACAAATAAAATTTTCTGATTCAATCCATTGAAGACAATATATTGTTTCTAGTCGAGAACCTTCATTAGTTGCGCTCCCTTCAGTTGATTGAATTCTCGAATAATTATTTATGTATATAGTACATTTAACTATTTCTATCATAGGAATCCCAGGGAAACGGAGTTACACACAGTACGACTCCCGATTTGGAGTCTCTGTGAGCTAGATTTTCCTGAAACTCCTGGATGTCGAAATTCATTTCGCGATATAATATTAAATGCGAGTTCTTCGTTTATACACCACCATACTTCAATTATTGGTTAGGTCCAAAGTCTAGTTACGGCACTGCGCCTATTTATCCAGTCATTTCGTTGGAAAAAACGGCTTAGAAATGTAAATGAACCGTGAAAGCAAAATTTTGGATATGACGTGGGGGTGCCTAGAAAAGCTTAACTTGAAATTGCCGACAAAGATTTTCTATGTGGGTTTGAAAAAAGTGTTTAAATTGTTTTATTGACGATAACTCGACTATTCGACGAAATACGCAAACTTTGATAGAATACCTTTTGTAGCTTTTTCATGATCTATAATTTATCCCTTATCATGCATCGTTATCAAGTTAAGGGGCGATGGAAAAATTCAAAAATTTCCGCATGAGCGGATTTGGCTGTGCTAGTGATCGGTTCAAGTCCGTGATTAGTCTGTCTCCAACCCTATTACTGAGGATTTTTCAAAAATCCCAGCCAGGTTTGCACCTGCAGATAAGTCCGGAAATGTACTGTCGGACAGCGTATTTCGTTGGTGGGAGTAGTGCTAGGTGATTCCTTTTATTTGCAGTCATTGACTTTCCGAAGCCATGGAATGGCAAAATATTAATTGATTTTTCCTGCTTATTACCGCCATATAGGGCAATGAGAAATTGCGCTTCCGCCCAAGTTAACAACTCCGGATCGACCTTTTCTTGTTTAAATAATTCCAGAGATCACTGTAGCTCCGGATTCTTCTCGAGAGTGTTAATAAATTTCGACTTTCCAATATTATAAAAAGAAAATGTTGTTGGAGATCGTAATTTTTGAGAAAAAAAAAACGTCTGAGTACGCTCTACAAGGTTCATCTCGGCCATTTTTTCGAGATTTATCACCAGAAAACAGATAATAACAAAAACAAATTTCTTGTCCTAATTTTTTCGATCGATATCTCGATAAAAGCTACAACAAATTTTTGTAACTCATCAGATAGCCGAGTTATTGTCAATTGTTAAAAAGAAAAAACAATTTTAGATGGCGGCAAATCCACATAGCAAATCTTGGTTGACAATTTCAAGCTTTTCTAGCACCCCCTTCCTCGTCATCAAAAAATTGGTTTTCTGGGTTTATTTTCATTTCTCAGCCGTGTTTTCCGACGAAATGGATAAATAGGCGCAGTTACTAGAATTTGGACATAACATAAATAAAATTTCGATAGGAGGTCCAAGCTTATAACTTGTTTAAATACAGTCAAAATTGTAGATGGTGTTAAGTAAAATAGTGTATTATATTATTATTTGAGATTAATGTGTTTAAAAAGTGAAGATATCATTAATTTCCAAAAACAATTGCTGGATTTACCTTGAATCCAAGCTCTCCCGGATTTTCAGGTTCGAAATCGTACAAAGCTGTACAACATGGCTGTCGTTTCATTGGCGATCTGGATGGAGATTTCATTGGCGAAGCTAGCGGCGAAGCTAAGAAACGAAATATGTATCAAATTATTATATTATCTACCTCTAATTCTAGTAAAACATAACAGTATTATAACTTACCATTTCCAGAGTGTTGTCCTTGATTTAGTTCTAGCAAGTTTGGTTTGTGCTGTGGTGAGGACACTCGTGAAGAACCTGAAATGTTTTTGACTCGTGTTAATAGAAGTTTTTGGCAAAAGTGAATGTATAACGTAAATATGATAATAATGAAAATTTTAGACTAATTGTGTGCATTACTATCTCTGGGATAATAAAATCACATCACGGGGACAAATATTTAACCCAATTTTGAATCAAGTTGACCATTATATTTGAATATTACACAACTAATTACAGCTGAACATTATCTAGCAAAGTAACAAATGAATGTCCTAACACCAAACCTTTATTTCTCTCAGTCAAAAAATAAAAGTTGGCATTTTCATTGTGTAGTAACCACACTTTTCTATGCTTGCCCTTAAGTTGAAATTGTAAATATATCTGTATTACCTGTACTATTTACCCCATCAGTAACTAAATCAATATGCAGATCATGTAAAGTTTTTGGAACGAATTCAATCTTAGGCCGGTTTGCAGCTTCATCTTTTCTACGAGAAAAATGCGGTAGAAAAAATTTTTGAATGGAATTGTCAACTTACTTCTCTAACAGAGCTTCCGTCAAGTGCCTCAATATTTCAGTACATTGACTGTGGTACTCTAGCAAACCTTCTGCGAATGAAGCTAATTGAGATATTTGTTCTACCTACAAAACATACAATAGTAGGTCTCAAATTAGTTTTCGTGTGTTAGATCTATTTTCAGCTGTTGGTCCAAGAAAGCAATATCTTTTGTTATTAGTATCTAAGATTTAACTGTATGCATTACAGATATCTGCGAAATAAGTTTTAATCATACACATGATGAGATTTCTTCCAAATGATAAGCTCGGTCAAAATCAATCATTTGAAATAATTTGAATTTGAAACTATGAACATGAAATTTTGTAAAACTCATAAAGAAGAAACATGGCAACACTCAAAGAATTGATCATTCTTAATATTGATTCACACTGTATAAATTTTATTTTTAAACACAAAACAAACGCAGTGGTAGCTAGCGAGGTCGAGCCCAGTTAACAGATCTTTCGCTTGTTTCAGGACAACAACTGCCCCACAGTAATTTAGCGTTTATTCCGCCCCACCGAGTATAATTGAAATTTGATGCGTGTATTTGATAAAAATATTCCGTTTTAAATCGTTTACAGTTTTAATGAAGATTAATAATTATACTCTCTTCCAGGTGTCACTCTTGCGTACAAAATAATGACACCTTGAAAAGACTATTCAATATCTCTGACAGGTGAAGTAACCTGAAAACAGGGGCGGATACAGACACGCGTGTACTAGGGGCGATTTCAAGCTTTAGGGGAGCTCCTGTACTAAATTTACCTAAATTTGATTTTGAACCCACATTTGTTAAGCAATTTTATTAAAAATAGTCGTTCTCATTTTTAATCCC
The DNA here is from genome assembly GCA_034190945.1 of Octodonta nipae. Lineage (NCBI taxonomy): Eukaryota > Metazoa > Arthropoda > Insecta > Coleoptera > Chrysomelidae > Octodonta > Octodonta nipae. The sequence continues at coordinate 13,345,276 of CM067216.1, forward strand.
ATAGAAGTTACCTTGTTCTAGGCTCTTGGAATTAAGATTACGTCGTTTTAATATTAAATTTACCAACTTTAAGACTATCGCCCCCATCGTGACATTTTAACCTAGGAGTTACATGGAACGGCTCCAGGTTTGGAACCTCTGTGTGCTAGTTTCTTCGAAAATCCTAGATATCGGTCTTTAAATCTCGCGTCTACAAATTAATAATCATGTTGAAAATCATTTTATATCCAGCCATGCTGTTGTGGAATAAAATTTATATGTTAGGACTGTTAACATTTTTTGTGCACTCTGTATATATTTTACAAACACTGTATATAAATTATATCTCTATTATTTTCCCAATTAATTTTAATTTCTTGTAACTTTAATTGTTCACTGACTGTTAATTAATAAATTCCCTGCCTAAATGAAGCGTCCCAAATTCTCCCCTAAAAAAATTCATAGCGCTACGCCTATGGTCATGGGCGTGCCGAGCGGGGCAGAGGAGACAGCTGCCCCACCCCTGGATCAAACATTTTTCTGAATTGTCCCTCTTTCTAGGAAATTGTTCCGATTTGCCCCCCTGTAGGACAATTTTTCTCCAAATTTGCCTCTTCCTAGACCAAAAGCTGGTAAAAAATGGTAGAACTTTGCATCAGAAATGTCAAGAAAAAAATCGGCGTGCTCAAACCGGGCAGAAATTACAACTTACTGAACTCACCGACATATATTTTAGTGCAATTCAAAATTTATTTATTATACAGGATGTTGCTATCAAATAACGATACGAACAACGAATGAGTCTGATTATGGTTAACATAGAACAATAGAATTTTATTATCCTGGGTTGGAATAACGAAAATAATTGTACAGAGGCTATAAAGAAATTAATTTTTAAATAGGATGCAGCTAAAAATAATTTTGTTTTTTGAACAAAATGTACATATAAAGAAATATATTATGCAGCATGTTGCTAAAAATAGTTTGGCTTTTTAAAACAACATTTGTACCGGCCATATTAAAAAATTACACTTATTATAGAGGCTGTTCCTAAAAATAGTTCTGCTTTTTACAACAAAATTCATACAGTGCATTTAATAAATATGATTTAATTTCAGTCATTCTCAAGATGGTACGATTGGTTAAACAATTTCTGAGACTGTTGTAGGTTTCCATTCTTTTGTAAAAGTTGGATGTATGATGTCTGTTGGATAAAACGGATATTTTTCATATTTTGAGTAGAATGAAACAATTTTGGAAGTTGTTTATAACGCATCACACAGTAAACAAACTAGAGTAAATATAGGGCATACAATTTTTGGTGAATATTCTTATTTCAAATTTGGTTGTTGGTAACATCTCACACAACGTATTTTTATTACTAATGGTACATTAGATGGTTGCTTTCTCTGATCAACATATTTAAGATAAATACTTACATCATTATCTAATAAATTGAACATTCCCACTTGGGCTAAATGCAAAGATTCCGCAAATTTGTCCTCAGCACCCTTTATTTCATCCTCTAAAACATTTTAATATATGCATTACTATATAAAAGTCTTTTATGAAATGACCCCGCATATACTTTATGCATTTTTGTCCTGGTTAAATTGTCTAATTGACTCATATACTGAATTTTATCATGCCCATAGGCACAAAGGTTCCTTCCATCTTATTTAGAGAAAAACATCAGCAGAGGCGTTTGATGCGCGATCAGCAAATATCTTTAGATTTCGTGTTTATAGACACTTAATTTGTCAAAAATAGCCAATTTCAGTGAGAACTAAAACACATAATGTTGGTGCGGGGTGCTTTATCGGAAAGTTTTATAGTTGTGTACAAATTGAGTGTGCCAAATATTAACAAAATAACGCAACAATTTAAAAATATATATTCAATAATAGATCCACCTTTCAAGTGACAAATTCTGCCCACTTTGGACATTTTTGTCACCATATTGGTGTACCTCAAGGAACTAAACGTACTTTGAGCCATTTGCAAAGTCCAAAAAATAGGTTTTCTCTCTTATGTAGGTATGTTTTAATGAAAACATTCTTAGGGTTTGTCAAATTGTTCCCGTCGAAATTTCCGGGATTAAATTTAAATTGTTTGTAATTGTTGCGTTAATTTTGTGTTTATAAGATACCTTTAGTATGTCTCCTCTTTTTGCAATCAAAATCTAGCCTCCTCCCTTGTAGTTTTTTCCTATGATGCTTAAAAAGAAACAACATTACAACAAAAAAGTACTGTGAGTTAATTTATTATTACCATAACTTCCTTTATTTCCTTGGTCTGAAGATGATGTAACGGTTCAAGAAAGTTTTGCTTAATATTATCATCCAAAGCGTATTTTACATCAGCCATTTCTTTCATAGCGTCACCCATTTCCACTAAAGCTAGCCCGAAGAGGCTATCATCTCCTAGTTTTTTCCCGTAAGTCAACATACAGTCGCCAAGAACTCCTTCTGGTTGAGGATAAGTGTTGGATTTAGCCTGACCACTCAGTTTGCTTATGCTTTTTACTGCTGCCATTTTTGCGCGAGCTGTCGGATTGGGTTGAAGAAATTCTCTTGTCTTTAGTTGGAGTTCTTCTACCAACTCATATGTCACGTCAGTTTTCTGAAAACAGAATTGATTAATCTCAAGCGGGGATTCTTTAATGGGCTCAAATATTCTATCTCCAATAAGAACGATTAATTAACAAATGGAACGTCACATACGTTAAAATAATATTTAAGTTCCAAACCTGGGGTACCATCAAGAAACACTACGAGCTAGGAGAGGGGGAAGTAACTAAGATTATTAGGTAATTGGGTAATAGTTGCAAGGATGCCTAAGGACAGACAAAGGCAAATATAGGAAAATTGATATCTGAAACCAAGAAATGTAATTAGCATAAAGAAAACCCTGCATCCAAATTTCCTAGTCTTTCAGGTTGGGATTTATGGTCTGTTTTAATGATTTTAGGAAAACTATTGAGTTCTAAAGCTTATGCCATAAGGAATTTATTTTCGTCATTAATTTCGCATTTAAATATATTTACTCACCCTTTCCATATCCATGAAATCAAGGTTAAGTTTGGTGCCTTCAGCACCTCCCATTTTTTCTGTGACATACTGTAAGAAAATTGAAAAGACAAAATTTAGTATCCGCAGCTTTTTACTATTCTTAAACTATGTTACCTGATTGGCTTTGTTAATTTGTTTCTTCAACCCTGCAAAAGCCATGATGGATGTTCAGCTGATTCTAAAATAAAAACTTTGTTAAAAATTTATTTAATTGTACAACTGAAAAAATATTTTAAGCTCATTTCTTGGGAAAAAATCTTCAGAATTTGTCTATAGGAAAAATAATAAATTAAGACATGTAAGAGATAATTTTTTCAATTATATGGCAAATAACATGCCAAAAAACATTCAATCGAACTAAATCCTCTTGTGAGAAAATTAGTAATTAGGGGTTTGTAAATCAGTTTCCATTGTAGGGGCAATAAAGTGTTTTTTGGAAATTGGATGAAGGTTATTTGTCAATTTTTCAGAGAACCTATATTAAAACCCAACAGATGAAATCGTATCATCAGTTACAACAAATGTTCAAAAAGCAAATACACTATTTACCAAAAATAGTCTTATAAAGATCCGTCTATTGATTTTTTAATTACAAATCAGTAATAAATTTAAAAATAAATTATTTTATTTATTTTCGGATTACTGGATTTTCTTTTAACTAGTCAAACGTAATAATTCTTCCAGGAATAACTTCATAATTATTATAGGAATATCACTCAAAAAATACGAAGATCATTTCGTGAAATGCAACACATCAGAGATCCATTAAAACTAATATTATTTGCAAAGTTAAGCTCCACATCTTTTTATTAGTAATGATATTAATGGATTCTCAACATACAAACTAACTTAAACTTCATAATTAATATCTGAATATCAGTCAAAAAAAATCATTTCGTGAAATGCAACACATCAGAGATCCATTAAAATTATATTAATTGCAAATTTAGGCTCCCCACCTTTTTATTAGTAATGGTATTAACGGATTCTCAAAATACAAACTAACTTAAACAAAACTGAAAAGATATATTGGTCATGCGACTAATCTTACTGTATGGAAATTTATAATAAAATTTCGGGGAAATTTTTCCGAAATTTTCACTATACCATTATAGGAACATTGCACGAAAATTTGAAAAATAGTTCACTCATGTTGATTAAATGCAACCAGTTACAAATTTCACGTCCTAAAACAGTTACTGCTATAATTTTTTGGGTGATAATTTGATTTATGTGGCATAGCTATCAAATTCAATAAGGGGAGTGATGTTGCAGTTACTGAGATGATTTTGGGGTGACATTGACTTTTAACTGTCGAAGAAAAACTTTTTACCTGTTGTGTATCTCAGATGTTGCGCCACTGACATTTATATCATCTGGCCAACATCACACGCGATTTCATTTGCTACACCCGGTTCCCTAAAACTGGTGTACGTCCAAAGTCATTCAACTTGATCACACATTTTTGCTTCCATGCTACTTTCGTGATCTCGGGTAGGTGTTTAAGTTAATCAGATAATTATCAACACCGAACCAAAATAATATAAACAGACCGTTAAGGCGTTATTTAAACCGTTATCGTCATACCAGTGTAAACCCACACAATAACACCCGTCTTCGACTAAACTGGACTACTAGACTTCTCGATCTTGTAAGTTTTGTATCGACCTTTAGTTCACAAATCCGAATCGAACAGTGACACTACAACGATCGTTGGCGTTTGAAAAGTTGCTGCTAGATGTAACAAACACCATGCACAAAAAAGAGATAACAATTTGATAACAAATTCATTTTATTTATTTTGTGTGAGCACGTTAAGCATACTTGAATAGTGGCAAATCTTTTAAGCTCTCGAAGCTTGAAATGTGTATTACTATAGGCGGAACAAGGAGGGTTTAAAATTAGGATTTTAAAATAAACGTGCCATTCTATTTTCAAATTAGAAATAGTAAGGATCTATTAAATTTTAATTACCGTATCTGGTTGTTCAAACATAAACAGCTGACATAACACATGGAGCATAAGTCCCGGGACCAACCACCAAGATTTTTTTGCCAAATACGATTTTGTTTATCACTATAGTCATCTTCCATAGCGATACAATTATTCTAATTCAGGAACAGTAATTACAAACGAGAAATTTACACATACCTTTATTAAGAGGTAAAAGTTTTTGTCCTGTTTTTAAATTTATATCTCTCTTAACCGCGTATAGAAATTTTGACCGTTTATACTGGATCCTGTTCCGAGGGATCACGAAGTAGTCCCATATTTTGTTTTCGTTAACATAGCCTGTATGTATCGTTTCTTAGAAAAACTTTCTTACAGATTTTCTTATACATTATGTTTTGGTGGAGTCGCCGGTAATAAAATTATGACAATTTTTGTATTTGGAACATGGGATAAATAAATTAATTAGTGCCGGGCTACCCCGAACTGGTCCCGTATTTTTTTCAACAACATAGCTTGTACTGTTTCTTAGAAAATCGGTAAAACTTTAATACATACTTTTTTATTCAGTAAACTTTGGCGGAGTCGCTGGATTAAAAATGTGTAAAAAATTTCTGTTCAGAACATGGGGTATAATAAGTTAGTTAATATGTGTTTGTCATCAAGTAGGAATTTTGATTACGAATTAAAGTATCTTTATTTTTGTTACTATCTAAAATTGTTATCAAATAAAAGTAATCAGAGTTGAAAACTGCATCCAATTGTTCTGTATTATTAAAAATTGTAAAAAAATGAAAGTTGATTGGAAAAAAATCGAAATAGATGTCAGTTAATCATATTATATACAGTGTGTCTTCATAAGTTGAATTCAAACGGAAAACGTTCTTATGAATATTATTTTTTACCCGCTCACATTAAAACGGTGAGGTCCTTAAACCAATTTAAAAAAGAACTTAAAGCGTTTATTAAACGTCATGAATCCGAATTTCAGCAATATTTAGTAACAACAACTTTTATTCAAGATTAAAGTCAAGAATTTTGACACTTTCTAATTTTGGGTTTAGGAGTGTACCAGTCTAGTTTGGTATTTTATATTATTAGTAGCTTCGCTCACTGACAAATTTCTCGCCTTTTCTCCTCATTCACATGCCATTAATTTAGTGAATATTATATGCTTTGTTTAATACTGCTAATACATTATTACAAATATGCTTGGTCTGTGTGGACTTGATCACTTATACACGAAACAAGAATTTCATGCTTAGGTGTTGAAGTGAACATTTCAGTCCTGCGGTTAAACCATAAAGTGAAATATTCTCCAATTATATAATTATATATTGATATGTATATGTGTCCTTATAATTGTCGTAATAATTGTAATTGTAACTGAACAAATAAAATAAATTGAAAATGAATTGAAATATTTAGTGAAAAAGTTATTCTTCATAAAAATATATACATGGTCGGAAACGTATACTGTAATCTTTGCATGCCACTTTTTCAACTGTATACGAGTTTTGTCAGCAAATATGAATTTTGCTTAGAAGTAAAATACCTTTATTTTTCATAATATATAAGATTGTTATCACACAGGGGTAATAAGAATTATAAAATGCAGTTAAATATGCCACATCACTAAAAATTGTATAATAGATCTTCATATCACTTTTCCAAATTGTGTACTAGGTTTGATAAGGTATAAAAATTTTGTTTAAGTTAAGTACCTTTATTTTTAATAATTACTCAAATTGTTGTCAGACAAAGTTAATTATAATTAAAAACTACGTCCTATTATGCTATATCAATTAAAACTGTATAACGATTTATTATAAAAATCAACCGAGAGGAGACCATTAAAGGAATGTCAGTATAATTAACAGACCTAAATAATGATCGCCTACAATATAGTGGATCCACCTAAGTCAGAATCATATACAAAATTTCCTTAATACATATACATATTAGACTGTGTAAAAAAAAGTTTTTTTTTTATTAAACATATGTAAAAAGTTTCTTCAGTATAAAAAAAATCTCCTAAATTTTGAGCTCAATATCTCAAAAATTGAGCTGGCGCATAGGGTGGTCCCCTTTCCCGTTTAAAATACATAGGAAATTTTTTTTTGGTTTTAAAATATCTACATGCATAAAATTGTTAAAAATTTTTGCTTCTCACTATCTTATAGGAAATTTAATTCTCTACAAATTGCTTTTCGTGTTTTTGTTTTAAACTCAACCGCAACGAAGTTACAGGGCGCTGAATAAAAGGCAAAAAATCAATTAATGATATTAAGTTCAATTTATTATATTAAGTTATCAATAAATTAAATCAAAATACTTAATTTGTGGTATTTATCAGAAGAAATCGCGTCACTAGCATTTTTTGATGATTCTGTACCACTTGCAGTAAAATCAAAAATGGTTGAAGCAATACGAACAAAGGAAAGTCGAACTGACAAAAAACGTATTGACGTTGATCAAAAAAATTTAGATATATTGTGTACTAAAAATATAAGTGACTTTATCAAGTCAGTTGCTTTAGTTAAAGAATTTAATCAGTTTAGTACTAAAGATGAAAAACAAAAACAGTTTTTATGGAAAGTTGTACAGAATCATCGCAAATTGTACCCTACGTGCAATAAATAAAATTACATGAATCAAACTAGTCAACAATAAATCAAAAAATTGTAAATATAATAACTTAAATTAATTAAATGAACTAAAATTAATATAATGTTAAATTGACAGATTTTGTAAAATAGTTAAGTATTTTGAGTTAATTTATTGATAAATTAATATAATAAATTGTTTTCGATTCTTAAATCATTAATTGATTTTTTGCCTTTTATTCAGCGCCCTGTAACTTCGTTGCGGTTGAGTTTAGAACAAAAACCCGGAAAGCAATTTGTAGAGAATTAAATTTCCTTTAAGATAGTGAGAAGCAACAATTATTAACAATTTTATGCATGTAGATTTTTTAAAACCAAAAAAAATTCCTATGTATTTTAAAAGGGAAAGGGGACCCCTCTATGCGCCAGCTCAATTTTTGAGATATTGAGCTCAAATTTAGAAAGAGTTTTTTTATATACTGAAGAAACTTTTTACATATGTTTAATCGAAGAAAAAAAAACACTTTTTTTGACGCAGTCTAATACATATCTAGAAAACAAGTTATTCTATTCTATAGTAAATCAGGTTGGACAAACTAATAAATGAAGCTTAAAAGTAGAATACCTTGTTTTAGGCAATAAGTTAATTAGATTTGAAAACTGCATCCAATTAAGCATCACAAAAAATTGTAAAATAAATACATTAAAAAAAACAAAAACCGACTAAAAATCGTAAAATAATTTTATGCTACAACAATTAAATACTTTTTCTGAAGTCGGTGCCAATTTGAACAGCTAAGTTGTAAGTACTACTTATAAATGTACTTCCCAAAATAGTTTCACTCTGGCTTGGCACTGACTTCAGGAAAAGTTTTTATTTGTTGTAGCAAAAAATTATTTTACGCTTTTTAATTAAGTCGGTTTCTGTTTTTAAAAAAATGTATTTATGTAGAATCCCTTTGACTAATTCTTAATAATGTATATCGAAAACTTTTGAAGCTTATTTTAAACTTAGTAAAGTTCTTTAATTTTGGAGTTCTTTATTTGAAAATTACTGAGGTGCTATAAAGCCTTGATTGGATAGTAACAAAAAAATTAAGAGTTTATGTCTCTTATATTAATCTCAGCCGTAAGATCTGCATTAACACAAGATATGGGAATATTGACCTATGGCTTATGCAAGGATGATATTAAACGGCGAATAAACTGGTTATTCAACAACCGAAACATTGTTTGACAGTGAAGAAATATAAACCAATAGTTGTGAACAATAAATAAAGTTAAAAAATTAATTAAAAAAATGTTTTTTTTCTTTTTACTTTCGTTTTGTTTTTCAAGTTGGTTTTTGTTTTATTTATTTATTTTACTAATTTTAACGATTGATAGGCGTACTAAAGATGATTGGATGAGCAAATGAGGGCTCGTTGAAACGAAAGCTGAAAAACGAAATTTTTCCATTTATTTTTCTTAATAAGAAAAGTTTCCATATGTTTCCAAAGTAAGTCAACCCACTGTATATATAGACGAATTTAGAACCTACATCGGTCGGTTAATTAACGTTTATTTCCATTTAATCTGATCCTATTTTCAGTTAGTTTTATTCTAGAATTCGAACAAAAATAATTTTACATTTACGTAATACTAGCACCTCCACCAAATTTTATCGTCAAATAAGACATTTTGAATTTCTGGAATAATGACGAAAAGGACAAATATAAAAAAATAAACAAGCGTTGCTTATTTTTAATGTAATCGAAAAACTCGAAGAGATCTGTTAAAAAACACAATACTTATGGAGTAAGAAGTACTAATTGTTTAAAATCAAAAAAAATCAAACGACAATCATGCTCTAATGGTATATAAAATAAGTTTTTGTACCCAATAAGTTGTTTGCATCAAGCCGCTACATTGTATTAAGATCAACAGATGGGTATAAAGGCTAATTTCGGAAAAGTTGAATGTATTTCCTTAACAAATCTTACTGTTTTACAATTCAGATGATGCGCAGTGTATATCGTAAAGACCTATCAGCTTAATTTCGATAATGGACAGGTTATATGAAAAGCTTATAACACAATATATTTATTCTCCTGTCAATTTAATGGAGGCATATGCGATTTCAAAATGTGCTTTTCAATACATCAATTGTAAGACAAGTAATTATGCCACTGAATATCCTTTCTAGAGGTATATAATATTTTCTTATATTGTCCTAGTTAAAATCTACTGGATTAGCCACTATTCGTATATGAATAAAATTCTGAGCATTGTTCAGTATATACTAGGAGTAAACATTTGATCCATAATTTCTTCTTTCTTACTAATTAAGTTGCAATTTTTCCTTCGAGTTTCCTCCGTTACTTTAATTTCTGTAAGAGATACTTGAATACGCATCAATCAACTGACCTTCCTGAGTCAAATAAACAAATGTGTGGAACCAAGCAAATCTCTCTGGAATTATTAGAGATATCAAAATGAAATTTGGAAGGTGGATACTGCAGTAGATTGCTTATTTGTTTCCAATTTTTTTTACAATTTTGAACTTCCTGTTTTACCTTAAGTAATATCGATTTTAAAATTTGCAATGAAACACTGTATAGTATTTTAGTTTATAATGAAACATTTTATTGCGAATACAAAAATATCGGGTTTGATATTGTTTACTTCAATACCTACCGAGATATTAACAGAAAAGTAACTAAGGAAAGGAAAAATTCGATGGTAGCTAAACTCGATTCAGATTTCATTTACGCCCGATATAAACAAACCGCTTGGTAAGGATTTGTATTTCTATTGGCCAATCGGTGGCATTTTACCGTCACAGACAACAGCACTGCTTCATAGTCGAATACACGTGCGTTTGTTTAAATCAGGCGCAAATTAAATCTGAATCAAGTTTAGTAGTCTATGAAATTCATTGCAGAAGTGACAGAAGTTGTCAAAATAAGTTATTAGTTTTTTTTTGTTTGAACATAAAAAGATTGTATTGTTTTAATTTGATAGTAAAATGGCCGAATTAAGTGAAAGAGAAAAAATAGAAATATTAATGATGATTGGGTATGGGGAGAGGAAAATGATGCATCAAGAAGTTTGTGACATTGTTCATTCGAATACACAAATATCCCGTTCAGTAGTGACGAAAACTTTGCGAAGGTACGACACAAGTGGAACAGTTAGCAATTTACCAAAAAGTGGACGGTTAAAAAGTGCAAGTAATGAAGGTGTAGCTCAAAATGTTGCTATATCTTTGGAAGAAAATCCTCACTTCTCCACTACCGACCTCGCCAATATGCATGGAATTAGCCGTCGTTCAGTAGGAAGGATATTAAGGCGAGAAAAATATCATCCATTCCAAATTCACCTCGTTCAAGAACTCTCCGAAGACGATTTCGACAGACGTTTGCAATTTTGTCAAGAGATGATGGATATTTGTAACCGTGATAATAATTTTATAAGAAATGTGGTGTTTTCAGACGAGGCTACATTTTGTTTAAATGGTACGGTTAATCGACATAACTGCCGCTACTGGTCGCAAAGAAATCCTAATTGGGTACAAGAGGCTTATACCCAACATCCCCAAAAATTGAACGTTTGGGCCGGCATTTATAACAACAGAATCGTGGGACCCTGCTTCCTACAAGAAACGGAGATAGGTATTTACAGCTCTTGGAGACACAAGTTGTTCCGGCATTGGAGGTAAATGGACAATTACCAAATAATATCTGGTTTCAGCAGGATGGAGCACCACCCCATTACGCTCACATTGTTCGGGATCATTTAGATAGGACATTTCATCACAGATGGATTCTAAGGAGGGGTACTTATGAATGGCCTGCACGAAGTCCCGACCTTAATCCACTAGACTATTTTATGTGGGGTTACTTGAAGTCTAAGGTTTATGTTGATAGACCAAATTATTTGCAAGAATTAGCTGCAAGAATAACTCAAGACATCCAGATAATTACACCAGAAGTAATAGCTAATGTTACTAGAGAATTTAAAAACCGACTTGTTTATTGTCAAGAAGTAAAGGGTGCTCAGTTTGAACATCTAATACATTAAGTTTAGTTAAGTTAAGTTTCAATGTTTTGAAAATCTCTTAGATTTAGTTAATAATAATGATTATGTATTTCTTTAATGGATATTAGATTTTTCCTTTAATTAAATACTTTTCTGTTAATATCTCGGTAGGTATTGAAGTAAACAATATCAAACCCGATATTTTTGTTTTCGCAATCAAATGTTTCATCAGAAACTAAAATACTATACAGGGTGTTTCATTGTAAATTTTAAAATCGACATTACTTCCGGTAAAACAGGAAGTTCAAAATTGTAAAAAAAATTGGAAACAAATAGGCAATATACTGCAGTATCCACCTTCCAAATTTCATTTTGATATCTCTAATAATTCCAGAGATATTTGCTTGGTTCCATACATTTGCCCATCACTGAATATATTTTTACACTCTGTATTTCTTTTGTGAATTTTCTTCTTTGTTAAATAGCTTTTGTAGTAATAATTTGACTGACTGGAAGTTGCTTTTGATAATCCCGCCGGAATATTTGACGCTTAACGTACATTTTTTGTATTGCGCTAATAATTCATTGAAGTAAATTGAATGAAATCGGAAATTAAACTTATCAAGGAAGTTCTAACAGACGAAAGCATCCTCGATAACTGGTATGAGCGATAAAACTGCTGCCCGACAAATAAAAATGTTGAGCTATTGTTTCAGCCAGTCACAGATATAAAATACATCTGAATCGTTTTTAATTTAATTCTATTTATATCGTTATATTTTGGGAATAGCATCACCTTGTATATTTCAATACTTACCATCGTTTCATGGTTTAAATCATACCCCGTTCTCAATGGCGATTAAGACAAAGAATAAGAAAACAAATTGGCAAGGGAAATTATGTGAAGACATACAACTAAGTCTAGTGATGCCTTCATATATTTCGACAGAATTGATACAAATTAATAGAATATTTAATATACGGAAAAGGGCAACACTATAAGAATTTATTTTAAACAACACCTGGTATATATATAATTAAATCCGATCAAATATATTTTAACAAATCTTGTAAACTATTGAGAAAAGTGACATATAGTGATTTTAGTTTAGGATTTTATACCATGCAGATATTTTTATGAAGAATAACGATTTTCGATAATACTAATAATAAAATAGTATATTTCCAACATAAGTAGATACACTGTATATAAAAAAGAATTGAAAACCTCATTTTTGAAGTTAGTTAGTTAACATTGTCAGTTAATTTCATCGAAGGATACAATAATTTCATTCATTTAATATTCACTGGCGTGGGCACCTTCACCATAGCTTTATCGTAAAATTAGATTCAATAGGTGGCAAACTTAACATCTTTTCACGTTACAGGTCTGTGAAATAAAACGATTTGCTTTGTAGGTTTGCCCTAGTAGATGCTAAATTGAACTTGCAGAACTGGACATCCTTGTATATGTCCGAAAAATAAACAAATAATTGATCTTTATAAAGTCCATAATAAGTGATTCTCAATTTCTTACTTTCTTGAAAATACAATCAAATGCAATTTGAAGAGAACAATTTTTTCTAAGGTGACTGAGATGCTTCCGAGTTTATTTAGAAGAAATTTGGAGACTTAAAGCATTCTGTGTCGTTACAAATGAAATAACTATTAAACCATTAAATGGTTTCCAGTGGATTATTAACAGAATGTTATTAAAATGTGAATAAAAATTAAATTATTTTGTTACTGACCTTGGAATAACCCATATAGTTATAAAAGACAGATGTTTACCTTACATTTTCATACAAATACTCAAGAGGAATTATTACTCTAGAATTCTGTTTAATCACTTTCTAGGAAATTTTAATTTTACATTTTTTCATAGTTTCTTTGCCACTGACTGACTGAAGTCTGACCTAGACTCCGAAACGTTTGGAAATATACAGAAATTTCGTGAGTTGTGGTGTTATTTCTCTTAAACATTGAAAAAATATATCCTTCAGAAAACATCTAGAATTCTAAACGATTCTAGAAGAGTAACAGAATCCAGGTGCCTACATGGCTCTGAGATTAGATAGCAGTCAGACTATAGTAATTCTGAACTGTAGAAATTAGTATATTTAGGAGTCCCTAATATTGTGCATTCCATTGTCCAAAAAGGTGGAGCATTTATAACAAATAATAGAATTTGTAAAACTTCTACAATTTAGAAGAAATTTATTAATTATTTTCAACTTCGATTCGTTGAGTATGTCAGGTAACGTAAACTTTTTTGTTAATATATAATATTTTCAGATTTGTTTAACGTATTCAGATTCACTAATTCTAATTTTTATACATCAGTTATAATGAATACTGAAGACCTTTCCAGATTACATAAATATAAAATATAAGATGCACTGCTTGCCTACTTTTTCTAATAATAGGATATTCTAAATTCTCATAGATGTTGAACTAAGCATAAAGGACGCAGGGACACCCTCGTGTGGGAATAACTAGGTGCCCCTAAAATAATTAATCAATTGATCGGGCTTACGATAAGGCCACTCTAAATGTGTAAGAAATGTTTGTTCTGCGAAGTCAAAAATACTCACCAAGTATCACCAAGGATTGAAGGAGAGTGTTATTCCCGAGTTGTACTCACTAAGGACAACATAAAAACAGAAACTGCATATATTTGCCTATATATGTACAAACTAACGACTGGAAATTTTGGAGAGCGCCCGCGCACCTTTTGTGCGCACTTATCGATACGTATGTCATATTAAGGAAGGGATATAACGCCAAAGTTTCAAAATCGTTTTCCCCAATATTTTTCAAAGTCTTTCTTTTTCAATTAAATTGATTGCATTTCAGTGAAGTCAGATGGCGTTTAGCTACTTGTTGGGGATTTCTCAGAATTTTCAAGTGCGTTTCAGTGTTAAATATCTATATTGCCCGGATTCTGCGTATATGTTATTTTTATTTATTTAGTTTTTGCTTTAGAAAATCTACGGTGATATTTAATTTGGGGCGATGGCATGCCAATATAAATGATTGAAAAAGGTGAAAATATATTTTAAATGACGCAATAAAATCACGTAATACAAAATTTGTACAAATTACACTAATAAAAATAATTTAATTGAGATAAATTCCACTTGATAAAATCTCTTAATTTATTAATATTTTTGACATAACTTGGATACACCTGGGTTTTAGGAAAACTCCAATTGCAAAAATCCAACAGATGGGAACCCCTTCGCTCTATTCAACGACTTAGCTAAACATTAACGCCATCATGTATGAACCACAGTTACTGTGACTTAGTATTCAGTTTTCACTTTATTTAATCCTAGAATCGAATAATCATAACCTAATTTTTTTAATACTCTCTCCTCCGCCAAATTTTTTGTTGTAAATGAAACGGTATTTATTTTTAAGTAAACTCACATATTTTGACAAACCGTGTATACAACTGGAAAAAGTGACATATTATGATATCATTTGACGTTTCAGACCATTCAGATATATTTATGGACAATAACTTTTTCTGTTCTACATATTACTAATAAGAAAGTTTACGATATAATTACAACTTAAGTGAACACACTGTATATGCAGACGAAGTGAGAACTTACATTTTGAAGTCTCTTAATTTATATTTATTGTGATTTGTCCAATCTTTTTAATTAATTTGATCCTATATTACAAAGAACAATAATTACAAGTTTTAGTACCCACTCTCACCAAATTCTATAGTTTAACATGTATTTTTCCATGTTCTTAAAAATAGTATATAGGGTGTTTTGCAGAAGGTTCGCCAAACTTAGAGGGCAGATAGGTGGGCTCATGTGCTATATTATATAGCTCATATAACATCTAGATATCTTACGGTTTTTGTTATTGTTTAATTTTTTTTCTTTCTTAATTCCCAGATTTTTTCATATAAACTTTTGTAACTTTTTTATTTTTCACTGTATCTTCACCAAATAAGCTTACATCTAATCTATGATGTTTGTTTGCTCTTCTGCATTCGATATTTGAGACAAATAATTGGTTGACAAAATTATATGAGTCCACAAATGGCGAGGTTTCATAAAAAAGTTAAACACTTTATCGCATTACAAAAAAAAAAATAAGAAGCACTTCGAAAACTTTGAAAACTTACAAAAACTTCTCTACTTCAACCCCTTTCTAACTATATATCCCACCTATTGGAAAGTAATTAGTATCATTAATAAAATTTGAGATTGTAACTTTTTCGTTTTTTTTTTGTGACTGCTACAGTCGTAGTGTCTAGTCGCATCTCATTCCACATTGTTTCAAATCAACATCTATTCTTTCTCTTAACTGCTCCTTGGTTTCTATTTCTCTCTCATAAACGAGTTGCTTGACCCGTCCCCATACAAAAAAATCAAAGGGAGTCAGGTCTGGGGACCTTGGAGGCCCGCTCTCTCAATCCAAGCCTTTGGGAATGAATTGTCTAGGAGCTCTGTGACAGTTCGCCTATGTACTGGACAGTCATCTATTTTGAATATTATTGGTCTGTCTTCCAATGAGATTTCATCTAATAATGGAACGCAACATTAATTATATCCCTTACCTACTCCTTGGTTTCTATTTCTATTTCGTAAAGGACTTTAAATTTTTAATGAACGATTTAGCGATCTTATTAGATCAAATCCCATTGGAAAACAAACGAATAATATTCAAAAAAGTCCCAAACAAGTGGATAGAGAGAGCTGGCCCTATGTTCTGGCCCAGACCTGACTCCCTTTAATTTTTTTGTATGGGAACTGGCCAAGCAACTCGTTTATGAGAGAGAAATAGAAATCAAAGAGCAGTTAAGAGAAAGAATAAATGTTAATTTTGAAACAATATGGTATGAGATGCGACTAGAGACTACGACTGTAGCAGTCAGAAAAAGATGTCGCGATTGCATCCGTAGCGGTAAAAGCCAGTCTTAGCAAAAAATTTATAACAAATTATTATGTTTTATTATTTGTAGTTCTAACCTTGTAAGTTACAATCTCAAATTTTATTATGATACTAATTACTTTCCAATACGGGTGATATTGTTGGAAAGGGGTTGAAGTAGAGTAGTTTTTGTGAGTTTTCGATGTGCTTCTTATTTCTTTTTGTAATGTGATATAGTGTTTAACTTAACAACTTTTTTATGGAACCTCGCCGTTTGTTTTCAATCAATTATTTGTGTTAAATATCGAATGCAGGCAGAAGAGCAAACAAACATCATAGATTACATTTAAGTTTGTTTGGTGAAGATACTGTGAAAAATAAAAAAGGTACATAAGTTTATTGTAAAAATCTGAAAATTTAGAAAAACAAAACCAAAACGTTAAGCTATCTAGATGATACATGGGCTACATAATATCGCACATGAGCCCACCTATCCGCCCTCCACATTTGGCAAACCTTCTACAAAACACCCTGTATACCATGTGACTGTTAAAAATATCAATCTACTTAGGAATTCCATAATATAATACAATTTAAACTATTTGTATAGTGTTCAAAATGAAAATAAAACAAATTGCACATTTTCATTTCATTGCCTAGGGAACATTTTCATTTTTTCTTCGTCTTTAATTGAGAATGGGGTCTGACTTACGTGGTTTTAATTAACACATTTTTCAATATACGAATAGAGGTAAGTATAGGTGATCAAATTTGTTGAACTCAAATGCAAGATCAACAACTTACACTTAAGTATTTTTTTTGCCCCCTTAGTGTTTGCAGTTGAATATATTTCTAAATTATTGCTGCGTTTGAGTATCACTACCCATAATTCAATGGGATTGAAAAATATGAGGATGGTGAATGGAAAAAATGGGAAATTTTTTAGATGAAAAAATAATTTATTCAAAATATAGCACATAGAGGATAATATGTTAATGTGATCTCAAATTTTTCTCTATCCATGGCAAAAATTTCTCCACTCTTGTATATACACCTGGATATTGACCTTTACCACACCCGATTCCCCAAGATACTATTCCTACTTGTGTCCACTTGTCTTCTTTGACCATTAGTGGACCACCACTATCACCCTGAAAGTAAATAAATGGTAATAAGTCCAAAGCAAGGTTTATAGGCCACTACAGGCACCGAAAGAAAGGAAACCTTTTAATGGATAGCAGAATTTTGTTGACGAATGGAACATGAAGCTATTTTCTTTAAGCATAATGTAGTTATTATTGATGCTTTGAATACTCACACTGCAGGAATCTTTTGCAGCTTGTCCCGCACATAGCATGTGATCAACGATTCCTCCTGGAGCTGCTGGCCCATACTTCAACCTACAATTATCATTCGTCCAAATAGGTATGTTGACCTTTTGCAAAGCTGCCGGCTGGTATCCATCTTAAAAATAATACTGTAGTTAGTACTGTATACCATGAATTAGTATAATTTTTACTTTCGCTCAAGCTTCCCCATCCAATAACTGTCGCTGTTTTTCCAGCATAGCTCGCACCACTCCTCGGTAGACATACTGGTCTGACTTGTTTAGAAAATTCTACCGGACTATCGAGTCTCAAAATTGCAATGTCGTTGTACTAAAAAATGGCAAACAACGTAGTTGTGATTTAATTCGCACGCAACTACTTACCAGGGTTTGAGAATTAAATTTTCCGTGCCTGATTACTCTCTTAACTCTTTTTTCAATGTGTCTTACATCAGTATTACTGTGGATATTGTGATCTCCAAGTCTGACTGTAAGACGTGCGACATCCCACGAGCTCATGCTAAAAAACGAAATCATTTACTAACCAAATAATTATCCTGTGATTCTTAGATAAGAAATCTCACGACACAGGTTCGTTGGTATGGAATTTTGGTTTTTAAATATACCTCCAGTTTTTTTGTTCTCAAGAGTTGGTGTTATTTCCTCGAAGTTTCCATGGAGTTCCATCGTCTTGAAGTGGTTAATTTTACGTTTCAATAGCTATTGAAATGTTGTAAGACCAACTACTTCAAGACGATGGAAGTCCAAGGAAACTTCGAGGAACGAGTTACATTGTCTATCAATTTCAGACTAACATTGGTGTTATTTCCAAAAAATAATTTGGTCAAGTGCGAGTTGGACTCGCATACTTAGGGTTCCGTACCACCTTCAAGATTCGAATATTCCAGTTTCAGACAAGCAGGGAATGAGTGCAT
This sequence comes from Octodonta nipae, assembly GCA_034190945.1. Taxonomy (NCBI): domain Eukaryota; kingdom Metazoa; phylum Arthropoda; class Insecta; order Coleoptera; family Chrysomelidae; genus Octodonta; species Octodonta nipae. The sequence goes on from CM067216.1 coordinate 13,364,063, forward strand.
TTTCTTATACTTACCCTTATATCTTTTAAAGGAAGCGTTTTAAATTTATAAAAAATATACACTTTGATTTTCCAAATATAGACTTTTTATTTTATCTGCTTTAGGATTCGCTTGATTTTTATATGTATTTAATTTTCTAATTTGGCCCCCAAAAAGTAACATTAGAGTTTTATTTTACTAATAAACTTTCAGAAATGCCTTTTATAATCTACTGTCTGAGTTTTGAGGCTCTGTAGATTGGAAGAAAAACGGCGAAATAGGTCAAAGTTTAAATTATAAATTATAAAATCTGTTATTCAAATTATTTAAAAATATAAATAAAATATATTTTTCAAATTTTAAATAGTGTAGTTTCTAAAGTGGGAATTAAGTCGATGTTTAATATTTTTAATATCTTTTATACAAATGATTTAAAAATATGAAATATTTGTAATTCACATAATAAGCCTTTTATCTGATATCTGATGCGTTTGAAAATTGATTCTTTATTTTCCATTTAATTGTATAATTTGTCCCTAAAATTACTATGGGGGTTTTCTAGTAATTTATTTTCCGTTTAATTCTATTATTTGGAGGCCAAATAATAGAATTAGGGAATTTTTTTTCATATTTTTCCTATAAACAAAAAAAAGGTCTTAGAGTTTGGGGAATAACGGGGAGAATGGGTAATTTTTTAAAATATTTTTTTAATATATTTTAAAATATTCATTTTAAAAAAATTAAAAAAATATATTTGTACCTATTCGTCATAATGAGCACTGGGATTTGATATATTACATGACCCGTTAGAAACAATTATAATTTTTTATTTTCCATTTAATTCTATAATTTGCCCCCCAAAATGAATATTAGGGGTTTTTTCTTATTTTTCCAATAAAGTTCAGGTGAGGGGCTATACTTCCAGTTTTTCAAAATTTTTCAGTTTATAGTTTCGGAGATAAGGGGGGGGATGGGTAAAATTTTTTATATTTTTGTTAATATCTTTTAATTAATTTATTTTAAAAATATGAAAAAAATATATTTGTTTTCGTCGTAATGAGCCCTCTCATTTGATATGTAACATGATGGGTTAGAAACAATTTTAATTTTATATTTTCCATTTAATTCTGTAATTGGCCCCCCAAAATTAAAAGTAGAGGTTTCTCCTTATTTTTACAGTAAACTTCAGGTCAGAACCTATAATTTTTTTTTTCAAAACTTTACGTTTTATAGTTTCGGAGATAAGGGGGGGGGGGTATGGGTAAATTTTGGTATATTTTCGTTAATATCTTTTTAAATATTTTTTTATATGAAAAAAAATATATTTGTGTTCCTCAGAATGAGACCTTTCATTTGATATATTACATGATGCTTTTGAAGAATTTTTTATTTTTAAATTTTTATTTAATTCTATAATTTGCCCCCCAAAATTAATATTAATGGTTTCTCCTTAATTTTCCTGTAAAGTTCGGGCAACGCTCTATATTTCCTATTTTTTTCAAAATTTTAGGCTGAGTAGTTTCGGAGATCAGAGGGGGGAACGGTCGATTTTTTTAGTTTTTCCCCCAGAAGTATCCCTAAAATCAAAATTTTTTCTTTTACGATATGTACTCGTGATCGGGTCACCAAACTATACATTGATACCAAATTTCAACCTCTTCCGTCCAGTAGTTTAGGGGAAAATGGCTGAGATGTGACAGAGGCAGAAATCCTGAGTGATATTATAAGGGTATCCGTATATTATACGGAACCCTAAAAACAAAAACCAACTAGAAGATGCCACAAATAAAAATCAGACACAATGATATTTTCTTTACGAGATTGTTGATCTTTGATAGCAGTACATGTGCAGATGAGGCAAGCTAAGAAATAATATTCTGTCTTGTAAAATCTTGAGAAGCAAAATATGAAAATAAATTACACTTACTGAGCCACGCAATGAGCAGCTGATAAGATGTGCATATTGTCGATGAGGGAGCCTCCGCAAAATTGTCTTCCCCCATTAAACAAACCTGCTATCCACGGCCATTCGTTTGGTTCAGCTTCCTGGCCCCCAACGATTTTGCCTTGATCTTGATATCCATTTTTGGCCCCACATGATCCGTACACAGGAGCCACTGGTTTGGGAGAAGTAAGAATGGGCTTTGGAGTTGTCGGTTTGTAAATAGGGTTTTGGGTTGGAGGTCTATAAACAGGTTTTTGGGTGATAGGTTTTTGGGTAATAGGCTTTTGGGTAATAGGTTTTTGTGTTGGTGGCCAAGCAGTTGGAGGAGCATAAGTAGGATAACCTGGAGAAGGTGGATGTGTAGGTAATGGAGGAATGGTGTGATGAGGAGGATGAGTCGGTAGGGGAGGAGGCCAACTCAGGATTTGTGGGATATACGGTTTTGCGACTGTGTTGTTTTGAACTTCAGTACCGGCTGGTAAATTGTTCGATGGTGCGTTTGAAGACGAATCTGGTTGTTGAGATTGATCAAAGCCCATACAACAAATACCAAACATCTACAATAGTTACTTATTGTTATGATACTATTACTACCGGTGAAACATTCAAAAAATAACATTTGGATGCATTCTAAATCATTTACAGCTTGAAGCATATTTTCAAAAAGTGGTTTTACTTTAGTATCGACAATTTTAGAATCAAGGTCGGCAATAAAAAGAAGAGGTTGTTAAAACCAGCAATAAAATTTGCAAGATACCAACCTGTCTACCTTGCGACGTATAATAGCTGCAAGTGTCGTACATTCCTAATATCCAGTTGTCAAAGGTATCCTGCTGCTTGAAGTAAGGATAGCATTGCCTAAAAGATACGCATTTTCCTAAACCGCCGTTATTTGTAAAACACGGTCCTGTAGCTGCTATGCTAAAGTCATCGGTATTGAGCTTGTTTCTTTCGTGTAACATAAATGGATTGTATACTGGTAAGGCTGGTCCTCTCAGGATGACTTGCCGACTGCTTTTCTGGCCGTGTTCTAAAAAATAAAAATCATGGTACGGTTTTATGAGGTTTGCTGACATTTACGTTCCAGAGATATTAATGTATTAAACATGTTTTAAGATAGGTTGAAATCGTTTTATTACATTTGACTGACGTGCTAACCTCTGCAATTTTCAAATGCTGCAAACGTTTTTTTATTCACACATTTTATAATATTATATTTACCATTGATAAATATTAATTCAAAAATGCAAGATTCCATTCAAAAGTTCATTATTTTTATTAATGATAAAGTTGTCAAAAAGAAATTATTCATATTATTGTAAACAGTGCATTTGTGTGTAATAATTAAAAATATATTTCAGGTAGCTCTATTTTTTAATTTTTCCAGTTCTTAAATTATAGTAAAAAAGTGATAATTGAAAATTTAAAAAATCTATAACTGGGGATTTTTATTTTTGAAGGATATTTTTTTAAATATCCCAGAGAATACCTTATTTTTTTCAAAATACTACATGTTGCGTGATTATGTCAACGTATTTCAGTAAGATTTTTTTAGCAACAAGAGAAATTTTGATTACTCTGTTCATTTCTTTATCAAAACATTTATAAATGAGTCAGCAATATATCTGAATTATATATAACATTCATTTAAAAAAAATCTATTGTAATATCAATAAATAAAACAGCATTCGGATAAAGGGCCAAATAAGTTTTCCTTTATTCTGTCTATCTTTAGTTTGTGGCATAACTTAATATTTATCTGTATTTTCCTTTATTTCACAAGTAAATAGTCAGATCTTTAATTTAAAAATTTGTGATAAATATATACCCTTGATTATGGCACTCGAATGTGACTGAGACTTTACAGAAAGTCTGTGATTTATTTGAAAATAGGTCTGATTAACTGGGCAGTGTATAATATAAAAAAGATATTTCCTTTTCAAATGTAGTTTTAGTATCTTGTGTTAAAGTTATCTCTACACAATATTTTTTACCAGTCGGTGTTTTGAATTTTTAATGTCCTCAAACGTTTGTACTATCATTCTCAAGCATTTCACTAGAATGTTAATGGCAAAGCCCCACAAAAACTATTTTAGAACTTTCAAAAAATTAATTATTCCTTAAGCAGAATATTTCTACGAATGTCATTGAGAGCGTTGTCCTTGAAGAAGATAGCACAGCTTCTTAAAGCACAGTTTTAATTACCGGTGGTAAAATCGTTTATACGGTATTCTTGCACCGCCTCTAGCAAATAACACGAACATTATGAAAAGCCTGTTATAGCGGAAATTCGATTTTTTTCTCAATAAATCTAACTGGTATTAACAAATTTTACTTATTCATCAAAGTTTAAAACTTTTGCCCTTAACACATTTTTAAATTTTACTAATTTTTTCTTAGTCATGGCTTTTTAATTCACGTAATATATAAGCAGTATTTCCTTTGCAGATAAGTTTTTAATTTTTTTCCTTCCTCTTTGGTCTTAGCTTTCGGATTCAGGTTATTCTAGTTATTGTTCAGATATCATAGTACCATCTCATATTAGTGCGTTTCCTTGATCTTTTCACAACCCTAGTATAGCCTTAATGTCGTATTGTCAAACCTTTGTAATATCTTATGGTATTGAGACCCAAATTGATACAAACAAAACCAGAAGCATTTTACGAGCAGCATAGATGAAATCTCGCCGGAATGACAATGATAAATAAATAAAATAAATAAATTTATTTAATACGTAGACACAGAATGGATGTACACGTCAATACATTAAACATTATAATTTTACATGGTATAGTTATCTCTATATTGTATCTATGATGGTACAGAATCTAATATGTCTTCCATAAATTCTATATTGAATAATAACATTTTTTTAATAGTAGGTCTTTAATATATAATTTGAATTTATTATATGATAGGTTTTTTACATTTTGTGGTAACTTGTTGAAAAGTTTTTTTCCTATGTACCTGGGTGATCTTTCGTATTTCCTTGTATTGTGACTCTCTAGACAAACATCGTTGGCACTTCGTGTAGAATAGGAATGAAAATTTGAATTAGCAGGGTAATTCTCAATATTTTGCTTAATAAACAGCAATGTTTTCAAGGGTAGTGGCAATATTTTGTTTTTAATGAAACATGGTTTGCAGTTCTCTCTAAACTTCAATCCAAAAAGAAGTCTTATGATCCTTTTTTGATTTGTGAAAACTCTGTGATGATCGATACAGTTGCCCCAGAAAATAGTATTAAAGTTTAAGTGACAGTATTCCAGTGAATAATATAGGGATATTAGAATTGATTTTGAGAAGGTGCTTTTTATCCTTGCAATTGCAAAATAACAAGAACTTATTTTATTACATAATCGCTCAACATGAGTATCCCATTTGAAATATCGATCAATAGGTAGGCCTAGGAATTTGACATATTCAAAAACTTCTACTCCCTCAATCACAACTTGATTTTTGGTTGCAGCTACGAAAATTTATATATTTGGTTTTTTCAATGTTCAAAATAAGGTGGTTTCTGGCGCACCAGTTATGAAACGCTTGAATGGTGGTATTAACTTTATTTCTTAGGTGATCTGAGTTCTTTGATGACACGATAATTGTCGTATCGTCGGCAAACATAACAACAGTACCGTGTTTAATATGAGCAGGTATTTCATTTACGAGGATCAAAAATAATAGGGGACCTAAGACCGATCCTTGAGGGATCCCTAGGTCAATATTGGCGACGTCTGAATATTCGTTTTCGATCTTAACACTGAAACTTCGGTTTTCTAAGTACGATTGTATTAGTTCCAGATGTACCACGAAATCCATACAGATATAATTTTTCTAGGAGGAATGTATGATTTAAACTGTCAAATGCACACGATAGAGAACGAAACAGCAAAATAAGAGCAAGTTGAAGAGACAATTAAATGGGGAAAGAAACGAAGAATGAACCAGGACAGTCTAGCAGCACGACAAAAGGAACACCACCCAAAAGATGGAAAGGTAGCTGGATCTCTATCACATAAAGTTCCAATAATCTACATGCAAATATTACCGGATATATTTCTTTTGCCGTTTTTTATTTTTTTGACGGTAGCATTTTCAAGAAAATTTGTTGGAGAACTAAAATTACCATGTTAAATTCTGAATAATATTAAAAAATATATATCAAAATTATGTTGTGAGAAACTTACGAGAATTTAACATTGAACTTCAAAATAGATATTTTTTTTGTTTATTTTCGAGATCTGAAATATGAATTTTACAAGGCAGACCTTCCGAGACATACTGTATAAAATCCAAGCGGGAATTCTTTTTGTGTTATTCACTGTACAGAAATTTGACAAAATTGTTATTGTGATTCCGAAGAGGTAACACAAGAATACTAATGAGATCGATAATGGCCTTTATCTATCACAGCAGATTATTGAACTCTCTATTTTGTGATTTAATTAGATTTTGATGAATTTATTAGCAATATTAAAAAAACTTGCATCACAACACGAAAAATAATATATTATAATATGTATATCGTTGATCCCGAAGAAGAGGTGAATGTTCTTGACGACCTTGGCAATGACTACTGATCGACTTTGGTTTTGCTAATAAGATGAATTTAATCGCGGGCATTAGCAATATACGTTCAGAAGAAATATTATCGCATACGTTGGAATTTTAATCCTCGTCATTAATTATGACGCACTATTTTGTTAAATATATTTTTTGCAGTCCATTTGTTCTTAAAATTCCAATATTCCCATATCAAGATTTTATTTATAAAAATGTTTTTTCTCAATTCGATATTCCTACTAGCAGAAGATCTATAATTGAATTACGAAAAATCTGTGACTTACCTGTTTCCATAGCAGTTGCTCCAGACACCCCGATGAATTCTTTCCCAAAAAGCTTGACATTGCCCACAATTAAACAAAAACAAAATCCCGCGGTTAATATCATGATATCACCTCTATAATGTATATGTATGTACGCAGCGGTAACGGCTTTTGTCAGTAACGCTTCAGTGTCTATATTTTGAAAAGCTGCTCTTATAAAACTCGACCTGTGTATCCCCTCCCCGATTAGTGTAGAAGAACTCAAATTAGAATTGCCAAAGGATGTTGTTTTCAGCAAGGAATTTTTATCAGAAAAATGTATCATGTAAAAATAAGTGCGATGAAGATGCAGAATGACTGACTGGTTTCAGATAATTCAAGACAGCTTGAAATACATTTTACATTTGTCATACATGCATTTACAACCGACCATATTAATGGTATATTTTGTTACTCCTTTTGCCTTCGAATAATGGCTAAAATATTATTCGGATACAACACAATGGTTTATAAATTGTTTTGATTTTAAAAAATTTACGATATTTCTGATATTTCAAATCAAAAATATTCACAAAAACAACTAATCTCAAAAAGCTGTCCGAAATGTCATATTTTTGAATAAATAATATATTTCTAAGCTGCAATCGTTTTATAATTAGGGAAAGTTTTTTTTGTTGCCAAATATCCGAACTCGTCAAAATTCGTGAAACCTACGCCATATAAGTTTAAAAAATAAAACAAAGTCGAAACGACAATTACCTAAAACAATTTAAAATACAAACCACCACAACGAGAAGACTTGACATTATACGTACAATCAAATGCCTGATAAAGAACTAATAAAATAAGACACTTTTCTAAATCAACACTTGCAGTTATTTATCGACCTAAGCTTCAAAAAATAAATATTTCCAAAAAAGTTGTCTGTTAACAATTATGGAAACACTGGTGTAAAAATTATATTTTTTTCAAAACTTAATAACTTTCCGTTTATCGAAAATAAATATTAGATAACAGTACCCAGTTATAAGGAAAATATTAGAAATTGAACAAAATAATAAATATCTGTCTTAAGCATTTAAACAGCAGTAGAATTTTCACTCAAAAAATACGCCCAGAGAAAATCTACTCATAGTAAAAAGTACGTAAGTTTTAACTCCAATGATATTAAAAAGAAAACCTCCTACTCGGGTATCAATAAATTTGGTAAAGGTATATTAAAAAACATACTATACATTAAGACGAAAAAAAAATTAATATAGTTAAAGGCAAAATACAGCAAAGGCACTTCGAAATGGGAGATGGCACCTCAATTGAATCTATGGGGGAAGGTCATACTTATAAATACCTTGGAATAAAGCGGGCTCAACGTATTGATCACATGACTATGAAAAAGGAGTTAACAGCAGAGTTTTATAGAAGGGTAAGGCGACTGTTGAAAATTAAATTAAACAGTAAAAATCTGTTTCAGGCTATTAACACCTATGCGTGTTCAGTGCTCAGTTACTCTTTCGGTATAGTTAATTGGTGCAAGACTGACAGTGAACAATTACAACGAAAAGTTCGAGTTTTACTAACAAAAGCTCAAAATCACCACCCAAAGAGCTCTGTCGAACGTACAACTTTGCCACGGTATGAAGGAGGAAGAGGATTGACAGATCTAAGCAAACTATTAGATCAACAAATTTCCATTTTGCGTAGTCATTTCCAGAAACTCGCAGAATTTTCTGATCTACACAGAGTCATGTGCCTGGTTGATGACTCAACACCACTGCGACTGACACAACATGTCCAATTACACCACCAGACCACAGATCATAAACTGCTGAAATGGAAAGAGAAGCCCCTTCATGGAAGACATATAAATGACGTCAACCAAGATTATGTCGACAGTGCAGCGTCGAACTACTGGTTGATCTCTGGTCATATGTTTCCTGAAACGGAAGCCTTTATATTGGCAATCCAAGATCAAGTAATTCCAACTAAGAACTACCAAAAGTACATCGTTAAAGATCCTTGTATTAACAACGACAGATGCAGGTACGGTTGCCAAACATCTGAATCTATCCAGCATATCATAGGAGGTTGTCAAGCGTTCGCTGCAACTGAATACAAAGAACGACACGATGCTGTGGCAAAAATACTTCACAAGGAACTAGCACTGAAACTTGAATTATCACAGTCGGTAAGATTACCATACTATAAATACAAACCAGAATCTGTTTTAGAAAATAACAACTACAAGCTGTACTGGGACCGCACGATACTGACTGATCGGACAGTTGCTCACAATAGACCAGATATAGTTTTGGTAGATAAAGTCTCTCGGAAAACAACTTTAATTGACATAGTAATTCCTAACAACAATAATATAAATTTCAAGCAAGCTGAGAAAATAACCAAATATAGAGATTTGGAATTTCAAATAAAGACTCAGTGGGACATGAACAACACACGAACTGTACCAATTGTTATGTCAACGACAGGACTAGTCCCAAAACATCTATTAAACAATTTAAAATACCTCGGTCTGGACGAACATCATTACAAACAAATGCAAAGAGCCGTCCTGTTAGGAACAGCCCGGACTGTCCGTAAATTCATGGGAAACTGCCGCCACGACTCCAACCACGGGCCTGAAAACCTGGCAAGGGCTCCCACAGAGCTAAACCCTTTTGATATCTAGGATATCTGGAGTTTAGTGAATTTTCCCCTAAAGGCACTCATAGCGTGCCTTAGAGGGAGTGTGATGCCAGACATTGTATGGTCAAGTCGGGAATAAGCTTTATTCATGGAACATATGCTTGATACAAAGACAATCAAATTATGAAATGGCGAAGTTCAGTTGTGGGTAGGAGGAAGCCATACCCACTCTGTTCTTCCACAGTAGACAGAATTGAACGTATAACATAAAATACATGGATGTCGGGACTATCAAGTAGAAATCTCATTTTTGCAAAATTTTACATTATTTATCAACACAGTCACCTTCCATTCAAAGTTTATCAAAACTTTGAATGTCTTCCTCGTAGATCGATTTGTCTGTTTCTTCAAAAGAGGCGTCGGATGCGGACAAGAGACAAGAGTGTTTCCAGCTTTTGGTTTAGGGGAGGGGGGCAAAATTAGCCAAAAAATTGTCCTAAAGGGTGGCAAATTGGAAAAAAAATGTCCTAGAAGCTTTAATGGCTCATGGCATGTTTTTCAGGTCCAGGGGGGGGCAGATGCCCCCTCCCCTCGGTACGCCCATGGATGCGGATGTAACATCAACAGAGCCAAAACCATATTCCTGAAACATCTTTTTGAGATCTGCTAACAGGTAGAAGTCAGATCTGGTGAATATAGGGTGTGTGGAAGCAATTGAAATCGTAAATAATGCAATATCACCTTCATCTTCATCAACTTGTGGATGTATTGCCTTGGTGAACCAGCGGGTTTTTCTTGGCTTTGTGAGGTCTTTTCTGCTTGATTATGTCATCCAATGAACCCAATAACGCCATACAGCATACGTTGTTGATCGATTCCACTAGGGCTCTTTTCAGGCGTGCCTCCTGACAATGAACTAGCCTGTCCTGAAATTCAGCTTTTACATTTATAAATGTATTTTATTCTGTTTTCAGGTTGTCTAATGATTCTGATCCAGTCATGTACACCTGCGACATCAAATATAGTCACAAATAAATCGAGTAGCGTCTAATCCGGTGAACGAGCTGGACATTCGATAGAACCGTATCCTCCAATCAATCGAATATAATAATGCCCCGAAGCTCCATCTTGTTGAGATACGACTTGCATATCAAACTTCTCAGGATTGACATTGACTATCTCTTCAGTTATGGGATAGATATAAAAACACAGTTTTGCACACTAATACCAAACCTTTATTTAAACACTTAACGCCGTTTCAACAACTCTCAAGTTGTCATCATTAGGGAGTAAACCAAACTAGTTGGTTTGTTGAAACGACGGTGAGTGTTTAAATAAAGGTTGGTGTTAGGGTGCAAAACTGTGTTTTTACATTTGTGACACATCAAAGATTCCACAGCATTTCCATTATCGGATGGAGTTAATTTTTAGGTATAAGATACAGGGGTCCTATTAATTTTTTTTATTCCTGTCCATGCGTTAACTTGTTGATGAATCTGAGCATGAAAAAAGTGATATCCTCTTTTTGTCGTCAGTATATACTACATAGTTTTTTTTCAAAATATATATCTCAATGTGCATTCACAATGAAATGGTTGGCAATTTTTCCTGAATGGAGATCATGTTATACTTTTTAAAAATGCCAAATGTGATTCTAGCGAAACGTGAATAGTTTTTTTTTCAGAATACAACAGACGAACGAATGTGCACGAGAATGAGCCATCAGAAGTGTTCTGATGCTTATATTGAACTGTAGACTTTCGAATTCTTGTGTATAGTTTTGTTTGTTTTGATAAAAACACTTCTGTTGAAGATTCTGTGACATCTCATTCATCTTCTTCTAGTTTTTACTGTGTGGCTGTGTTGCAAGAACTCTTGCTTTCATTGGTTGATCAGGTGTGACCTATCAGGGCTAATAGCGTTTATTGTATAGTCAACTGTCCGTGCATACCATTGTTGGTCGATGTCCGGATAGATTTTCTTAATTTTTTCGATTTCATTAGCCCTTCTCACAATTCTGTTTTGTAAGTCTTTGTTTTCCTTTCTTCAAAGTTAATTTTATTCTGGTAATTAGGTGTGTTGGTGTGCTAAGGATGTTATAATATATTTTAACGTAGTTATTAACTACAATAATAATTGTGTTGTTCATAAGGACATGACCATTAGCAATTTATCCCTTAATGATCGGCAATCAGGAACGATTGAACTCCACGGAGGTAGTAGCGATACAATCGTTTTCATTTAACAAAATTAAAGTTTTCGTTTCGTGGTGTGTTCTTCTTTGTGTAATATAACTGAATTTTGAAATTATATTTATGACTAAAGTCCCAGGCATGCTCACAAATTTTGGATTTTTCAAACTTTCTCAACGTAATTTTTGTGTGCGTTTATTCGAACATTTAGAGGTCTAGAGGTTTCTCCAATATAGAATTTATTACATTCACAAGGGATTTTATAAATGCAATTTTTTGTATTTTGAGTTGTGCTTTTTGGTTTTATTTTTGACATAATTGATTTTAGTGTACTTCTTGTTTTAATATTATATCTGTGTCCCACTCTTTTCAGTCTTTCTGAGAGACCCTGTATGTATGGTATATAGTTATTGTAGTGATGTGATTATAATCACATTGAAAAAATATACCACAAATATCCTTCAGAAAACTAAAATGATAATTTTAAAATATTAGATAATTTTACCAAAATCCTTAAAAGAAGGAACTTATTTTACCTGACCAGGTAGTGCATTAAAAGGTTCATTTGTTTTTATCAGAAAACTTTTATACCCTGTAGTCTATATAAAAGAGTAACTTGTTTCTTACAAACTTATATCTCTCTTTATTCAGTTCCCATTTAAATATCATGTATTCTAAGTGTAATAAATTTCCGTTAGAATCAGTAGAATCCACAGTGAAAAACATTTTCTAAGAAAAACCCGTGAAAAGTCTTCATAACCCTGTACCAGACTTTTTCATGACAAGTCAAAACAAGTGTCATTAATTCTGATCAACTCTTCCAAAACTTCGTAAACTTTACAGGATATTTGACTTTTTCAGTTTTCAATACTTATTAACACTTTTTTAGACTTATGAAAAATCTTACACAGATTTTTTTAAAGAGTTTTGCCAGAAAAATATTTCCACCATAGATCAGTTCATTGCTTATTGTTATAAGTACAAGTAGTGTGTAAAAAAAAACAATTTCTGTGCATATGTAATTGATTTTATTAAATAATATGGAACGAGTACTATTCCTACTAAACACACTACTTAACATAAATAAAAAACAAATAAATTAACAAAAAACAATATTGACTGAGACTAGTTAATATTAATTGGAACATTTTTAAACACCTAATAAGTAGATCTTTGGTAAATCACAGGAATGTAATAACAAAGAGAATGGAACAATGCAATTTTTAACAAAAAGAATAAAAACTGTTAAGTAAATATATCTTTGATGTTCTGGAATTGTTTGACAGCTAAATCGACAGGAAGATCGAATTTGTATGGAGTTAATGTGTCCAGACTTCGCAGACTATCTTGAAATCCTACAAAAGAAAAACAAATACATATTAAATAACATAAAAAAGGGGACTTCTAAATATACATTTTTGCAAACAACAGTATTTAAAAAATAACATGTCAAGTCAAAAAATATTTTTTGGTATTTGATTGATAACCAATTCCCCAAAAGAATTAAATTTCCTGAGTACTTTAAGTTACACCAAGGTCTTTGGAGAAATAAAAATATGAAGGAGAGACAAAAATGTCATGGAGTAGAAACAAAATTGTGTGAATCAAATGGTTCACCTGAATGAAATTTCCTAAGATCTGTCCTTCTCAAAAATCCCTGTGAATTTCAGGTTTTTCCAAATCTCATACACATGCTTTGGGGGAACCTGTTTAAATTTCCCTAAATATAATTTTAAATCCATGCAAGTGACCTTCTTCTATGCTCTTGGAGTTAAGATGAACTCAATTTAACCTTTAACTGTGGACGTCACAATATTGTAACATGTCCATGGACGCGAGGTCTCACAGACCGCTATAAGTTTTGATTTTTTTAAAAGTAAACAATTGTTTTAGTTTTACTTATTTATTTTTTATTTACATTAGAGACATCAAAATCAAAGAATATAACAATAGTTTAGCTTATATAAACTTTTTTTCTTATATATTTATATAAATAATATTTTAAGGCACTTTTTAGCCTAAATTTACCTGAGATAAAAAAAAAAACTATAACTTGAAAAATAATAACTTTTTCATAAACCAAGGGTAATTATCTGTAACTATAAACTATACTGAACATAAAAAACAAAAAATCAACTTCTTAACCTAAAACATAAAAATTCTGACATGGGTCAAAAATCAGTAAAATTATTGACATTCATTGCACAAAGGCTTGGAACACTGAAGGCATATCGCTTGTTTACAACTAACACAAGTGTAGTTAGTCTTCCTCTTTAGTTTAGGTGGACAGATTCTACAGGTCTTTCGCTTTAAGGATTCGATTTCCAAAGAAGGAGGCTCTTCTGAAGATAAGTCTGCTCCTAAAACTCGCTTTAGTGTCAAATTCAATTCCTTGGGCAAATTTGAGTTGATGACGCGTCTTTGCATATGAGGCACGACCAAGGATCTTGCTAACTTCTTGAGAAAATCTCCTCTTTCTATTTGTTTAGACAAGTGCTGATTGTGTAGAATATGAGCATTTACACCACACAAGTCCAGAACTCTAAAAACACAACCATAGGCCACCTTCTAGTTCGTCGACTGCTTGAATAAATAGAGCATTTCTTGTCTGTCTCATCCACTCCTCCTTTGGTAGAGTTATAATACTGAATAATTTCAGGTTTATTGATGCGATCGTCGATGGTGTTACTGTGATGCATTGATGATACCAAAACCACAGCTTTGTTCAATTTTTGGACATACGAACACAGAGTTTTGTCTTTCGTAAACCCAAACAAAGCAGAACCAACTTCACGAGACTTGTGTGGCTGGAATTCTTTTGGTAATTCCCTTTTATTTTTTTTCACGGTTCCAACATATGTCAGTTTTCTCTTAGCTAGTTCATCAACAAGTTCAATTGATGAGAACCAATTGTCTGCTGTCACGTCAACAAAATCGCATTTATTATTTTTTGTAAGGGAACCATGGACATGCGGTCTCACATACCGCGATCGAAATTAAAAACAAAATAACTCACCCAATTTACAGCCGGTGACACAACCTCTCGCCTTCGCAGACGTTTTGACACTAAAACCGAAGCTACTAAGCGCGGCAGGTACGGGGAACGCGGGGAAGTGGGGTAAACGCGATTTTTGAAATCCCAAGCGGTCTGTGAGACCGCGCGTCCATAGTTAAAGGTTAATATTAAATTTACTAACTTTGAGGCTCTCGGAGGATCGCCCCCTAGCCCCCCCACCCTTGGATTCGCCCAAGCATTAAGCTATATTCTACCAAAAAACTGATAGTGTAAAATTATTCCAGATTTTGAAATGTTATAGAAAATTATCTTGATTGTTCATATTAGATAATTACCTGTTTTTGAGACATAACTCCATGGAAGATAACACTCTTTAACCAATTGTTTGCAGGTGAAGATCAAATTCAGCCAAGGAACAAGTTTGCTTGAACTGAAAAAAAAATATAAAGATTGTTATTAAATGCCAAGAAATATAATATAGAATATTATTCCCAAACAAGTAATTTAAAAACATTTTATAAGCCTATTTTACTCTGAAATAGCTTTGCAATGGCCCCACACTTGAAGTTTTATTTTGTGATCTTCAAAAATGACTGACAGTCACTTTTAATATGACAGATATGTGAAGCAATCAGATTAAAAAAAGAAGTCAACCTAGATGATGATTGATAAGAACATTAGTGAATAAGGGAGATATCAAATGCAATATGCATTATAAACCCTTAAGAATAATTGGATATATGGTATACAAAAACAGTTAACAGTTTGATAAATTTATAACAATTCAACAGAAGAGTAACAACTGATTACTAATTTCTAATATAAGGTTAACTTACTTTAAAGCGGCACATATGAAGGCCTTGAAATGTGAATCAGGACTCCTTTTGTATGGTGTATGGGTTGAGATAACATTCCCAATACAACACAATAAATTCTGCTTATTAGAGGAAGGAGTAGCCCCAACAAGATCCAGATTAAAGCTCTGAGACAATTTTCTGGCAGGAGTTGAATTATATGTTTCCCCATTCTTCATGTAGTAATACTTCAAGATAATGGTCCATGCATGAATGTGACTATCTGTAGAATTTCTGGGCAAAAAACAACCAGCAAGAGGTACCAGACTTGAGCTTGTAGCTGAGCAGGTCCCATGCTGAATGAGGTCCCTTATGGAAACAGCAAGATATTTTCTTATAATGGTGGTAAGTTGCACGTCAAAAGATTCAGCGTTATCAGTACTTGATCTTCTTATATCTATGCGGTTCTGGTGATGCACTACATCTTTGACCTTAGCAATAGCAATTTCCAGTTTTGCTCTTAAGTCTCTGAAAAAATAAATGAAAAAATCAATTTTAATCTTTTATATGAGATTTAAAAGATCAGAGTATTTGACAGTAATTAAAAGAAATTTTATTTATTTCAGCAAAACCAAACAAAATTGATTGTTAATTATATTTTGTGTTTTACTACTTCATCAAAGTAACCACAATATATTATGAAAATCTTTAGGAAGTATTCTAACAAGGTAATACTTCTTGTTGAAAGTCACATATAAATCACAGTATTCAATGTCATATAGTTGAACACAGTAGTTGAAGGGGGGAAACTGTCAAGTATATTTACATACACCAGCTTCAGAATTCTTACTGGTGTTTGAATTCTACTTTTATTATTAAAATAGTAAACAAATACAACTCCATACCCCCAATGATTAACTTTCATATTCTTCTTAAGTTCATTCTTTTTAAATTCATTAAACCCACAACCCAATTGAAGAGCAGCAAAAATATGCAATACAGTTGCAATTTTGTGTATCAAATTTAGTGTTGATTCCTTTGCCATTGGTTCCTTCACAGAATTTTTATCTCTACAAGAACATGGATTTTTTGTTTTAATTTGAAGATAATCTATGAACCTCTCAAGATCGGCTATCTGTGTCTTTAACTGTTGAACAAGGTGTTCTTTCAGTTGGAGGGGTGTTATTAATTGGTCCACAGCATAATTAATTTGTTTGCTAACATCAGCTGCAGTCATCTAAAAGCCACATAAATTAAATGTAAAAGGTAACAGTAAAATATATAATAAATGTAATTACCAAGTGAAAATTTTGTTCATCTAGGTCCAAATTTATTCTAGTTTTCAATTCATTCAGAATAACTTTTTGTCTTTCAAGAATCAAGTCTTGTGAGATTCCAGCTTCATTCTCAAATGCAAATTCTTCAAGTTCTTTTATTTGTCCTTTTAATAAGTTGCAGAACTCCTTGTGTTGTATTTGTTTCAATCGAACTGAATTAATCAGTCCAGCTTCATCAATTTGTTCTTTAACGAATCCAATATCTGGAATACCCCGAAATGCAAATTCTTCAAGGGATTTTAAGAGTTTTTCTTTAGCCTCCGGAGGAGCATGTACTACCTGTCGTAATCGAAATTGAACTTGAGCAAAATGCGTAGTTAAGGCAAAAAGCGAGGAATTTAGTAACTCTTGTTCCTTTTCAAGATTTTTTAACTTATCGCTCTCATTTCTAAAAGCATAAGAATTAATAATAATATAAGAATTTTTTTTTAACTTACTCATGTTTGCATAAATAGTCAATTTTATTAAATTGATTATCGCATTCTTCATTCGGAGCACCCAAAGGATCCCAGCGTTTACCTGTCGGCTCCTCCTCAGGTGAAAAATCGTACGTTTCGTTTTCCATATTTTTTAAAATTATTTATTTATATTGGGCCTATTGGCAACTTCAAATCATCAACTGTCATCAACCGTCTTAGAGCATTTACTTTCTAGAGATAGCCTGCAGTGCACAAATGTCGTGGTAAGACTAAGGAGTGAGAGGGCAATAGAGAGGGCAAGAGGCTATTTCACTCGGTTGGCAGCTGCTTCCAATAAAGCTGGTTGTTCATTGGCTGCGTCCACCGACCATCCACCCACTAAGTGAAATAGCCTCTTACTGTCTCTATTGCCCTCTCTTTCTAGCGTTGCCATGATTTTATGCTTGACAGGCTATATCTAGATGGTAAATGATCTAAGTCAACCGTGTGTTAAGCAACGTCAAATGTATGAGAAATATCAATCTCCAAACGAAAATAAAGAAGAAGAAAAAGTATAGACATATATACGATAAAGTATTGTTTGATCGAGCCAACTGTCATGATGTTTACCCGCATCGTTTGTTCTATCTCTGTCTTACGGAATTTAACTTCTCTTTCTATTATATTTGATTAAGTTAAAGAGAGAACACAAGCAACGCCAATCATCTTATCACTTTTATTCTAGTAATATATGTGTAATAGAAGAAGAACATTATGATTATGAGGTTATGGGTATTGTCATAAATTCAATTCTAAAATGTATCTAGATATTCTTTATTTTAATAAAATATAATAGACTGAATTATTGAAACACAATATGGCAGGATCAAATAGTAATTTCCAAAATATGGAGCTTAATTTCGATCATAATTTACACATACCAGATTTAAGTAGAGGACACCAACTATATGATGACTCCAAATATGATAGAAGTAGAGTCTTACAATCTGAACAAATGTACTATAACCAGCCATGCCAAGAAGGTGAAAACTATATTAAGACTTATACATTTTTACTGAATTTTATATTCTAGATAGCATTAAATATTATGTTGGTTCTGGGCTGACTTTTGTTAGTTTGGTAGCTGAAAATTTGGTTTGCCATCCATTTCTAGTGTTAAGACGCCAGTGTCAGGTACTGTCAATGCATTCATCCATAATGTGAACCTTTCACCAATGTATTTTTAGGTACATTATAACTCTGAACGATATCATTTACAACCTTTTACATTAATACCTACAATATGTCATTTGTACCAGCATCAAGGATTAGCCACATTGTGGAAAGGTTTAGGGTCAGCATTATTAGTAAGGGGTATTGCTTTAGGCATAGAAGATGTTATTTCAAAAATTACGCCTTGGCCAAAGTAAGTTCCAATCTTCATGAGTTTAATTTACTTGTAATGAAATTTGCTACATTATCAGTAGGTGTAGATTATAAATTATAAGATATGTTGTGATTTGAAGACGTGAGATGTAAAGACCAACATCTAGGATTTTCGGTAAGTGCAACTGATGAAGGTTTCCTGACCAGAAACAATATATATTATATATATTGTCTTGCATACAAAAGAATCTCACCTCAAAGAGAGTATTCAATATGCTGTGATTGTCAATTTCAATGATGACTAAATAATTAGAATTAGAAGAACAAACAATTTAAATTCAATCGATGTAATGTAATTTACACTTTTTAGGCCCCATAATCCTTGTTTTTTCAACATGAATGTATAAATTTTAGTCCAATAAGAAAAGCTAAAAAGTTTTGTTACCAAGAGTAGGGAATGGGGACAAAAACCTGCATAGCATTTAATGTTAATATTACTTCCTTAGAAATGTCTGTATAAGTGTTCAATACAAAATGGGGTTACTTCTTGCTTAATTTCTCAAAGAAAAGACAAAAATATTGAAATAATTTTAATAAATGTATATTTTCAGGACCATAAATGGGCACAGTAGTCTTAAACAATTTTTCCAACATCTTTTGTTAAAATGGTATAAATTATATTGTGTATACTTATAGTTTATCTAATGTTGTGTTTTTTAGTGTTAGTATAGCTACTGTTACACCATTTTATTCCGTTTCATTTATGGAAACAGTCCAAAGTGATATTGCCAGTGAAAAACCTGGTATTTTTGATATATTTCGAGAAGGAACCATTAGGTTACTTTACTGGGGAGCCCCATCTAAAGCAAGAATGCTGCCAATTTGGGCTTTAATTATTCCAACAGTGGCATTAGGTTTGGGAAAATATTTGTTTTCCTTGGTCGTAAAAGAAACATCATCAGCTATACTAAATGTAAAGTATCGTAGCAGATATGAGGAGAATGGGGCTGTACCAAAAGATAGCACTGCTGTAGTTCAAGACATTAAACTAACATCTTCAGTTGCTGCCACTATTATTAGTGATGTGGTTTTCTACCCATGTGAAACAGTAGTTCATCGTTTACATTTACAGGTATTTAAATTTGGAAATTTAATTTTTGAATGTTAAAGGTTTTGCTTAACAGCAAGTGAACCAAAGGCATGGCAATTCGTTTTCAGTGTTAAAACAAATAATATCTTTACAATTGAATTTACTGATTTCTATGAACAAAGACATATTTTATCAGAAAAATGTATTTTACGATAAAAGGAGCAGACATTAAAGAATGTAGTTTTTGTTGTTTGAAAATTAGGATGAGTTTATTGAAAATAAATCAAAATAAATGGTTGTCTTGAAAATCAAGCCTCTCAATTAGTCCTCATAAACGTTGTCTTTAATTAAGTTGAAATCATATGGAAAATTTCTTATTAATATTTAGAAAAAACACGCTAATTTTTGGTAATAGTATGTTTACAAAAATAAAAAATAGTCTTCATGTCTTGAGTTCATGTTTTGTTTTGCACTTCAGACACTATTTTTCATTTTTTTTATTTCTTTTAGGGAACACGTACAATCATTGACAACTTGGATAATGGTAGGTCTGTGCTGCCAATTCTCACAAACTACATTGGTGCATTTGACTGCTACCAGAGCTGTTTGGCATCAGAAGGCGTGTGTGGTTTATACAAAGGATTCGGGGCAGTTATTATTCAGTATACAATACACATAACACTTCTTAAGATGTCCTATTTCCTTTTGAGCCAAATAGGGGATGCCTTTAAGAAATCGACGACGTCAGAACATGCTCATCTCGATATTTCCCCACCAATAATATCCAATGTGACTTCAGTTCGTAGTTCTTATTTATTACCATGATTACCTAATGTTTCTAGTCATCAAATTTATATTGTTAGCCATTAGCTGCGAATACAATATTTATGAGAATTGTAATACATTTTCCTAATCTAAGATTGTTGATTTATTTCAATCACCTGTGAAAAATAAGGTCTGTTAAGGTGAAGAGGCCATTTATACATCTAAATTTTGTTGCGAATTTGTCCCGCTAAAAATAATTTTGTAGCTCTTACGATTCCCAGAAACAACGGCCTCTCTATCTTAAGTTTAAGCTGCTAACCAGTAGATATCAACACTCAGAAAATGATACATTTTATAGCTACTTTGTTGTTAATTTGCTAAGCTCAAAAGAGAGCTGTATTGTGAATAAAGCTGTTTCCATGTGAGTCTCAAAAGAAATCACACAAAAGAATGCACAAGTAAACTGTTAGCTATCAAAGAAAAGTAAATTACTGTCTTTTAGAGATTTTTCAATCCACTGAATGCAAGATTATATATTATTTCTAGTCGACAACCTTCATCAGTTGCGCCCCCCTCAACTGATTGAAAACCCGAATAATTATTTATGTATTTAGTAAATAAAACAAATTTCATATTTTATCAGGAACTTGTATTCAGTAGGTTGTAAAATTTAAAAAAGACAGTAGCCTTTTATAATTTCGATCACATCATCAAATAATCGGCACTATATATTTTTTTCATACTGCCTTCTTGCCATAATATTTTTACACGAATCGGTCAAGGCTAAGTCATTATCAATATATTTTTTCCTATGCAATTTAAAACATTAAATACCGTTATCTTAGAGGCCAACATTTTTTCTAGCAAAGGCTAATTATGATTAAATCTCGTTGTTAAGACGAAATGCACTTGCATTAAATTAGATTCGTTGTTGAATTACAACAAAGTTAGTTCAAATACTTTAAATACGAGTACGTATATATGGTTCATAATGACTGATTCCATAGGATCTGATTTTTTCGTTCCAACTATCACTACAATAAAATTTCACGTGGGTCAAACTGAGCATGCAGGTGAGTGAAAATAAAAAAAATAATGTCATTAGTATACGTTAATAATAAATTTAAAAGGTTTTTTATGTCAAGCGGAAGTTTTTAACGAGGAAAGTTACTAGTCAAATGTAACACAAGAGAACAAATAGTTTTTTATTTTGACATGGTAGTAAGAATTTCCCAGACGAATTTGAAAAATCCTATACTTGTTTACCATGAAACATAGACTACATGATTGAGTGGGTCTTTACATATTGAAAATTAACTTTAATTTAATTGTAATAATTACTTGACGAAATATTTGTCAATTTGCAAGGCATGCAGGGGGGGGGGCAGTTACCCCAATGTACGTATGCAGGGTCCATTTGCTGTTATTGAATTGCTAGTATTTCAATCCGGCTCCTACAGTTAGTTGAGGATACAGTTTAGGCAAAAATCTGTTCACTGATATTGGATTCAAATAAGAAATGTTTTCTAATAAATCTAGTGCAAGCAAACGATATAGGACCATCAACTACCCTAAACAAATACTTAAGGGATATTCTTCATCTAACCGGTACCAAAAAGATGTGCTTCGAAGGAGGTTGCGGAAGTTGCCTAGTAGCCGTGGAGGAAACTGTAAACGGGAAAAAGAATGTATTTGTGGTCAATTCTGTAAGTAATGACTTATCAAATCTGTGTACTTTTTAGCTAGAACTGATAGTTTTGTTCTCTAGTGCTTAGTCTCTATTTTGTCATGTCATGGTTGGAAAATCCACACAAATGAAGGCATAGGTAACCCTGTGATTGGTTTTCATAACATTCAGAAACTGTTGGCAGCCAACAATGGTTCCCAATGTGGTTTTTGTTCTGGTGGTATGGTCATGAACATGTATGCATTGCAACAATCTGGACCAGTCAGCAAGAAACAAATCGAAGATTCTTTTGGTGGGAATATCTGTAGATGTACAGGTTACAGACCAATTTTGGAAGCATTCAAAAAGCTTGCATCACAGGATGGTAAGACTATTTGTCTTATATTGACTACAAAATAAGTTTATAATTGATATCCTTTGCTTTTTAGTTAGTTTGTCTAATTGATGTTGCTCTACAATTTGTTTCTAGATCGTTTACCGGATATGGAAGAACTAAAGGTTTGCAAGCAAGATCATTGTCAGAACCATTGCTTAGGGTGTTCTCAGCATCTCAAGAAGTTTTCTTTGGACTTAAAAGATTCAAGATGGGTAAAAGTGTACAATCTTCAAGATCTTTTGTCCGTGTTGCGGACGTCCAACACAACCAACTACATGTTAGTGGCTGGAAATACGGCAAAAGGTGCTTTTACTTTTCTTAACATCCAGCATATTTAATTGTTTTTCTTAACTCCAGGAGTGTACAGGCAAACAACGACTCCTGATTTATATGTGGACATTACAAAAGTTGAAGAACTCACTACTTTTACGGCAGACAGCAAATCCTTAGTCCTGGGTGCCAATATATCTCTTACACAAGTTATGAACATTTTTGACAGCGTATCTAAAACTGACGGATTCAAATATTTAGCTTCGATGAGAGATCATATAAATCTTATTGCTAGCGTGCCAGTAAGGAATGTAAGTAAAACTTTAAATGCTTCTATAAACGATATTCATGCTGTTATATTTGTATTTAAGATTGGAACCCTAGCAGGAAACTTGATGATCAAATACAATCACAATGAATTTCCTTCTGATGTATTTCTGTTAATGGAAACATTTAAGGCTGTTATCGTTTTAGGTGAAGAGTTTGAAATATACATTTGTTTTAAAATATTTACACCGATTTTTGTTTAGTTGACTTCTATGGCAGGGAACTAAAAGTGTCCCCGAAGGATTTTCTTAAGACTGACATGAAGAAAAGAGTAATGAAAAGTATAATTTTGACTCTATTGAGCGACCAATACAAATACGCAACCTTTAAGGTAAGCAGCTTGGCGAATTTTAGTTATGCAAAACAATCTCGTGGTTCCTAAAAAGACGATAGTTGACAAGACTACCCCCACCACATACCAAACCCACTAGGTTGTTGTAGCATAAATTAATATGCCCGGGTTTATTGGCCGTTGTTTGTTAGAGTTGCATCCTCTACTAACATTTTGAAAATGCGATGGGGATCTTCCGCGTGGAAGTGGACAGAGCTTGAGATCTGCCATAAGAGACCTGTTCTCTATAGCAGGAGTATACTGCAGCATTAACACCCGCTTGAAAGAATACGACAATGAAAGATTTTACTATCAACTCGATTTTTTTACTACATATTTTTTTTACCCAAATATTTGTTGTAGATTATGCCTAGAGCTCAAAACGCTCATGCAATGGTGAACTCTGGATTTTTGGTGAAACTAAATAGTGACTCAGTTGACGAATGTAGGATAGTATACGGTGGCATTAACCCCAATTTTGTCCATGCCAGCAAAACCGAATCCATCTTGAAAGGGCAAAAATTGTATAACAACTCCACGTTAATGAAGATTTACAAATCTTTGGACACTGAACTGATTTGTGACTACGTTTTGCCCGATCCGACCCCTGAATACAGGAAAAACTTAGCTATATCGTTGTTTTATAAGGTGCGAAACACAGAATGTTTCGTTTTCTTATTATTCATTCGTTTTATTTTTTAATTAGTTGTCCTTTCAGGCTTAATATGCAATAATTTTATAATTTTTTAGTTTATTCTAAAAACAGCACCAACAACTTTACTAAGTAAGAGACACGTAAGTGGGGGTACCACTTTTGATCGTCCTGTGTCTACTGGTACTCAAGAATTCGGAACACAAAAAGAAAATTATCCTCTATCAGAGCCCGTAATCAAACTTGAAGCCTTGGCACAAACTTCAGGTGGGTACTAAATATAGTTAGTATATTTGGACTATGGGATACATATGCCGAAAACATCAAAGAATGAAGAAGAGTTTGCTAAAAAAGTGTAATAAAGACAGAGTTCAAAACTGAGATTAAATGCAAAATGAGCTACATGATCTTGTGCAACTTCTATTGATGGTGTAAGGACTCCTTCTTGTACAATGGTTATAATAGTTTCTGTCCTGGAACCACCCACTTTCGGCAGTCTTGGTGATCCATCTATTAAGTTTGAAGCAGTTCCTACAGAGTCAATGGATGGGGATAATGAACAAGAGACATTCCGTTAGATTAACCTGGAGATTTTATAAATAAATTTCAACCCTCAATTATAATTATTAAATTTGATAAGTTGAGTAATTGTTTTGTAGGTCAAGCTGAATACATAACTGATCTCCCAGACTTGCCTAACCAATTGTTCGCTGCGTTTGTCACAGCACAAGCTCCCGCAGGATCTACAGTACAAAGTACTGATCCATCTGGAGCTTTGGTAACTAAAACAAATTTGAATTCAAACAATAAAATTGTCTAAAACAAAATGTTTTTTTTTCAGAAATTATCAGGTGTAGTAGCGTACTATGACTACAAATCAATTCCTGGAGTGAACAACATTTTGCCAGACATACCAGAGTTTACTATCGTAGAAGAACTATTTTGCAATGGCAAGGTCAAATTCTATCATCAGCCCATTGGCATCGTTGTAGCGAATGACGAAATTCTTGCCGTTGAAGCAGCTAGTAAAGTGAAAGTCTTCTATGGATATTCAGTCTCGAAACCTTTATTAAACATTCGAGAGGTTCTTAAGGCCAAAGCCAAGGACAGAATAGTAGACCAGACTACTGTTGTTGCTAGTAAGACAGGTTAGTATTCATTCATCTGCCTATGCTTGACGAAGGCCTTGCTTGCTAACGATAAAATATTTATTGAAGGTAAAGATGTGAAACATGTGATCAAAGGAACATGGAACATGAAGTCCCAGTACCACTTCCACATGGAAGTACAATGTTGCCAAGTGGTTCCCAAAGAAGATGGGCTGGACATTTATCCTTCCACACAATGGATGGACACCACTCAATTATCGGTGTCAAAAAATGTTAATATTCCTATGAACAGGTCAGTAATTATCTGCGTGTCATAGTGTTCAACTCACAAAATTGTTTTTACAGGATCAACACATTTGTTCGACGCTTAGGCGGTGGCTTTGGTGCAAAAGTATCGCGGAATTGCTATCTAACAACTGCTGCTTCATTAGCCGCTCATAAATTAAACAAACCTGTAAAAATATGGATGCCTTTTGAAACTAATATGGAAATGATAGGCAAAAGAAATCCTTGTTATGTGACCTACGAAGTCGGTGTAAACGATAAGGGCGTTATACAGTACATGAATGCGGATATATATTCCGATTATGGCGCGGGGGGTAATGAGAACGTTGACATTTTTTTATATCCACTCTTCGAAAATTGTTATGACTATTCCTCTTGGAATTTTTCGACTTACATGGTGCACACTGACACACCAGGGAATGTATTTGCACGAGCTCCAGGTAAGGATATCGTTTCACTCGGCTTGTCCATTAGGAATATTTGTGTTTGTAACACATAAGTAAATACTTTAATCAAAATAAGGCAATTTCGACAATAAAGATAAAGAGTTGAGTACAATTTGCAGAGTCAGTATTCTTATCAAATAAATGTATTAACAACAAACCTTCTTTAATAGAAGAGAACTTTTTGTTACAGGTACCCTTGAAGGTATGGGGGCAATTGAGAGTATCATGGAACATATTGCTTACACTGTGAATATGGATGCGTTCGACGTAAAACTTAACAACCTGGACACCAACAAAAACTCAAAGCTTTTGGAGTATTGGAAAACTCTTCAAAGCTGGGGGGAAATAGCCAACAGAAAAGCAGCCTGCAAAACTTTCAATGAGGTACAATAAATAATTTTTCATTTAAGATATCTATTTTTAATTTGTTAGGCCAATCGTTGGAGAAAGCGAGGTATGTCGGTAGTACCGATGAACTGGTTGTTAGAAATTAGAGGTTCCTTTGTGGCACTTGTTTCTATTTATCACGGAGATGGTACAGTTGTTGTGTCGCATGGAGGCGTCGAAATGGGCCAAGGTATCAATACTAAGGTAATATGACTTATTTTACTTTTTTTACAAAATATTTAGTTCAGTTTTCCTTCATTATTCATAGCATTCGCTATCAGTAGTACCATATACTTAATACTAATATACTGTTAACAGAGTCTAGAGGAAGGCGAAAACATCACGGTCCAGATGTATATATGTCTATAACGTTTTACTGTACTTCGGGCCTTATGCGCATGTTCGAAAATGCCCAATTTTGCTCTTCTGTTGTTGGTATGTTTTCCCTCTATTTTATTCTTGGCAACGCTTGCGCAAAACGGTTTAGGTACAGTAACACGGTATAATCTGCTATCTTTCTTAGTCGGTGACCCTTCCGCTTACGGGCGGTAGCAGTATAGTAGTATTAAGTATATGATTAGTTTTGGTTTTATTTACGAACTTTGAACTTTAGGTTGCTCAAGTGACAGCCTACAAATTTGGTATAGAACTGGATAAAGTTACTATAAAACCCAACTACAATGTGATATCACCAAATAATTACGCATCCGGAGGTAGTTTAACCTCAGAAGCCATCGCATGTGTAAGTCGATGCCACCTAAGAAACTACAGTTTACACATTCCTACAATTTCAGGCAACTATTGATGCTTGCGACCAGTTGATTGAAAGGATGAAGCCTGTCAAAGAAAAACTGAACAATCCCTCTTGGGAACAACTCATCAATGAATGTTACTCAGAAAAAATGTTGTTAAGCGCCAGTGGACAGTGAGTTAAACCAATCTGATTTTTAGTCTTAATATCACAATGATACCTCGTTCGTTAGGGAGGTGGGGGGAATACTATGTACACAGGTATACACTTTTTATCATTTCTTTACATTCCAAATAAGTATGTGAGGGAAAGCTAATGAAGTTGGTATGTTTTTCTCGTAAATTATTTAAATTAAATTTATCGACATAATTCTGGGGGGGGGGCACTGTCATCCCTCGTGTCCTTCCGCGTTTATACCTCCAGTGGGGGCGCGCTGTCATCCCTCGTGTACTTTCGCGTTTATGCCTCTAGTGGCTACTAAGAAAATCGCTGCTAAATATCAAGTATAAGTAGTCATTTGTTAATACTGCAGAATTGTCTCAGTGCCAGGGATACTAATATATTAAAATATACAGGGTGTTCCATTTGAAATATTAATTTTTGTGTCAATGTACCACCATTTCTCTACAATACGTTATTTGAACTTTTTCTGTGCATTATAGTTGCGCGGAACCCAAGCTTCAGCAGTACAAAATTTATGGTTTATGTGCTACAGAAGTTGAAGTTGACATTCTGACTGGTGAAAGAGAAATTAGACAAGTAGATATTATTGAAGACATCGGCAACAGTATGAGCCCGCTGATCGACATTGGTCAAGTTGAAGGTGCTTTTGTGATGGGTAAGAACCTTAATATCGTTGCAAACAATAATTACATGATATTTTTCTAGGGATAGGATACTATACAACGGAAGATATTATTTTTAACGAGGATGGTAAACTTATGACCAACAGAACGTGGAATTATAAGCCCCCAGGTGCAAAAGATATTCCTGTTAATTTTAGAATTCAGTTTCCTAAAAATAATCCCAATCCGTTAGGAATCCTCAAATCTAAAGGTAAACAATTTAAGGGTTACACGGTCTCTCGTTCGAACGGAACGTCTCCAATTTTGTTTTCGTAATATGACAGTACCGACAAAAGCAAACATACCTTTAATCCAGACACCAAAGATTAACAACGTTGGTGGTGGTTCGTCCAGACCAGCGACCGTCAAAACCCATCAAAAGACATATCTACGTTTTTTAGGAAATATTTGTTTGAGATATTGCCGAACCATTTTAAAATTTCAATTTTTACAGCTGTGGGCGAGCCTCCAATTTGCCTGTCTGTATCAGTACCATTAGCAATTAGGAATGCAGTAGCCTCGGCTAGGTCTGATGCTAACTCCAATGCTGATAAATGGTTCCCATTTGGTAAATATTTATTTTTAAAACCACAACCAATATGGTTTATACATACGTTCGTTTTGTTTCAGACGGACCAGCAACGTGTGAAAATACTTTCCTCAATTCTATGAATACTTACGATCAATATACTTTATAGTTAGGTGAAATGTTCATAGGAAACATGTGCTATAACTATTATATCTGAATAACAATATTTTTTAACAATTTGTAGAAACAGTTTTAAATTCTGAGAAAAAATTACTTAGGGGTACTATAAAGTATATATTAAATTAAAATATAATATGTAAGCTTTCTACTAATTAGCTTTTTGTTTAATGAATTTAGCAAATAAATTAACTGCAAGGGTGTTACTTAATTTTTGCTTTAGGAGAAAATTATTTATAAACCCAAACAGCAATGTGCATGTGCAAAAGGCAAGCAATCTTAAACTTTTAAGGATACAAGCGACAGCAAGTTCTATGCATAATACACATTGCACAGTAAACTTGTAATCTGTCAGGGCTTGGCCACCTTGAACTAGAGTTATGAATTACTTAATCTAATCATTAAACAGTTTAGCTCCACTGTTGCCACTACTACGAGCCATCGGGAAACATCCTTCGTGTGTTCTCGAAGCTTCAAGGGACGAATTCCCATTAACAGCAGTCGCCAGCCCCGAGTTGAGAGACAAAACATTTCGGATTCCTAGAAGTATCGTTTGCACCAGATATCGGATGAATTTTCGTAACAATAGAATCGAAAAATAAGGAAACAGTAGCTTTAATAGGAGTAATGGGGTTTTTAAGCCAGTTCTTCCATACTTCTTTTGTTTCTTCTATTAAATTTACTGTTATAATTATTTTATTTCTTAGGTACAATTCAGTTAAATTGATTCAATTGTTACTAGCTCATTACATTGCCCCTTATTTTATTAATACATAAAGGTGAAATGTATCACTTTTCTGCCATTCTGATTTCAGATTGTTAGCATTATAATTCATTAGTTTTCCAGTAGCATAAATTTCAAATTAACAAGACACTTGTTTGAATAATCATTTAATTGTAACAATTGATATAATAATCTAAAAATATAAATACATTCATTATAAACAGTTTTAACAAATGCATTCTATATAAATATATCCTTATCATGGAGGCAAGAAATTAATTTTAAGTTCAAATAAACAGTCTTAATATTTGACATATGAGGTATCACAATATATTATTTGAGTAATGTGTCCCAGTTTGGACTTAAACTGTATCTGTTTTTTATTCCATCTAAAACACTTGCAGCTGAACCCCTCTCAGTGTCTGCATCTAAGGCCACAATATCCTAAAAAAATGCAATCAGCAAAACACATGGTAATACGTAATAGTTTTATTGGATTTGGAGATTATATTGGATAGCCCAGGTACAAAACAGGGTGGCCACACAGCAATGATTTGAAATTTTCGTAATAATTCCTCATCTGAATGAAATTTTTCAATATTTCTTCAAATTCCTTCATATTTCCAGTCTGCATTAAATTCCCTGATTATTCTTAGTTTGTGGCAATGTTTTGTTGGATTTTATAAAATATTTATTAATGTTTTATTGTTATATCTTTCGTCTTTAATGACGCCGGACTATTTCCGATAAGTTTAATTTTCAAAAAGACTAACAATAAGTTTGTGCAGAGAAATGTACAATACCAGCATCTCAAGCCCCCTGTGGCAGCCCAGGTTTGTGGTCACCCTGATTTATCTATGTGACACATCATTTCCCATATAAAAAATATTTTATAATTCTGCATATGTTCAAATATATTTTGATCAAACATGTTATCTAGTTAACTGAATTAATAATATACAGAATCAGAAATTATTTCATATACAGTGCAGAGCAGTTGAAAAATAGGACCACTTATAGCAAACTTACCAAACTAAGACATTGACGATTTAGACTACATTGAAAATACAATGTTTTAATTGTTCATTACCTGTTTAAAATTAAGATACTCACTTCTGTAAAGGAATCTAAATTTGGTACTTCCAACTGATAAACTATTCTTCCAATATGTACTTCCATTTTACCAGATTTTCTGATAATTAATTTTCCCATTTGACCTTCTAGCATATCATTCAGGCAATAATCAAATAACTCCTTGCAGTTTGGATCGTCACTCAGTCCTTTCCCACAAAGAGAATCAGGCAACTAAAAATAACCATGTATCACCAAAGTGAAAAACGTACAATTAATTTTGTGCAAGATTTCCAAGAAAATTAAAGTAGAGATCCTGACTTTACAGATTTGGACCTGCTAGTACAACAATAAAGCCCTATTTTTTAATAAACAACTCATTCATACAAGGAAATGGAATATTAAGAAATTCTGTTAAAAAATTGCATGTAAAAACCCAGTTTTGCACCTTAACACCAAATTTTTATTTAAACAAAAAGTATACAATGTGATTCCATTAATTTTCAAAAAACTAACCAAGAAACAGTTCAATAAAAAAATTAAATTATACATAGCCCAGAACTATGATAGCTTATTAGCCCTTCTGGTATAATCAAAACACTAAAAATAAATTACTTTATTTAAAGAACAATACCCGTATTTACATATCTCTATTTCTAATTCATGATTAGTTATACTTTATGTAGTTATATTTTAGTTATATTTTGTTGTTTTGTATTATTGTAATTATTTTATTCTCAGTGACTAGTAAAATAGAATATTATAAATATGTATTATTTAAGGGTATGTATCAGTGACTAGTAAAATGGAATATTATAAATATATATTAATTAAGGGTATGTATGGGTTAGTATAAGTATATCTGTCTGTGTGTATATAAGAGTATATGTTTATGTATATAGGTACGAGTATATATGAATGTCTTGGTTAGTAAAGTAGCATATATTAATTGTAATGAATTTAGCACTAACTTAAACATACTTGAATGTTCTCTTGGACACAACACAAGCTCATGCTTAGGTGTTCATTTTTTTTTTCTCTCTTATTTACCATTCTAACATTAATGTTTGATATTTTTACTTATTACTGTTACCATGGTAATAATGTTAGTGACAATCTTATTGTAACAACTATAATTGTATTTTTTTTGCTAATAAATTGAATTGAATTGAATTGAAACACTCAATGCAGTTTCAACAACTCAGTTGTTGCTGTCAGCGTCTAGGAGTAACTTTGGTTTACTCTTTGATGATGACAATTTAGGGTTGTTGAAATGGCACAGTGTTTAAATAAAGGTTTGGTGTTAGGGTGCAAAACTGTGTTTTTACATTTGTGACACACCAAAGGTTTCACAGCATTTCCATTGTTGTAGTTGCTGAATGAGAAATAGTGTTGATGGTTTAAATGCTATTAGTCGAAGATGCCAAATTTAAAAACCACTCTCTAGGGTGGTTGTTTAAGAGAGTCCCTGGGGATTGGTAAAACCCTGACATGAACTTGTTTTGCAGTTTTTAGTATTTTATTTAAAATGTTTTCATACTCTAGTTTTGGTCAAAATTGTTCCAAATCTATAATTACAATAAAGGAAAATCATGGCTACAATTAATTTTAAAACTGGAGAGAGGGCATATGCAGAGTTTAGATGGTTTCAAATTCACAAATTTTAAAAGCAGTCAGGCTTAAACCACACCATTGGGATGTTCTTGAATGGAGAAGACTTGTTAGGGTGTAGATATTTAGTCAGACCTTTTTTAATGTCTAGTTGTTTGGATATTATTAATTCTACACCAACATACAAAAATATTGAGTTACAATTGAAAATTTTTTAATCCAAAATTTGTGAGTTACCATTTTCTTAACTCATAGAGCAAAAGAAAATAAATTCAATTGTGATTTAAAACAAAAGTTCAGAAATCTTAATGACAGCCACCATCCAAAGCCATCCCTTACAGTGGGGCAACCTGGATAACAGATTTTACAACTTAGCTGCCAAATAGTGTCTGAATTTCAGAATGTTATTTAAAACATAGTAGTTTTTTTTACTTGACCCCAAGACCTTGAACCTAACTGAATCTAACCAACGAATATAGAACCTTATAGAAGGACACGCCTTTAGTAAAATATGTCCCTTGTTTACATGTTAGTATGTTACCCACGCGATAGAGGCGCTGGTATTTGAGTTAATGTGTCATGTATATACAATATTGAAATATCACACAATTGAAGTGGTAGCCGAGCGCTTAAAGCGCCGGCCACCGATCTAATGTTCCCAGGTTCAAGACCCAAGAAAAGATATATTTTTTTGGTTTTTAAATATATGTCCTTATTAATTAATTTGATGAATCAATTTTCTGTACCACTTTCATTATTTGCATTAACATATTCCGTTAATATTGACAAAAAGATCATATGAAGTATTTAATAGTTGCAAGTTAGTAGTCTTTTAATGCGAGCGCAAAAATCGCGCCAAACCCATAGTTTTTTATTGGCAGGTAACAAAACTGTATATCATTACAGTTTATATATTGTAAAATCTTATAATAAAGATTTAATATTTATTTAATTCAAGTATAGATATTGAATAAGTGTTTGTTCATCTAAATAAATATTAGAAGAATGTCGAAGAAATCTATCTACACTTGAATTAAATAAATATTAAATCTCTAATTTAAGATTTTACAATATATAAACTGTAATGGTATGCAGTTTTGTTACCTGCCAATAAAAAACTAATGGTTTGGCGTGATTTTTGCGCTCGTATTAAAAGACTATAAACTTGTAACTATTAAAAACTTCTTATGATCTTTTTGTCAACATTAACGGAATATGTTAATGCAAATAATGAAAGTGGTACATAAAATTGATTCATCAAATTAATTAATAAAGACATATGTTTAAAAACGAAAAAAATATATCCGTTTTGGGTCTTGAACCCCGGAACATCAGATTAGTGGTCGGGCGCTTTAAGCGCTCGGCTACAGCTTTTACTGTTTGTTATTTCAATAATATTGTATATACATGACACCTTAACTGAAATACCAGCGCCCCCATCGCGTGGGTAACATACTAACATATAAACAGAGGACATTCTCTCCATAAGATGTGCGCTTCTATAAGAGTCTATATTCGTTGATCTAACTTTCTTTTGCTTTAAATGCCAAAACAATTTTTCAAAAATTTTCAACTTATCAGGCTACATCCTAAGTCATAGTTACCTTCCAAAGGGATAGTGCTGGATTATCCTCATCAAAAGTTACATCAAAGTATTCAGTATAGATATTCTGATTGTTTTCACATGTCACTAAAATAAATGTTTACAGTTTAGAGCATTCACAAAAGTTCAAATGGTTGAAAGTACTCACATTTGTTTAGTGCTGTTTTAACACTTGATACATTATTCAATGGTCCTTCAACATCAACTTCAGTCTTCATTTCATTTTTAACTATAATAACATCATTTAGATTATATATAAAGCAAAGATATACATGTACCTTCTGTTGTGAAATTAAACCAATTAAGTGGCTGAAATGGAAATTTTTCATCAAATTCTTCTTCCTCTTCCTTGCTTATCAAGTTTTCAAAAACATTGTGTTCAGCCTTCTTATCAATCTAAAATCACATTACACCAAATTATGAAACATTACTGCACCAATAATTATAGATGTAATGTAACTGCAGTGAATATTATGTAATTACCGAATTTTTTTTCTTTAGAGAAGGTATCATAATAGCTGACGAACCTCCATCATTTTCTTTATCACTACATTTGCCACTAAATCTGTTTGGTCTTCTTGCATCACTTCCCACACCATCAGAAAATATTCCAGAAGATTGTACAAACCTGCCATCACCATTTCGTCTATCAAAATTTGATCCTTTCTTCTTGAATTTACCTTCTTTTGGAATAGCGGATATTCCATTATTTTTCAAAGCACTAAAGAAAATATAAAACAGCATATTTTCTAAAAAAAGAAAGAACGAAAAAACGTACTCTTTGGCTTTTTCCTTATTCCTTGCAACATTTAAATTTGGGGTGAATTGTTTTTTTGGTAGCCGGGGGCCTCCAAGAGTTAAATCACGAGGTAATCTTAAGGAGTTTAGACGTTGACCACCAGGGTTTTCTTCTTTAATAAACTTTTTTAAATTACTAATTTGATTATTTTCCATATTTTACAAATCAAACGTGGAAAGTATAGGTTACTCTCTTGAGTTTACCACGTTTTTTTGAATGTTGTCCAATTTCAATTTCAACTGTCAAATACTTTCAGATATAGGTTAAACCCATAGACATACATAAATCAAAATTTTTGTTCCATGAACCCAGTATTATTTTATAATTAATTAAATTATAATACGTTTCCTGTTGTATGTTTTAACTAGTAAAGAGCATGCTCTGATTTTTAGTTATTTGTTTACTTCAAAAAACATATGTTTTCTATTTTTGCTCATGGTTCATACAATCATATAATTTTGACATTGACATTTATCGAGTTTCTGAGTTGTTCATTGGTTAGGGTATTGACCCCAAAAACAGTTGAATTAATGTAATTTTTGTTTTAATTTTAGGGTTTAGAAAACCGATGATTGAAGTAATTACAGTTTCAGATTTATAGATATTATCAATATTTAAATATGCAAGGTAATAAAGAAGGTATACAATTTATTTTTGTAATGATTATTTACATTTTTAGATCCACCTTTTTATATCTGAAGTGGTTTCTGATAAAAGATATGGATTTAAGTTTGTGGAACAACCTAAATTATATAAAGTATTAACTTTTGTGAGTATTTAAAAACATATATTTTTATTGGCTTATATAATTATTACTGTTTTGTAGTTATTTGATATACCAGTGTGAAGAAATTTATTATAATGTCCAAAAACAAACTAAATCTAACTCTTCCCCCTGGTTCCATTGACCAAACTCCAATAACAGTTACACCAACTACATCAAATGATAGAACCACAGTGTAAGTAATTAATTTCATTCATAAATATTCATATCTAATTTTTTTACAATTTTAGAACAACTAATCTCGTTATTGGAAGTAGCATAGAGAACCTGACTGCGAGGTTAGAAGAGCTGGATATGGACAACACTCAACGTAAAAGAATTGAAGTGTTCTTATGCCAAAAAGAGAAAATTGTTGGTGATCTTTCAGATGATGATTTTGAAAAATTAGGAGAGCTCGGATCAGGGAATGGAGGTGTTGTAAATAAAGTGAGACACAAAAGTAGTGGATTGATAATGGCCAGAAAACTTATACATTTGGAAGTAAAACCAGCCATCAAAAAACAAATTATAAGAGAACTGAAGGTCCTGCATGAATGTAACTTTGCTCATATAGTTGGATTTTATGGAGCATTTCACAGTGATGGTGAGATAAGTATATGCATGGAGTATATGGATGCAGGTTCTCTTGATTTAATATTAAAAAAAGCAGGGAAGATTCCTGAAAACATTTTGGGAAAAATTACATCTGCTGTTTTGAAAGGCTTAAGTTATTTAAGAGATAAACATGCCATAATGCATAGGGATGTCAAGCCGAGTAATATTTTAATAAATAGCAGTGGAGAAATTAAAATTTGTGATTTTGGAGTTTCTGGTCAATTAATTGATTCAATGGCAAATTCTTTTGTGGGAACTAGAAGTTACATGTCAGTAAGTGAAATCATATTATTTTAATTTTATCATTAAGAATTTTTCATGACTACTAAAAATTTAGTTTCCAAGACTGCATCAACATAGCTAATAACTGATTCCCCTTGAGATTGATAGTGAAATCACAATGTTTTCGCACAGTCACATCCTTGTCAATGTGAACACACCTGATGAGGCAAAAAAGTTATCATTCCACCATTAATAACAGGGGGAATTATTTATTAACTATGTGGATGAATTCCTAGAAACTATCTGATATATTTACTTATTTATATGAGAAAAAATACTTATAAAACATAATTAAATAAATCTTTGAGATAATTAGGTAATCACAGTAGCTGATTGCTATCATATTGCATGTTCCAAATAATAAATGAAATTGATTTTATAATCCTCTATTTTTGGGTCTAAACTTCAACTCATATGTCATATGTAATTCATAATCATAACAATAATAATCTCTTTATTGTGTTCAAATTGACTAGTAGGAGTTCCGGTCAAGATGGCGTGGTGGCCACACACTTGTACAGTACATTATAAGAATTCATAGTTTATTTAAAAAAAAAGTTTAATTTAAATATTCACAAAATAGTAGAAAGTATTAGTTTGGAAAGTGTTTAAGTATTACAAGTTTTAGTTTCGGGAAAGGATGTTTAAGATAAGTGTTGTATTAGTGAAGATGTGGATGTTCCAATTTGTTAACCATTTAATAGCATAGAATACCCCTAACTCCCTGTTACAAGAAAGTTTTGTGCCTAATAGTTGATAGTTTAGTCTCCCAAAGACACTCAAGTAGTGAAGGACGATTCATAAGTGATTGATATTTGTGTGAAGTCTCTAGTG
This sequence comes from Octodonta nipae, assembly GCA_034190945.1. NCBI lineage: Eukaryota > Metazoa > Arthropoda > Insecta > Coleoptera > Chrysomelidae > Octodonta > Octodonta nipae. The sequence continues at coordinate 13,400,908 of CM067216.1, forward strand.
TTACATGTTTAGTATTTTTTTGGTGAGGCCGAAACTCCTGTGGCCGCCAATCTAGTATATAGCTTTGTACAGTTGACATATTAACCTGTATTAACCCTACAGAATTCATGTTTCAGTTTTACACATATAAATATAGAAAAGGGTGTAAAATGGTTAAGGGATAAATTTCCTACAAGTAAAACTGGTAGCTGGTCAATAAGGACCCTTAGGTTCAAGACCATATTCGCCTGTACAACAGGCACCCTTGAAGAAGAAGAAGAAGAAATTGACTAGTAACAAAAAACATATAGTATCAGTAACATTATCACAGTATCTTTCACTAGGAAACTACATCTGTACACACCTATTTCAAACAGAAACCAAATACATAATAAATTACTTATTCACCCATAATAAAATACATTTTAGACGTTCTACCCTTCAAAACTCATAGATTTAGTGTAGTTCTTACAACTAAGTGCAGTTCATTAAATAATCTTAAATCATCCACTACTAGTAATCTATATTTAGTGCTATAGTTGAATTTATTATCTGGTGTAAATTTTCTTATAGTGAATACAATAATGTACAAAACTGGGGATACTCTTAAAATTGAGATCTTGGATATTTAGCAATTTGTGTATATTGTTTTTCTAGAATGTGAATTCAACAATACATAATCTTAATTACTGAAAAAGCTTGAATGTAACAAATATAAACATCTAAATTTTGTAGCCTGAAAGATTACAAGGAACTCATTATTCAGTACAAAGTGATATTTGGTCTCTCGGGTTATCCCTTGTTGAAATGGCCATTGGTATGTATCCTATACCACCCCCAGATGCCAAAACATTAGCAAGTATTTTTGGAAACAGAAGCGATATTGATTCACCAGATAATGCAAGAGGACCACGTCCTATGGCTATTTTTGAATTGTTGGATTATATTGTCAATGAACCACCACCAAAGTTGCCTTCAGGCATCTTCACCGATGATTTTAAAGATTTTGTTGATAGATGTTTAAGGAAGAATCCAGATGAACGAGCTGATTTAAAAACACTAATGGTAAAGTATATAGAGTTACTTAAGTACATATTACTCTTTCTGCTAAATTTTGTTAACATTGTAATCAAGCACTGGAATATATTCTGTAATGTGCCAATTTTTTTTTTCATTGAATGATTTTCCAAACTTTGCATTACTGAAGGCAGGACAATATTTCTATTTATCAACAAAGTCTTACAAAATATGGTCTGAGATGAGTTTGACATTGTTGAAGCATATTTTCATTATACTGTATTTAGTGGATCACATTGGTTGTGTGGAATTGATGGGAACACAAAATAGATAGATGGTGATTTTCTTTTGTGGGGATCAAAAAACTATGTTAACGTTTTTGTTAAATAAATCAAGAGGAGAATTAAAACAACATATGTTTTGACATGAGAGAGGTGTTTTATAAAGGAAAAGTTGTTAAACAGTTGTAAAATAATAAAGAATGCTGTAACCTGAAATGGATGGAGTGAAATGGATGCTTAGTTTTTACAAACTATTAAAAGCTGTGAAACAGCAGTTGTTATGGCAACTGAATCTAATAAAATAGATAATTATTTTTGTTACCGACATTTAAACATTGCATTTTCAAAACTGCAAATGTTTCAAGGTATAAATGACAGCCAGTTGTCAATGGAACTGAGATTGAACTTCAAATTACTAGCAGTGGAAATTTATTGAAAAACACATTTGCAGCTTTCTGACCTCTCAATGCTAAATTTTCTTTTGCAAATAACACCACACTTCAGAACTAAAGCTGTCTCATTTTGATCTTGTTAACTGAAGAAGATTCAATAACCAATAAATATGTGCAAGTTGTAATCACCAAAATAAGCAATATCGGCCCCAGAATTTTTATTAATGGACGGAATTTGTCGTAAACATGGGCAGTGAATGGTCATCATGTTAACAGTTTGGGCCCAAAGATGAAAGCAATGTGGTCCCCATTGAAAGAATTACACAATAATAATGGTGCCCCACCATGAAATTTATTCATATTTGCAAGATTTATAAATCTCATAGCCATTCAATTTTACCAAGCTATGAGCATGTGTTGAAGGTAGCTTAGTCTTAACTGAACCTAGGCTTGTACTCAGACCATCAATGTTTCACTGATAAAGTATGGAAGAACTCTGGGGTTTTAAAGAAGAATCATTTAATGTTTACCATTTTTATACTTGACAATACAATTTATCGCCAACTTTAATGTGATCATCTGGAGATACTTCATGTTTGTACAGATTTTTTGTTGTGATTGGTATTTCAGTGCTTGTTATAAATGATGGACTGTTCCACTAAACATTTAATGTATTTGAGCATGTCTGTAGTATCCCTCAAATTGAAATGCTCTCAAATATTGCAGAATCACTCATGGATAAAGAAGTCTGAGTCAGAGAATGTCGATATAGCAGGCTGGGTTTGTAGAACAATGGAAATCACACCACCAACTAAGCATTAGGTTTTGTACTCATAAGGATTCCATTGTTGATCATTGATTGATGGAGCTAGTAGTAATTGTACTTTAATCTGATATGCAATTTTGTTGGAAGTATTTAAAAAAATCTTGCTAGAGTTCCGATACGTGCAATGTACAACATTTTATCAATTTTTATCGTCATTAAGTTTTCATTTTATCTAAATCACCGGTGTTAAGATATTCGCAATATTAATTTACAAATGCCAGAGTTGAGGTTCATTAAAGTCTGTAAGGGTAATATCCTTAATATATTTCTCCTTTGTGAGGTACAACGAACAAGGATAGAATTGAAAGTTCTGATTTTATGCTACTATGCAATCTCTAGGACATAGTGATATATTATTCAGAAATGAGAAAAGTGTAAGTTTGTATTTACTAGTTTTGGCTATGATTTTTAATAATAACATCAATGTGAACTGGTTTCCAATTATATCATGTGAAAGGAAAACATTTCTATAACATCTTTTCCTTTTTATGACAGAATCTTTTACTAGTGACTTGTGTTTGATGTGGATATAAGTGAGGCGTAAAATTCAACGAAAAAATAGCTTTATTCGTTGAGCACAATTCTGAACCAATTCATTATCAATTCAATTCTACTCAAGAGCGCATGCCTGATTCAGAACTAATAAAAAAATAGTTATGTACTGGGAATGTTATTAGCACTAATTTGAATTAATAAGTATTTATGTGTTATATTATTGAAATAACAACAATACAATTTTAGATTATGGTTGTATTACTTTATAATTGCGTGACTAGCGCGCGACATTTCTAACTATTTAACAAACAAAAGTAATTCCCAAACAACCAATACCTGATGCCATCCATCCCTTAACAGGTCGAATTGTATGATTTATGATACATATGACCCTGCTCCCGAAATTTAAGGTTGAAAAACGTGTTCTTTTGATCTGATGATCATCAAATTGTGGCAAAATATACTCAAAGTAACCTCTTGTTTTTGGAACATGTACAATTTCCAGAAATTCTTCCAGTTCCTCATCACTTGAACTAAAGTGGTTCATGTCGACAAATGTCCTAAACATACAGGTATGGAAAACGTTTGACTGGGGTCGGAGAATGCTAACGTTAAACAAGGACGGAACTGCTACTATATGCATGAGACGAGGATTGTCGTTTTAAGTACGTCTGTTTCACGAGCATTCAAGGTAAAGCACGACAATATCGTATCGTATGGCGGAGCATCGATCGTCACACTCACAGAGCGACCGTCCGTCTCTTTCCTCGTCAGTAAGGTTTTATCAACGAAGGACTGATTATTTACGCAAATACGGATTTCGGAGCATTTTTCCTTTTTATGATTTTTGCGATGAAAAATTAATAAAAATGAAATAAAATAGATACTCTTAAAAATAAAATAAATTAGTAACTGTTAAAAAAATTGTCAATAAGAAATTAATCATTAACCTTATAATTATTTACAACATATCGTATGTTTTATTTTTAAGCGATAGGAATCGTCGGAATGTGGTGACAAGAAAAAAAGTATTTACCGCCCGAACACGTCCGAACTGGCGTCACACCGACTTCATTCTCCTGGTGCGTATTGCGTTGATTGATTCAAAATCGCATGGGATTCTACCCGACCCCAGAGAACGAATTTCTACACCTGTATATAGAAACACTCTGCCATCAAAATAACATTATAAATGATCACCTGACTTATATTAATAAGAATAGACTTCCCCAACAACTGTACTGTAAACAGTAAAGAAATTTCTCAGTGTAGGCAACAAAAAACAACAATTTACTTAATTCAAGTAAAAACTATTCAAAAGCGCAGGCCAGAACTCATAATCTGGTTAAGAATCAATAACGAATCGAATGTTCCTTCACCGCGAACACAATTGTTACTGCAAGTTCAATAATTTCTGTACCGCGAATGCTTTTATTGCAACTGCGCATGCGATCAGTAAATAATGAATTGTTAAATAAAGGTAATAGTAGTTCTTTTTGGATTAATTTGTTTTGTCATGTGTGCAATTCTGACGGAAACCGGAGAAAAATCGACCTTGCATATTAAAAAAAGCTTGCAAATACAGTTGTAAATAAACCAAAAAAATCAAAGTTAGTTAGTTGGTACATATTTGATTATTGCACATCAAACACCAATATATAATTAGTTCCTAAATGATTGAGGAGGAAAATGGTTATTTTGAACGTTCATTTCAGATTTTGACTCCTCACAATGGTTTCTGAAAAATACAGATAAGTTAAGTAATTGAATATCAAGGTTTAGTATCTAAGAGCAGTTTGTGGAAACTGCCCTGAACACTAGTTGCCTTCTTATAGAAAAAACTCTCTCTGTGAGAAGGTAGGTGTACGGACTTGTCAACTAGTATTCCTGTATAATATGTTGGGAGGTATTTTGTTTTTTACTTATCTGTAGTATGTGACGTTTCGATTCCTTATCAGAAATCGTTCACGAACGATGTTTGAAATGATTTGCACTATAATCGTCACTTGACTTTTTTGCCAATGCCATTTGATTGATTAATTGACTTTGAATTTTCCTTTTTGATGTTCATTTGCCAGGAGCTGTTGCCATGCAACCGGTATCTCTACAGAGGGTGTCCCAATTTCTCCATTATTTAACAACATGCAGACACTTTCTTTGATTTTCCTTTTTTTTTATATATTCTTTAAGTAGTATTTTTGTCTTATTCCAGTCCATTTTGTGTATACCTTTATCCGTGAGTACATGGTTTGCCAATCTTGATCTGTCTGTATGTCTTCTTGAGACGTTGTATTGGTGCTCTTTTGTTCTAATTTGAAGAGGTCTTGATGTTTCACCGGTAATGTTTCTCCGCAGGCACAAGGTACACTGTACACACAATTTTTGGAACTTTTAATAGCTGTTTCCGATTCAGTTTGTGCGTTGTTATTTAATTTGGAAGTACTGTTTGTTGTTTGTGTCGTTTGTTGGTTTTTGTTTTTTCTCTATTCGTTAAATTGTTTTGTTTATGATTTTTTTTGGGTATTCGTTTTGTTTTAAAACTTCCTTTATCAAACAACACTCTCAAAAATTTCATCTGTTGCTGTAACTGCCCAATCATCATGTAGATTAATTATATTAACAATAATCTACCTCTTAATGACTCTAATTATAACAGTAAAACTAACTAACATAAAATCAGGACCTCTACGTCATAATTAATGAAAACAAAAATTCTTAATTTATCCCCTTTCTTTGGCTCTGTCATATAATGATTTAATGACTCCGTTTTTTACGTTTAAGGAATGATTTGAATAAAAATTCAAGTAGCTATTAGTATGTGTTGGTTTTCTATAAATGCTTGTGGTAAAAAATTGTTGTTTGAACCAACACGTCCAAAAATAGAAGTTTACTATTGAATTAGAGAATGGAAATAAACTTTTTTTTGGACGTGTTGGTTGAGCGATCAACAATTTTCCAAATCGAGAAAAATCAAACAGACCAACAAACGACACAAACAACACACAGTACTTCCAAATTAAATAACAACGCACAAACTGATATTAATTCTACAATTATAAACGTTATTCTCTATGTTTCCGGTCTCTCCAAAAAAATTAAACGTATTGGCGATAAATACCAAGTAAAAACGATTTTTAAAACAAATAATACATTAAGATCAAATTTGACAAAAACAAAACCGGAAAACGCTACTCAAAGTTCCAAAAAATGTGTGTACAGTGTACCTTGTGCCTGCGGAAAACACCGGTGAAACCTGTTCAATATAAAACAAAAGAGCACCAATACAACGTCTCAAGAAGACATGTAGACAGATCAAGATTGGCAAACCATGTACCCACGGATAATGATATACACAAAATGAACTGGAATAAGACAAAAATTGTAGTTAAACAAAAAAAGGAAAATCAAAGAGTGTCTGCATGTTTTTAAATAATGGAGAAATTGGGATGCCCACTGTAGAGAAACCGGTTGCATGGCAACAGCTCCTGGCAAATGAACATCAAAAAGGAAACTTCAAAGTCAATTAATCAATCAATTGACATTGCCAAAAAAGTAAAGCGACGAATATAGTGCAAATCATTGATGAGGAATTGAAACTTCACATACTACAGATAAGTACAACACAAAATACATCTTAACCTATTATACAGGGATACTAGTTGACAAATCCATACACCTACTTTTTTTCTATAAGAAGGCAACTAGTGCTCCACACACTGCTCTTAGATACTACACCTTGATATTCAATTACTTAACTTATCTGTATTTTTCAGAAACCATTGCGAGCAGTGAAAATCCCAAATGATCATTCAAAATAATCAATATATAATAGTGAATAAAATAGTTCATGAAAGTGGCCCCCATTTATAACCTTGTCACTTATTATCTATGTTTTAAAAAATATAAAAAAATTGAGGGGGGGGGTAACACAGTTGTCAGGGTTGTGTTAACTGAACTAACTGATTTCAAAAATAATGTTTAAGAGGTACTTGACTGTATTTTCAAATACATATAATTTGCATAAAAAACACTGATAAGCGAAAATTCCAATACATTTTGTAGCACTTTCAGCAAATGTCTTTCATGTCGCTATCCTTACAGACTTATTATAATAATTCTTGAAGGTGCCTTCAAAATATTTACACTGTTATGATTATATAATTACATTCCAAACCGAATTTCTACTACTGAAAAATCTTTCGAGTTTTACATGTGTTTATAACAATGTAAAAAAGTAGATTTTCAAACCAATAATTTCGGTAGGAAATGCCTTTAACCATATTATATATTATACAAATATAACTATTAAGTATTCACCGGTGATTATATCGAATAGTATAGTGCATGAATTTTCCTTACTTTTTGGATATTGATATTTCGTGTGAGTACTCTTTGAAAATAATCTAGGTACAGTAAAACCCCGATTAACGAGGGACGTACGCTCCATCAAAGTAGGGCGTTATACAAAATGGCGGTAAACTAATGTAACTAATGAGGATACAGGAAAGCGTACATAAAATTAAAAGAAAGTTCAAGGATTTTCACATTTTATTTCATTAAATATGTTTTCCATAACAATACAACAACAAAACTTATTTATTTCAAATATGGAACCATATAAACAGTTGAAAATATGTTTGAGATGATTCAGATTAATTTGTATTTACGTTTTTTTTCTTTTTTATCACGTAGGTGTCAAATGTAACTTGAATTTGCAATAAATTGGTCCATAATTTCAGTTATAGTACCTAAACTTTCTTCAGAATCTCTATTCAATATTTTTGTATTGTTCTTGATCTGGTTCTTATAAAATATCTTCGAGATCTTGCAGATTTACTTCATCTAAATTGGTTTGTTTCATTAGTTCCACTATTTCATAACTACAAAGCATCTAGTGTTCTCTTCGTTGGTTAGATATGGCCAAATATTATTACTACACCCCTTTCAAACATTTTTCCGTTTTCCATGATATTATAGTTCTTCCAAAAATGTTTATCATCTCCTGTCTGTTTTTTTGTCCAAATACTCATCGCATGTAATAAGCTTTATTGTTTGATGTAGCACCTTGATCCATCGGTTGCACTTGACAATGGTCCTTATTGTTGAAGTTGACAAGCCCAATGTTATACCAATTTGACTAGTATGTGATCTTCTAAGCATTTCTGTTTTAGTTTCTAGTTTCTTGTCACATTGTTTTCGTATTTTTTATTACCACTCATTAAAATCTATAATCAATCATTTGATTACATAAATTTATACTTATCATCAACTATTGGTTGAAATAATAGAAATACATTTGTGTGACACTACAGAGAAATAGCAATGTAGATAAATTAGGTTTGGATTTCGGGGAAATCCAAAGCTGCGCTCTTAAAAATTTTCTAGGAGTCTCATAATTTCAGTAAAAACGTGTTAAACCGAAAGAGCGTTAAATGAACCAGGTTAAATGGGGTCTTACGGTATTAGTGTATGCATAACTCTCTTGGGGCTTTCCCGTAGCAACAGAAAGTAAATTTTTCCTGTTTCGCCGACTTTAGTTTAATGTATTTCTTGGGTAACTTTTGTGTGCGTGAGAACAAATGTGAGTAGATAACTTTATCATAATCCAGAAAGTAAAAAATAACAATAATACCAATTACTCGTACAACTTATACAACAATTTTAACAACATATTTTGCTTTTAGTACACGTAATTTTTGATCGATGTGAATATTAAGCACTGTATTTATCATTGCTATTTTAATATAAAATTATTAATGTATCGTTCAAAGAAGTACTCTTGATGTGTGTTACTGCCCACCATATATATCTTTCTAACAAGTATTTAAAAGGCCTTAGGTGGATGTCATCTTTTAGCGTCATAAACGAACTAATGTGAGTACTTCGTTTTTTACTCGAATATACTTGTTGACGATTTATATATGTTGTACTGCCTTCCTAAAAACGGAAATGGGACAAAAATACCAGCAGAAGGTGTTCTTCAGTCAAGCTTTACATTTTTTATTATTGTAGATACATAGTACTAGTTAAAAGTTGATTAGTAATTAGAAAATTCAAAGTTCAACAAAACCTAGATGTAAGGACTGGATAATTACCTCTTATAAACAATTTTTCACTATACAATAAGACTTTAGCAATAGCCAATATTTTCCAATAAAATTATTTTGTTATTACTCACAATTTTGTTATTTATTCCTCCTAGATTCCTTATTCAGGATTATAAGAGCAATCAGTGATTCAATAACAAATAAATAATCCAAAAATTAAGCAACAAAATTCAGAATTTAGTAATAAATGTAAGCATTATAAAGTGTGTACTTTTATTGTCCACCTCTTTTTAAATTTTGGGTGGAACAATATGACAATCGCGCAGAAACACCAAGTAAAATGTCAATCAAACTTTTCACTTAAAATTGTCATTACTTAGAGCCAAATGGGCACTAACTTGTGATGCTCTTTTGTTTGCTAATATCCGATGAGGACTTATTAACGATTTATTTGTAAGGTCAGACTTCAATTGAAAAAAAAGCCAACCAAGAGGAAGTGTCACGGACTAAAGCCTAGTTCAGAAATACGTCAATTTACGTTAATTATCTTCGTTCAACTTTACTCTCAGACAGGCGCATATGACTCTAAGTAGATAAAAAAGAGACATTTTCTGACCCCACTAGCAGTATAGTAGCATTCAGTATATGTTTGTGCTATCCAAAATGATGACATTTAATAAAATCAATAGCGTCAAGACGAGGAATATAGGCTGTAGGCATTTCATGTGACTGTGTACCTTGTCTTAATCGGCTAAGGCATGTCTGCACGAAAAGTGATCGTTTGTTGTCCCCCCAAAAATTTATTGGAAATCGGAGGAAACGGTAAAAAGATGTATGCCTATACAGTATTCTATTTTTCTTACATCCCCAACGAAAATGCTGAAAATACGTTTTTGACTCTGACCTTATCTTACAAATCGATGAAAAAAAAGAACAGAGTTTTCATTTTAGATTTAATAGAAGTAATGTAAATCTAGGAGGATCTACAGACAAAAATTCTCTATAATTTGAAGGGTTTCAATATTTATGCGTAACGTATGTATCTCAAACTTTACCCTTCCCATATGGTGATTTTGAATGTGTGTCCAAATAGTAAATACCAGATGCCCTGAAATAGAAGTCAGTATAGTATAATTTGTGAAAACTTAATTATATATAGTGCTTAAAGTGCATTGAATCAAGTGGAACTAAATTTAACTGTTGTAGTAAAGTTTGTGACTTTTAATATGATGTGGTTTGGTGTTAGGGTACAAAACTTAAGTTTATATATCTGTGACACCTCAAAAGTTTTTCCTAGTGCATCAGTTATGTTTTGTTTATGTTATGGATATTATGGTTTCTACCATTCTATGAACACTGACTGTGTTTGACATAATTTGTTAAACTGATTAAAGTACCAATCTGAAATTGATCCATGCTTTATTTTATTTCTATAAAAATGGTGAATGTATAATCTAAGTATGGAAGAGGGCGTAACTTTTTAGACTTCAAATCAAAAAAGTATTTTAACGTAATTCCATTTGAATCAGTAGCACGAAGACATACTGATTACTAAACAAATGTAGTTACATCAAAATCACTTACTTTGTATCTACGTCGTAACCACCCATTAATGAACTTCCACCCGTACATTTATGGGTTTCAAAATCGTTGTAGCTGCTACAGTGTTTTGCGTGGAAATTATTATGTGTCAAAGATTCTGCATAGAGCCAAAACGACCTTACGTGGGCACAACTTCCAAGAAGGTCGATACCACAACCAGGCTGTTTAGCTCCTCCATTTGGGTAGTAATCAGCATGACCCAAGGCTGTTCCCATTCCTGTTTTGCCACTGCTGGTGTGAATGACATGCACGAATTTTGCGTCTGTCTTTTGTAAGCGGTGTGATACGTTGTGGTCAATAAATGGTCCTGCGGGGTCCACACCGACGATTTGCTCGATATCACCATGAAAATGTTTTCCGATAATACCAGAAACGTGTGCACCCAAAGAATGCCCTACCAGTTTCAACTTAGACAACGGGTACTTAAAAGTGTTTATTAAATTGGATAAAAATTCAGCTGCAAACAGCCCTACAGACGGCATTTGCGACTTTACCATGAGGTACTCGCCTTTAGCAACTTTACTCCAATCGACAACAATAACGTTTATGTCGTGTGCTGAGAGAGCTGCACTTTTGACAGCTTTGTTAAAATTGGAATTATTCCCGTCTAACCAACCGTGAATTTGGACTAAAGTTGTTTTGTGTAAGTCAAAAACCGATTTAGCTGCCTTAACTGCATCATATTTCACTTCTACGCCTTCGGGTTCGTGTTTGTTGCAAAAGAAGTAGATGATGTCAGACGGCTTTACGTGGATAACAGCGCCATTATTGCCAAGCACCAACGGGGGCTCTTTGCTAGAGTTTAGATTAGCGCTTGAAACTAAAAAAATACGTATTTAATTTTAACATCTGGATATATAAATCACAAAATTGCAATTAAAAAAAGTAACTGAACCTCTTAATACTCTTATTTATATCTGACTGACAATTTTCAAAACTACTTATAAAGTGATCGCCTACTAAAAATGAGTCGGAAGGCTAATGCAATCATAAACTAAAGTAGCAAAAAAAATTATGCAATAGGTTTCATGGCTACGGCTTGTGCCGAAGGTTTACATAGTCTTATTTTTTTGGAAAAATTAAATAGCCTTTTCAAGCGATAGAACTGAATTTTTGTATCTGTTGAACAGTATTTTTTATATACAAATTTTTGTGCTTACCTGATGACAGTACAAAGCATAGGGCAATACAAACTAGCCTCATTTTGGCAAGTAAGACGTTGTACTGAGAACTGAACTGACTATTCGGGGTATTTAAATTTCATCTATCAGATGATTATATTAGATATCGTACATAATATAGCCAGATAATTAGAAAATGTTTATTAATTATGCCTATCAGTCCAAATCGACATCATACGATAAGGTACAATAATAAGATCTTTGCCAATCATTAAATAATTTGCGATAATCTACTTTCATGAGGAAATATCACAAGGCTCTCCGCTCATTTGCGAAAATGTTCCTGTCCCAAATTCATCCACCGGTCTTTTTTCGAGTCATTTTACTCAATCCATTCATGCAATATGTCTTGTATAGTGAAATAACTATATATATATATATATATATATATATATATATATATATATATATATATATATATATATATATATATATGTTACATATATACAGGGTGTTCCTAAATTGGAGGTACAAACGAAAAGGGGAGATTCCTTGAGTAGTTTTAGGAAGAAAAAGTCCCATAAACATGGGTCCGCAAACGTTTTGTTTTCAAGATACAGAGTGTTAAAGTTTGAATTTTTTTCAAGTTTTTTTCTCATAGTATCTGCACTTCACAAGATATTCAAATGAAATTTGGCATAGATATTACAATTAAGAGTTTACACTTTGTGACATGCTAATTTCGATTGCAAATCTACAGGGGGATATTTTTTCGGGAACACTGTCCACTGTTGTCCTTCAGAACTTTTTTTTGGTGAGCCACTGGTACTTTCAAAAATTGTAAAGAAAAGCTTTGTTGTTATACCAAATTTTATGTTCTCTTGTAGTTTTGTCCTATCTACTACCGGTTTCGAGAAAAAAAATTGAATTATTAAACTAGCAATGATTCTTAAAGATTCGATAAACTGGTATAATCATCAAAAAAAAAGTATTACTGCAAGAAACGTACAACTCAAAAATTAATCATAATAAAAAAACTAAATAACAACAAAGGAACTAAACTACAGCAATTGTTGAAAATGTCCTCCCCCAACCCTTATACAAGCTTCTATTCTTCTTCTCATAGACGATGGAACTCTTTGAAACACTCCTGGAGTATTCCTAATTGTATCAAACGCGCCTATTATACGATTTCTCAGTTCGTCTACGGTATTCACTGGCGTTATGTACACTAGAGATTTCAGATGGTCCCATAGAAAGAAATCTAAACTATTTAAATCTGGGGATCTGGCGGGCCATGGCTTATGTCCACCTCGTCCAATCCACCTGTTTACATAATTTTCGTTCAAATACTCCCTAGCCAAAAGTGAAAAATGAGCAGGAGCACCGTCGTGCATGAACCACATTTCACGTCGCATCATAAGAGGTATATCATCCAATAACAAGGGCAAATCGTTCTCTAAAAAATGTCTGTATGATTGACCAGTAAGTCGCCCTGGCAAGAAGAAAGGACCAATCAAATAATAGCCAATATTACCACCCCACACATTTAATGAAAATTCCTCTTGAAAATAAGCTTCTGCAATTTCATGTGGATTCTCCTCAGCCCATATGTGTTCATTATGAAAATTTATGATTGAAGCCCTTGAGAAATAGGCTTCATCAATGAATAGGATTTGGCAATCAAAATGAGGATTGTTCAATAGTCTGTTGAGGTACCACTGACAAAAACTAATTCTTGGATGACAATCTCGAGGCAAGAGCGCCTGCACCCTCTGAATGTGATAAGGATAGAGCAAAGAATCCCGCAAGATCCGCCAAACAACTTGATGACTTGTATTTAAGGTAACACTAATTTGGGTAATCGGATTATTTGGGTTTATTGCTGGTTTTGATGTATTGTTATTTCGATATGGGATTACTACTTTCCAAAATGGTGATAATTTCAAAGTTTCGTCTCTCTTGTTTATGGTGTCTCGGGTTTCAATTTCAATCGCTTCTCGTATTGTTCTGATTTTATAGTTTTCAACATTGGCGATTTCTTTACAAGTATTAAACTCTATTTTATGCCCTGTTTCTTGTTCGTGTCTGAATAAATTAGAGGTGGTCTGTTTGTTCTTTATGTATAGTTTGTGTTCGTCTCGACGGGCGGATATTCGCCTATTTGTTTGGCCGACGTATAACTTGGAACAGTCTCCACATGAAATGCTGTAAACTCCATGGTTCTCTAATGGCATTTTATCCTTTGGGTTCCCCAGCAATTTTCCGATTGTTGTTTGTGGTTTGTATGTAGTTCGAATTTTGTGTTTACCCAGAAATCTCCCTATTCTATCCGTTGTACCTCTGATGTATGGTAAACTTACATGGGCTACGTAGTCTTGGTCATCATTTTGTTTCTTTTTCTCATCCTGTTGTTTGTTTATTGCTTTTCTGATGGTGTGGTTATTGTAGCCATTTTTTCTGAGGGTGGTTTTCATGAAAGCTAGTTCTTCTTTTCTAGTTTGCTGGTCTGTGAGACGTACCGATCGTGCTATAAGGGTGTTTGCTACTCCTTGGATCTGTGCTGGATGATGGTGTGAATTGCCGTGTAAATATCTATTGGTGTGTGTTGCTTTTCTGAAGACGGTGTGCTGGAAGCTTAGGTTGTTTCTTGTTAGAGGACATCTAGGAAAGGAAGTTGTTGGTTGTGTTCTGTTTCTAGGGTAAATTGTATCTTGTTATGAATGGAATTCATATAGGCAAGACAATTATTGAGTTCTAATTTCCCGTGAGGCCATATAATGAAGATGTCATCAACGTAGCGAACCCACAGTTTTGGTTTTAATGCTGCGTTAGCTATGGCTTTTTCTTCCAGGTATACCATAAACAGGTTAGCAACAACTGGTGATAGAGCCGATCCCATAGGAGCACCCTGTATTTGTTTATAAAAATGGCCGTCGAAGGAGAAATACGTATTTTTGAGGCAGTGGTCGGCTAATTCTATTATGTGGTGAGGTAGGTTCTCGTTCATAGCTATACTGTCCAGTGCTTCGTCGAGTGGTATGCTGGGGTAGAGAGATATGACGTCGAGGCTTGCTATTAAGTCGTTTTCTTCTAAGTTTATGTCTTTAATTATTTCTATGAAGTGATATGAGTTTTTGATGTAAGATTTTGCTGTTTCCACTATTGGTTGCATGAATCGGGCCAGGTATTTCTCTAGTTTTTGCGTTGGTGAGTTTATCGCGCTTACTATGGGTCTGATGGGCACTCCTGCTTTGTGGATTTTTGGTAATCCGTAAAGTTTAGGACATCTACTTGATTTTTCCCGTGGGAATATACTTTGTTGAATTTCTGGTTCTACACTCAACTCAAACATCAAAACCAGCAATAAACCCAAATAATCCGATTACCCAAATTACCGACAAAAGCCATAAACACGACAATTGCATTTTAATTGACCTTCAGTTAACCCACCCTAATAAACAAGATAAAGTACCTGAGAGATTAAGTACTAATGAGGGCTCACAGGGCAGGTATAAATTGAGATCAAGAACCAGAAATTCTTCAGTTACTTAGTATCTTTTGAGAAAGCCAAATATGATTTTGGAGAAACGTCAAGTGATCTTTCAAACGAATACAGACGAACGGATGTACATCGGAATAAATCATCAATCATATATATATATATATATATATATATATATATATATATATATATATATATATCTTAACTTTGCCACTTCATAGTGTTTTTTGTATATTTTTTTAAATTTTCGTACAACCTGATTGTTTGTATTTGTGAATGTTTGAGAATAACATCAAACTTTTCAGTGTCTAAACCAGGACCCCTCAGTACCAATAATAATACAAAGAAATTTAAAAAATTAAAAAGTCGCAATGAAAATTATAGAAAGTATAAAATTTGCATTAAAATGTTTGACTATATGAACTGAAGTCAGGAAATTTATAGTTGTTTTATATCGTATAATTCTGCACAACAAAACATATATCTAAAGCCAAGAATAGCCTAGTCCGTAATCCCTAACAGAGTTACATGTTGAAATGCTGTTGCCTTTTTGAGCTGCTGGATTTTGTCTCTGATATTCAAGAAAGTAGAACAGATATGTTGGTACTTGTATAATGTTTAGCCAATTATTTGATTGAGCCAGATCAACGTTATTCTGATTAAAAAATCGTAAAAACAATAGAAAACAAACTAAATCAACCAATTAAGATTGAGCCAGATCAACGTTATTCTGATTAAAAAATCGTAAAAACAATAGAAAACAAACTAAATCAACCAATTAAGTTCATTCATTAAAATGTCCAATAATTCTTGATCTGGGGGAGCAATTCATGTTATAATTTTTTCCATTTTCTTTACTGTCTTGGAACAAAAATTGACCGAGAAGAAACAATGTTTTTAAGGGAAAATTAGTTAAGTAAAAAGCTTCATTTAATACACACAGTTTATTGTTTGTAAAGGTTATTAATAATCGTTGTCACTGAAGATAAATTGATAATTTTCCAATCTAACACAAGGAAATCTCCAAATAGTAAACGCAGCAACATTCAATTTGGTACAAACCTCTCGATTCATGATGCTAACATGGTTGATAACGAAACACAGGGCCATGAAACTTGGAAGACATAGTGGTGCTAGATTAGGACCTGAGAATAATCCAAAAAAGGAAACTTTTTTTAAAACTTCTTTCATAAGGTATATATTTAATTAAGTACTTCTAGTAGGTACCACAAATACTTGGAAAGTATCCGTAAAAGAAATTCCTTTTTTAATAATACTAATTTTGAAATCACACAGACTGTTATTTTAATTAATATTTCTTAGCTGATTCTGTTTTTCTGGATTTGGACTTCGTCATTTTTTCGAATTCATTTATTTATATATCTGAACCAACATATACACAAAGTTTTCCGACCTTTCGCCCACACTTATAAGGGGCTTTTTCAAGGATGAGACATACAAATGTTACTTACCTCGCTGCGAGTACATTTGTTTAGTCTTTTTCTCACAAATACACTTTGAAACTTCACTTTATTAAAACTTTTCACACTGAAGCCCAAATGGATGGAATTATAATTGCCCCCCCCCCTCCCGAAATTTCAGGTAAAAGAAGACGGGTAGGAGGTACTTAATGGGATTATTTTGGATTGTCTTATGGTTGTGATATTTTTTAATACGTTCCTCGAATTTGATTACTAGGTAATGTAAGTGATTTATTTTGTTGATGAGATTTTTGTTGAAATGTGGATGCAGGATTGACAAATGGGCGAAAGTTCAAAACCTTTTTCTCTGTTGAAATTCTTGGGATTTTTGCCATTTACGGGGGCCAATTATTATCTCATCATTGGCTAGATCCAAAATGTTAGTCATTTACAATTTGTGCTTCAGTGTGAGAAGTTTAATAAGGTGAAGTTTCAAAGTGTGTTTGTGAGAAAAAATATATGTCGCCCCAAGGTTAGTAATATTTTTTATCTCATCCTTGAAAAAGCCCCTTATAAGTGTGGGCGAAACGTCGGAAAACTTTGTTTATATGTTGGTTCAGACATATAAATAAATTAATTTGAAAACATGACTCGGTCCAAATCTCGACAAAGCAGAATCAGCTGTGACTCTTGCCGCGAAAACCTACGTTCTCATTATTATTTCTTCTAATTTACAATAAAAATCACTGTAAATGTTCAATTCAATGATTTTTATTTATATTTGGTTTGAATAGCGAAAAAAATTTCAGCACTAAAAATTAATTACCTAACTTCGTTTCATAGATAGATATACCGTTAATACGGAAAGATCCTCTCAAACTTATTTGGTCTGGAACTGCAGAGATCTTCAAACAACCTGAAATTTTGGAAGTTATTATTTCACACCACCTTCAACTCTCTCTAGTTATTACTTGTGTATTAGTTTTCTTTTAAAGCCATAATATACGAGGGCTGCCTTATATATTTCGGGATTGGGCAACCCCAGTGAGTATGTATAGTTACTCACTGGGCAACCCTAGTGTTGCAAACTGACAGCTCTATCGTAAAGTTTGACATTTTTGAGGTTATACGTACTTAGAACGTTTTGACATACTAGCGCTATGTGTTGTTTACAGTAACTTAAAGGATTCATCTCGGTCAAAAAATGGAATTAAATCCTGAACATTTTCGTGCGATTATTTTTTACAACTTTCGACGTGGATTAAAGCCAGCAAGAATGCATGGATGAACTTAATTTATTTTTTGGCTATGAAACTCCATCAAGGACCACTGTTTATCGATGGTATGGTGAATTCAATCGAGGTCGTAGTTCACTCCAAGACGAATTTCGTGAAGGTCGTCCAAAAACAGTTGTTGTTCCGGAAACCATTGATGCTGTGCGCGAACTGATATTGCAAGATCGTCATGTGACCTATCGTGAGATTGAGTCAACCTTACACATTAGTATACATTCAATATTGCATAAACATTTGAATGTCAAAAAAATTGTTCGCGTTGGATCCCACACAATTTGTCAATCGTTCAAAAAAAGGCTCGTGTCGATTGGTCTAAAGAAAAGCTCAAAAAATACGATCCGGTGCTTCAAAACACGTTTATGACATAGTGACAGGTGATGAATCGTTGATTTACGCGTATGAGCCCGAAAGTAAACAGCAGTCGACTGTATGGGTGTTTCAAGATGAGCCGAATCCAACAAAAGTTGTTCGTGCACGAAGCACTTCCAAGCAAATGATCGCCTGTTTTTTCGGAAAAACTGGACATGTCGCAACCGTAGCACTATAACAACGCAGAACAGTTAATTCTGAGTGGTCACAACCATTTGTTTGCCAGTTGTCTTCCAAGAAATGAGGAAAACCAACCGCCGAAGACGGATCACTCTTCACCACGACAATGCGAGCTCTCGAATATCGGTTCGAACAACTGCATTTTTGACCACTCAAAACATCGATTTGATGAGTCATCCGCCGTATAGTCTTGACTTGTCACCAAATGACTTCTTTTTATTCCCGTACGTAAAAAACAAACTGAGAGGTCACCGTTTTTCGACACCTGAAGAAGCGGTTGCTGCGTTCAGAATGCATGTTTTGGAGATACCTCAATCAGAGTGGAAACAGTGCTTCGACAATTGGTTCAAACGCATGCAAAAGTGTATAGATCTTCATGGGGAATATTTTGAAAAACAATAAAGCGATTATCGATGATTAATATTTATTTTTGTTCTCTAATCCCGAAATATAAAAGGCAGCCTTCGTAAGTATGTAAAAAATTAACAACAGAACGACACAAGCATCAAAGTGTTCTAGGGAATAAATATATTATTTTAAACAACAAAAACTACAAAACATAGCTCATAATTAAGTTTTTTGAACCGCGTTTGTTACAATGGACAATGTGGAAAAGTCGAAACCTCACAGAATGAGTATTGTATGTAACACTTCCCTGACTGTTATTGTTTTGTTTTAGGTGACTTAGTATGTTAAATACTCACCTTCAAATGGATTTGTTAAATTACCTATCCCAACGGTGACACAACACTCACATTGAGGAAATTTACATGTGCAATTCCTATTTTGTATTTGCCTCGGTATTCTTATGTGCATTTGCTGCTCAATTTTTACGTCAGGGTTGTTTGAGATTGAAATTTGGTTCACCACTATTTCGTCAGCTGAAACTGTGTTTTTTCTTATAAATGGTGTGTGATAGTGAAAATATTTATATTAACTGACATGGTACTTGATGATGTTTATATGGCTAAATAAATCCTTTATTCCCAATGATAATGTAAAAAAATGATTTTTTAAAATAATTTTATTAATTAAGAAATAAAAAAATCAATAATTCATATTGTGAACATTTTACACGTCATACTGAACATCTGCTTAAGGTCAAGTCATTTTTTAAATAGTTTAAAACATTTTTTTCGAGACGATTCAATTAATACTTTTATTTAATATCATTTCCAGTTTATTTTCACAATTTACACTGAAATATATTGTTCATTATTTATAACTTTTAATCAATTTATTTGTTTAAATATTTAATAAAACCTTTCTTTATTGTTATATTGCAATAAATCTTGATCACGAGAATAACTTTTTAAGGTTTTAAATAAATATTTAATAATTACAAATTAAATAATTTTTATAGTAGAGTTAATGATCTACAAAAAGTTATGTAAGTCAATAGTTTCATTGTAATCTGAAAAAGTAATGAATTATCGTACATTTTGAACTTTGAACTTGATTTTTATCGAAAAACAATAAGTTTTGTTTTTTTATGTAGAGAGTTTAAGTTTCTATATAAATATCTCAGGGCTTGTATATATTCTATAGGGTTAGTGAGGTGTACAATTTAAAAAAAATCCTTTACATATTATATAAATGTACTCTGAGAAATATTTAGTTTGTACCATTGAAATTTACTAGCAATACCTACACCTACAATTAAAGTCCATTAAGCAATTGTTTTTAGTATAATGCTATCACCTAGAAGTTTCATATGGAACTTAAAAGTTTAAAAATTATGGCTTCAATGTTATGTGTATTAATAAAACATGCTTTATTCCAGGTCTTTGGGATTTTTCCCTTAAATAAGCATGTGTTGAAGGGATCTCATATTTTTCTTAATGTTTCGTCTCGTGCCTCCATTTTTAATGCTTTCACCATTGCTTTATGCCTTAATTTTTTTCATTTGTCCTAATGCATATATTTGCTCTGCAATAACTTTATCTGACATTTTTGTGATCCTACATTGATAATTTCGTTGCCTTCATTTATCCTACTTGGTTTATTTGGTGATTGTCTGTTCCCACTTGGGCAAAATTCTTATGTTCCCCAATTTATCTTTCTTTAAAACTTCAATGTCCTCTGTTATTTGACCAAATTACTCATAATCTTATATAGTTGCCTTTTTCTATCTATTTTGCCTTAGATATTGACTAAGTTTTTCTATCTTTGAGCATTTTCTATCAGCTTTTATCCAACTTGAGCTATCGCATTTTTACCATTATTGTCTCGATCTATCTCTACTCAATTAAAATCTTACTATTTCAGTTGTTTGATTAGCTGATTTCCATATTCCGATTTAACTCCTTGCGATGTTTTTGAATGGTTTCTCAAGAACTTCCTTTTATATTTTGATTCGGCTTTACAGTGTGTCATCACTCTTAGCCTTAAATGAAATTAAGGTTGTTACATTTCCATTTAATTATTATTTTTCACATTTTTATCTTTACTGTACGAAATTCCATATGAGAACACTTCATCCTTCAATTATCTCATGACAACTGAACTTTCATATATATATGTCCATAATTTTTTTCTTATTTTCTATATTTTTAATTTATATTATTCCATTACTAATGTGGGTAGTCATAATTTAGTGTTGGTGGCCCTTTTCATGATCAAAATTCTTCACATTTTTTATATATTTGATTTCAAATCTTTTGTTTGTATTTACCTGTTTGGTGTTCTCCTATTACCTTTTAAACAAGCAGCTATTAACACATATTTTGCCTCAATTCTCAAAGATTATTTACTTTATTTCGACTATATTGAAGAAAAACTAACTGAATAATTAAAAACGTTCTATTAAGTCGTTTGATTTATGGTTCTAATTTCGATTCCAATATTTATTATGAGTATTAAACCTCTCAAGATCCTAACTGCGTATTGTTAATATTTTAAGTATTTTTATGTGCAAGACCCAATCATTACAAGAGAAACCTTGCCTTTATACATCATTAAGCAGAAAATCACTTTGCCAATTACATCGAAATATTGCACTAATCACATAATGCATACTCCAAAAGTTTTGGTTAAAAAACGGATACAGTTGTGTACCTACCATAATAGCGCGGCGGCACGATTATGAAAATTGCAATACTTAAAGGTAAATATGTCATGATTGTGAAGCACTAATAGCACCTTGTGTACTAAAACAGAATAATATTGCACCTGAATTATATAACCGACAATAAAACGATATGACAGATTTATAGGAGTTCTAAAATAAAAAATACTCCCACGCTTCCATTGATTTTACGGTATTTTATTTGGAACATCAAATGGTGATTGAAATTTCAACTATATAGGTGTATTTGTATTTTTATTTTCTTCAATGATAAACAAAAAATTTATAAAAAATGCAGAAATATAAAGAAATCTCGTTGTACATAAGAACTATACTTTCTGTTTTTACGCTCCTAGGTTTACCGTTCTTTGTTTCCACAAGTCTCTATTTTCCCAATCTCCCATTTCTAGTACCTTTTCAACCATCACGTTTTTTATATATTTTACCCAAGTAAAAATAGGTCCGCCTCTTTTTCTTTTTCCCTATGGTGATCATTCTATATATTTTTTGGGCATCTGGTGTCTGGCATTCTTTTAACATGCCTATACCCCGATTTTCCAGTGTCGTTGTTATAGACTGATTTGTTGTTACTGGCCACATTCAATTCTCAATCCATAGCAACCCATGTAGAGTTTTTGTCGCCATTTTTTCCGTACCTGTCCTCGTTCCGATCTCGTTCTCGAAGGTGCCAGCAGAACTTATTGTTGTTCCCAAGTATTTAAGAACATTACACGATTTTATCTGTTGGTCGTCTATTTTTAAGTTTTCTGTAGCCCCCCTATGCACATATATTCCGTTTTTGGAAGTTGATCTTCAGACCCCATTTCTGATATTCCTCTCGTAGTTTCCTCAACATAGATTCCATATTTCCATGATGGGCAAATACGACTTGTTCATCGGCGTATAATAAGGAAAGCAATGCATGATTGTCTATTTTAAATCCCATATCCAAGCACTGACGGTGCCAGTTGGTTGTATTATTCCTTTAGAATTTTTGTTATTTCTTATTTTCTTGATTGTTTTCCAAGTCATAGATGATCTGTTGTATGGCAAAGTGTTGTCTATGTCTCTACATAGTCTATTCAAGTGTTCATCTTTTTCGTCCTGTTTCCTTGAATTGTTTCTTACGTTTTGATTCTGGAGTTTTGTTGGCCAACCATCTCATCTAAACTTTTTTCTTTTCTTTAATATGATCCTCTAGCTCTCCTGAGAATTGTTCTGTGTATTGTTTTAGTGTGTTCTCTATTCCTAGAGCTTCTATAGCTGCTTCAAGTAATGTATTCTTCAAATGCTCATACATTTCTTTTGGAGACCCTTCCTTATTCATATCTTGTTTTTGGTCTATTCTATTCTGAAATAACATTTATATGCTGTATTGTTTCAGTTGGTCAGTTTTGTCTCTTCTACTTCAGTCCCTTCAATTCTTAAATCTTTTCTTTTCTTAAAAAGATACTGTAGCTTCAAAAATAAATTTTGAATAACAATTCACTTTTTTACTATTTGTTTATTTATAATTTTCTGACTTGTCATATATAGATTTCTGCGAAAAAAGGTTTAGTACACATTTTGGATGTAATTATAGAATTTCTTTCAGAACTATAAAACTTCCAAACCATTCCAAGACTTTAACAATACTTGTTTCTACATTCTTGTAAGATGGTTCACACTGTATATACAAATTTCTGTTTCCAGTGGCCTACTATGTATTTTATTTATATTCTATAGCTATTTATAAACTCAAAAAATACATTAACGTGGGTACGTCGAGCGTGTTAATAAATTTACCAAACTATTCAATACGTTTAAGAAAATAACGACTTTAAATTTCCAATAAAGCCGTCGTAAATGTTTTTCTTTGGCCGGTATAAATTTACTCGTAATAAGATCAACCTAATAAATTAACATCATTATGAGAGCCTTTCATTCGCAGGTTCACGTTTTTCAGGCACCTATCAACTTGATTCAGCCTGAAAAAAACTGTAATTTAGATTCGTCAGTTTAGTATTTCCAATGAGCTACCAGGTAATATTAATAAATTTTGATCTGAATTCATATTTTACGTCAATGGGTTGATTGGAAAATAAATATCCTTGTATTGAACCGTCACGATGGATTTTTCAATGGAAAGCATCGGAGAGAAAACTTGTAAGGTAGCAAGGGCCTTGATAATTGATCTCCAGAAATGTAGTTTTATCCCAAGAGATGTCAGTAACGGCATTGGTAGTCAACTATCTTATGTTAAACGTTTCTCTTGATGAAAGTTAGTCTTTATTTGGCAAATTATTTCCGTATATAAGTATCTATTTGAGATAGATTAACGACACATAGCTTCTAAAGGGTGCCAGTAAAAAACATACAATGTATTTTGAACCAAAAATTGAATAACATCGAAAGAAATATTTTAAACCTATTTCAGGGTGAAATTAACAAGAAATAACTCGCCCCCATATGTTCCAGCTTCTTAATTAAAACAATTTGTACCTTTATTGCTGAGTTCTAGTTTAAACAAATTTAGAAACAAAAATCTAATTTCTATATATCACGTGACCGAAGTTAGGTATGACAGCAATCGAATTAAGTAACCTAAGTGACCTAAGTAACCACTCAAGAGGTCTCTCCTTCCCATTCATTTGTTTGGATAACTGTATTCAACCACTACCTCGCTACAACTGCTAAATGAGATGGTGCTCGATCTTGTTGAAAGTGGAATATATCTAGATCTGGCGTGCTCAGTACTTGGTTTTCTACTCGACGCAAACGGCTACAAGGGTTTATAAAAGGATTTTCTCTAAATTACAATTAAATTTTGTTAGCGGGCTTGTCAAGTATATTAGATATCCAGTGTAGAAATGTTAGGATCTCCAATTGCGCACGTTACTTTGTTTGGAAAATTGGACAAAGGTCCACCAGGATCGCAGAGGCATTGGAGAAAGTATTGAGTTTCGAATTTCAGTTGGTCACAGAGATACAAGTATCAGAGAAACATTTAGACAAACGGATTATGATAATGCTGAGTAATAATTCTCCTCACTCATTCATTTGAAGCTAGAAACGTAATATCAATTACTGTCACGTGATCTATGTATTATTTTAGTTCATATATATACCTGCATTTTTCAATTGCTAGTGATCCATGAATATTAAAAATCGCGATATTTAAACATCGAAAAATTTAATTATACGGCTACAAGGTTTTTTGTAACAAATGTACAAGAAGCTCATTCTGGTCCGTTATGCAATAACATATAGACTGCTATTGAAATTGCGGAAAACTCTGTGTGTATCCACTTGGCATGCTGCAGGTTTATTGTTCATTGGGCTTAAATAACAGTTATGAATAGTAATATGTCCACAGGTAGACTAAGTGCAAATTTTGAAAGCATTGTAGTGTAATGATGATATGGACAGTTCTGTTTCCATTGTGAATTCGTCAGTATGCAAATTATTCATGTGAATTAGAAAGGAAAATAATTTAAAGGTGCGAAACACAAATACCTGTATGACAAAGCAAAACAAGCCATCAGAATTTTATAAATTTACCAATTCATTGCTCTACTTCTGTATCTGCAAACTTGGTTTTGGTAAAGTTCGCGGGATTAAACTGACTCTTCGGCGACAAAAGATAACATAAGTTCAAATATATAGTTTACATTAGAAGTCGCAAGAATTGCGTGTATAGTGTATCCTGTGTTTGTAGTCAAATCTTTAGTAGAAAGGATATCTTCATGTCAAACTGTACCAAATTCCTTGAAGAAGTTAAGAAAATATACTTCTTGACCGGTCTGAGGCATTGATCACATCTAGAAAACAATTCATGACAGATTGTATGACAAAATCACTTTTGTCAAATAATACAGAAGTTTACAAAATTCATAATAATTGACTTATGAGCTCCTACCATTGAAACGAAATTTCTCCCTTCTGTAAGTGTTGTTTAATTATGTTAGTATATAGTTACACAATAAAATCATTTTGCAGAGTACTAGCAATTTCGCACCTCCGGTATAATAACTGATAAACATTACCAATGTGTCCCACGCAATTTTTTTTATAGCCATTACATAGCTCTTTGTTTCATTAAGCGAGAAAATGTTAGGTTCATAATAGATGATGTTGATTTCTTTGTACTAACTTTGTCGGTGGTGTTAAAAAGAAATATGACTGATGCCTACGCTGCTATGAGGCCTTTGTTGAACATCAAACTCATTAAAGCTTTAAATGATTTTTTTAGTATGAAGTACGTTCAATCAAAAGTTGATTAACTCTCTCAACATCGATATTAAAAATTATTTTGGGAATCATTCCACATGATTTACCAACATTTGTAGCCACAATATATATATATATATATATATATATATATATTTATTGTGGAACTGCCAAATGGGATAAATTTGATAACGGATAAAGGAGGGCGTGTCGGGAAAAACGCTTGAACACGTCGATTTGTATTTTTAAATGCGCATTTTTTTTCAACAAAAAAAATTATATAGGGTGTGTCATGTGACAGTGACCAATACCAATTATTTTATTTTAAATGCAAGCCCTTGTATATTATTTATTTCTTGGATTCTCGAGAAAATTCTAGACATAATTCATGTACAATGTCCTACACCTATCTTCAACTGTTTCGGAAATATTAAGTGTTTTTAGATTTATTACAAGAATTAACATTAAAAAAAGAAAATTATTTTCACAAATGCGCCACATGACACTAAAACCCTAATAAGTAATATTGATTATTTCTTAATAATATATAAAAAAACAAAAAACCATTAATGTCAATGTAGGAAATGTTCAAAATGCCCGCCGCGAACGTCTTCGCAACATGCTAATCTGGTCTAGAAATGTCTTCTAACGTTACTCAACATCTAAGGCCTGACTGATCTAATCGCAATCCTGATTCATCTTTTTAGGTCATCTAAGTTAAGCGGTTTAGTTTTGTATACAGTACTTTTGACCTATCCCCACAAAAAGTAGTCCAATGACGTCAAATCAGGAGATCGTGCTGACCATTCTATCGATCCGCGCCTCCCACTTCACCGATTTCGATTTGGTTCAGCTACTGTCGGTGTGTGACTCTTGGAGAGTCACTCTTTTTTTCACTTTTGTCTCTTGATAATGGCTCCAAAGCAGGAGTTGAAACGTCAAGCTATTAATAAATTCAGACGCGGTTCTCACCCGGAACCTAGCTTAGTCCATATATATATATATATATATATATATATATATATATATATATATATATATATATATATGACAATCAGATATTTGAGTTCTGAAACCGAAAATCAACTTTTGAGACCAATAATAACAGAAATAAAAATTTAAAAGATTGTTTTAAAAACGGCAGAAACTTATAAAAATCAATAACAGAAATTTTATAATTATTTTTAATTATTTAGTGACTTTACGTGGTATAATTAATAACATAAACGTGAGTTGTAGAGTGTAACGAAAAAATAGATAACTCAATAATATTTGCGATATGAATGGTAATAAACATATTTATTATCCTTATTAGCCTTTGGTCGTGACTTCGTTTGCGTAGATAAATCTGGTATCGTAAGTTAAATAATACCGGAATAAACAGGACAAGAGAAATGTTGAAGGTTTTGACTGTGACTCTTCAGGTCACATGGTTTTGTAAAATTCTTTTCCCATGTTTTCATTTTTTTGATTTTCGTGTACCATTTGCCTATGGAGTACTTGTAAAAAAATTTAAATAAGTCATTTGATAAATTCGTAGGGCCTGACATTTATGTTACTTTACATTTTTTATTTATTTTTAATATTTTTGTCATATTTTTGGTATTTTTGACTTTTATTTGCCATTCATGATTTTTCCCATATTTTAAGCACCTTTTAACGTCGGTTTTCCACAAACATTTCGTTATTGAAGCTAAGTTTTTCTATATTTTATTCATTCCTATTCCTAGTAGAAAACTTTTCAAAAAAATTATGGAAATTGTGTTTAAATGGGGTTCAATATTTCCGGAGGCACGTCAGATTTCAATTACTCAAACAATTAATACTAAAATGAGTCATCTCTGCCGAAAAAAGCGAAGAACCCTTTATGTTCCAAAATATGCCGTTTTACAAGTTGGTGACCTCAGCAGATATATCGCACCCATATTTTATTAGCAAAAGATGGTAAATGGAGATAATTTGGGACGTGAGAAATGGAATGTTTGGAATAATCTGCAGAGGGAGTTAAAATTAATTTCGGCAGAGCGATTTGAGTAAAAGAGAGCTTTTACCCTAATTTATTTATGTGTTTTTGGAATGGCAAAACGGTGTTATATAAAAAGTTAGTTTGCAAATATTTCAGATATCGCACTTGTTAAAGGATAAACTCCGAACTTTATGTATTAACATAAAAATTATACAGGACGTTACTTTAAAGAGTGAAATAAAATAAAAGTTTAATGACTATGGTAAGATATAAAGATATCGCGACTTTAATAAGTACTGAAATGGCTTTTGATTTGATAGTCCTACACTATTTGGTTTATACAGAATTTTCTCAATTTTTGAAAACCAAATTTTGAGAAAAGAGGGATATCCGGCCAAGATGATAGGGCAGCATCACATGTTTATAGTCAGCTAGTAATGAAACTAAAAAGTTATGTTGGTATAGGGATTAGGAAAAGTGTATACGATTGTAAAAGTAGTATTGAGGATTAAAATGTGACTTCAAGAAGGCCTATGACTCAGTACCCTAAAAAAAACTTTGGGAAATCCTTAATCAGAGTCAATAAAAAATACATCGATGCTATTAAAAGTCTGTATAGGGAAAATGAAATATCCATTAAAATAAGAGGGTGCCTTTTAAAGCCCTTCAACCCCACAAAAGGGCTGAAGGCCAGTTCTGTTTAGGATATATTGATTATAGAAGTTGGAAATGACCATATATATATACACTAATTTATTTGGTGACGATCAGCTAATACTAGCTGAAAATAAAGAGGGTGCGACTTATATGGTCAGACAATCAAATTGAGGAATTTCACAAATGGGGTGTTGAATTAAATATGACTAAGACACAGTATATGGCAATAGGAAAGGTCGAAATAAATATTGAAACAGTATACGGAAACATAGAATGAGTGGAAGAATATAATTATCTAGGTGTGACAATAACGAATGATGGTAGACACCAAAAGAACATAACAAACAAGATAGCTAAAAGTAAACGAGCTTTGCATCCAATACTTTGGAACAAACAAATAAAGACAAAAATGACAATATACAAGAAAGCTCAGTAACTTACGGATCGGAAGTATGGGTGATTAACAAAGACATGGAAAAAAGACTGCAAGCAGCAGAAATGAACTATTGGAGAAGAAGTGCCCCACTTACGAGACTAGATAGGGTAAGCAATTACTTTGGTACGGACACCTAGGGAGAATGAAAGGTGAAAGAATACCAAAGAACATTTGGAACTGGTTTTCCCAAGCGAGGAACATATGGGGGAGACTAAGAACAACATGGAAAAATAGAGAGAGAAGCCTGGAAGAAGGTGACTTGGAACAGAAGACAGAAGGTTGTATATAAATATATGTACTTAACAAAAATTAGCTGTCTCGCTAGGTAAACAATATTGAGTTGTTCAGTAAAAACATAATGGAAACAATATGTGCTCAATTACACAGTTTTTCTAGGTTATTAAAATAAGTGCTATGTTAAAATTTTAGAAACATCAACCACATCCTATTAACCTATCTGCGCTGTTGAACTGAAAAGCCACTAAGAAATAATCTGTTAAATACCAATTTAGGTGTCCCATAGATTTAGACAGAAAGAGAAGTACTAGATCGCTTGTTGTCTTCCATGTATACTCTGATAATCAGGAGATCCTAGGATTATCTGGTTGCCAAAGAATATGTAGATTGTTTAGCCGTCGCTCAAAGAGACGACGTTGCCCAGGGTGCACCACGGGGAGGCCAATCTACTTTACACAGGATGGGGTTCAAACGAACGAAATGAACTCTGGATCTAAATGTTATTATACAGAGGTAATATAGTATAAAAATATACGATATAAGCAATGTATAATAAATGTCAATATATATATATATATATATATATATATATATATATATATATGTGTGTGTGTGTGTTTAGTTATGTTTGTGTTTTGATGCCGGTCAGACTGGATAACTCATTTCCGTAAGTTGTATTGTTTCGTTTTTTAGCACGGCTCCATCCTGCTGATTTGTTATTTCCGGTTGAGTTGTTATTGGACGGGTACGGGCCGGTACGGTGTTTAATAGGATTTTCCAACAATTCGATAAGTTCTGAATTTCATTGGGTGCGTTTAGACTGTGAGGTCTCTTCGCTATTTCAATTGCCTCTCTTACAAGTCTTGATTTCGGTTGTTCCATATTTGCCAGCACTCTGGTGTTCTCAAAGTCTACCGAAGGCTACGAGAATTATGCGAACCGACCTGAAGAGGGCAGATGTGACTCTGCCGAAACGTCGTCATTTTACCATCGATCCCGACAGGGATCAGTTATCAACTATGCGGATGAATTTCCGGAAACCGCCTAATATATATATATATATATATATATATATATATATACATATATATATATATATATATATATATATATATATATATATATATATATATGTATGTATGTATTAGATGGTTTCCGGGAATTCATCCGCGTAATTGATAACTGATCCCTGCCGGCTACGAGAATTATGCGAACCGTCCTGAAGAGGGCAGATGTGACTCTGCTGAAACGTCGTCATTTTACCATCGATCCCGGCAGGGATCAGTTATCAACTACGCGGATGAATTCCCGGAAACCATCTAATACATTTAGTGCCCGCGAAAACTTAAAAACAAATATATATATATATATATATATATATATATATATATATATATATATATATATATATAATTAATGCATAAGCTCACCGAAATTAATCCGAAATTAATTTAGTATTAAACCAGCTTTATTAACAGAATTATATATTATGCTTTCTGATCGAAAAATCCAAGTGATCATGAACGGCAAAGCCAGCAAACAGAGAATTCTAAATAATGGCCTTTCTCAGGGTTCCGTAATTGCTCCTGTCCTTTTTAATTTTACACCGCTGATCTTCCTGCAACGACTGCACATAAATTTGCGTACGCCGATGATCTGGCTACAGCGGTGTTAAATTAAGTTAAATCTTTTGATGCAGCAAAGAGAATGTTAGAAAAAGATCTCGAAACTTTGGATGTTTATTATAAAAAATGGCGACTAGTTCCAAGTTCCAGCAAAACAAAGTGTTCCTTTTTTCACCTAAATAATAAACAGGCTAATCAAGAGCCTGAACTATTCTGGAATGGTGAACGCCTTAGGTACAATCCGAACCCAAAATACCTGGGTATTACACTGGACAGAACGCTCTCTTTTAGGAAACATATAGGGAACACGGCTGCAAAAATTCAAACGAGGAATAACATTCTGGAAAAGCTCTGTGCAACCTCATGGGCAGCAACTGCCGATACCTTACGATGTTCGGCAATGGGTCTCGTCTTCAGCGCGGCTGACTATGGTGCTCCAGTATGGATGAACAGCCACCATATCTCAAAAGTTGATGTTCAGCTCCGCAGGAGCATGCGTATCATAACGGGATGCATAAAATCTACACCAACTTACTGGATCCCAACTCTCAGCCATATTATGCCGCCAAATATCCGACGTTTTTTTATTTTGTAAGATCAACTCATTTATACTATTGCCATACGCTAAATAAATAGACAGAAAGAGGGGCTGAATATTTTTTTAGTTTGAGTTTAGTTTCTAAGCTTATACTTCAAATTCAGTTGATCGTAATTGCATACTCCATGAAGCATATATCAAATCGAAACAAGTCGATAATAAACTTCTTAAAGTAGGTTCATTGTTCACCGTTCATTGTCTTATAAAATGAATGAATAATTATCCGTGTTACCATCAGTTTTCACCACGTACTCGAAATTAATGGTTGCTGGTAGAAATTCGCAACAATCTTTTTACCTCTTTGTCTACACCTCTGGCAGTGCCAATAAGTCATGAAATATGCACGTAGAACTCCTACATATATTCTCATCTTTGTTGGTCGCGTACCGTGTAGTATGTGTGGCGCCAATTCGTACATATGCCAAGTCAACTCGTCATATGTGAGTTGTTATCGACGAAATTTAATCCCTTATCGCAGTCCGAATTATCTGTACCGCGAAATTACTCATAAAAATCATTAGTTTTACGACAGCTGCCAAATACGGAAGTATTTTGCCTTGGCTTGACACCGGTGCCAGTAGTAGGAACAGTGGCGTGTAAAAATCGATCCTCCTACGTCCAGTACAACAATGAGTACATAAATATGTCTTCTGAAACTTAACAGAACACCATCCGGTTATCTTCTTTTTGTATTATTAATGACAAACGTTTTATAAATACAAAATATACTTTTATTTATTTTCATGGTGAATATAACCCATGGGTATGTATTTTCGAGGCTTGGCTTGCTGCTATAACCTCATCATAGCAGCCAAATCTATTTCCCTGTACCATCATGTTGAGTTTAGCTAACAGCTCGAAGTCAGATGGGGCCAGATCTGGGGAATATGAGGATCTGGAACCAATTGGAATCATTAAATTAGTGTGTACACCATCGTCTTCATTGTCTTGATGACACAATGGTTTTCCGTTGCCATGTGAGATCTTTTCTGTTTAATAATTAACTGATACTACAATTGCAATTTCAACAATTTACGTTTTTTTTTTAAAAACTGTCCGACGCGTTTCGACCGATGTCTTTGTCAAGGAACTAGACTAACTGGGTATTTCTTGAGAAAGTTGTATTTATATTCAACCAGTGATATAATTACCAGGTACTTAATTTTGAACAGG
The DNA here is from genome assembly GCA_034190945.1 of Octodonta nipae. Taxonomy (NCBI): domain Eukaryota; kingdom Metazoa; phylum Arthropoda; class Insecta; order Coleoptera; family Chrysomelidae; genus Octodonta; species Octodonta nipae. The sequence continues at coordinate 13,433,406 of CM067216.1, forward strand.
TTTTTTTTAAATTTTATTATAGGTAAAAGGATTAACTAAAGAGGTTTATAAAGGGGGAATTATTTATTTCTGCCTGGTCGTTTAACAAATTACCGGTATTTTTAAGTTTATTAATCTCCAATGATTCTAAAAGGTTTAAGTTATTGCCTTTATTTTCTGAATGTAATAATTTAAAATTTTCGTTGAAAAGATGATTTTCTGTTACTAAATGTTCGGCATAATTGGAATCTCTTTTTTGATTAATGAAAGAATTACAGTGCTCATAGATTCGTTTTTTACACGCTCTGTCGCTTTGACCGATATAGACTTTAGGGCATGACCCACATGATAATTTATAGACTCCAGATTTATTTTTTGGATCGATTTTCGATTTGTTATTTTTGATACATTTTCCAAGACTATTGTTTGTTTTGAATGTAACGTTAATATTCTGTTTTCTTAAAAAGGATGCTATTTTTAAACTCGGTTTGCTAAAATAGGTTATACTATTATATGAATCATTATTGGTTTTGCTGTCTGGGTAAACTTCTCTTAATGCCTTTTTGTGTTTTTGATTTCCAAGAATATTTTTTATTAATTCGGCCTCAAACCCGTTATTTACTGCTAACTATTGTTAACTGTTAGATCTAGTTCAATATTTCACAAACCATCTCAAACCGATCTAACGATTCACCGCACTTCTATACACTCATATCAACAAAACTTTCCGCTTACAATAGTATGGTTCATAGATTACTTTCCATAAAACAATCACCAGATAATTTTCAGAAAGAATTAAATATAATCAAACAGATTCCAATTATGCCGAACATTTAGAAACAGAAAATCATCTTTTCGACGAAAATTTTAAATTATTGCATTCAGAAAATAAATGCAATAAATTAAACCTTTTAGAATAATTGGAGATTAATAAACTTAAAAATACCGGTAATTTGTTAAACAACCAGACAGAAATAAATAATTTCCCCTTAATAAACTTCTTTAGTTAATCCTTTTACCTATAATAAAATTTAAAAAACCCTGTTCAAAATTAAGTACCTGGTAATTATATCACTGGTTGAATATAAATACAACTTCTTCAAGAAATACCCAGTTAGTCTAGTTCCTTGACAAAGACATTAGTCGAAACGCGTCGGACAGTTTTTTTAAAAAACGAAAATTGTGGAAATTGCAATTGTAGTATCAGTTAATTATTATAATGAATTTCCAACAAGTATCGGCCGAATCAATTCAGTCTTTTCTGCTTACCAATCAACCCAATAAAGCAATACAGTATTTGTTGGTCGCCCGGGCGTTGCTCATAATACAGAAGGACCAAACAAACTGATGAAGACAATGGTGAAATTGACCGATTGCTTTCGCAACCTCCATATTCCCCAGATCTAACCCCATACGACTTCCATCAGTTCGCAGATCTTAAAGAGTTGCTCCAGGGAAAGAGATTTGGGCCGGATGAAGAGGCTAAATGTTTTTAAAAATGTTCAAATGATTATATAGCTGTGGAAAGTGGGTATGATGATGAATAAAGTAAAATTTTGCAAAAAAGTGTTTTTAGGGCTTAGTTCGGGGCGTAATATCGCATGGCTAATATACTTTGAAAACCACAACATGTTAGGGCATGACATTTTCAGTTTATATACGTACATTTTAAGTCATGCAATATTTCAAGTCACCATAGGTCCGGAATTAAATACTTGTTCACTTTAATTGCTTGTTTAGAGGGCAATTTCTCGAATATTGTAACGTATTCATTTCTGCGTTCCACAGACCAAGATCTAATTGATTTATAGAGTCTAACACAGAAGGAAACTCGTCGAATATCGACAATCACGAAAGGAAATTAGCGAAGTTAGAGGAGAGTTCTGAAAAATGATCAGGACCCGAATACTAACTAAATAGCTATGTTCCCTGCAAACACTATACGAAAAGAAGTTTTAGAATCCGTAACGAAGAGAATTATTTGAACAATAAGTTGAAGGCTAATAGGAATCCAATGCCGAGGGTGAAAGTTGTCAAGTTGCTTAATTCAGTGACTACAATAGATAAGCTTAACTAATCAAAGTGCTGAAAGAAATATAGTTGATGAAGTTTGGTGTAAGTAGATTTCAAATTCAAATAAATTAACGAAAATTAGTCTGGCATCAAAATTTTGAATATCATAAAAATTATTAACAAAATACTTATTACTGGCATCTTATAATTTATTGTTGTTGTTTTTGAGATTAAGTAACTTATATATGTAAATTAATTTCGCCAAGACGGTTCACTTTTTCCTCTTCGATATTTTTGAAACGGGTAACTAAGAGAGCTAACAGGTGTTAAACATGTCAAAATGGTGAGTGAATGTTTTAAATTAATATCAATTTTTTAGTTAAATCTTTTAATAATTTACTATAATACTAATAGCATCCCCAATAGCATTAATATTAAGATCAATGATCATAGTGTAAAAAGAGTGCATAGTTGTAAATATTTAGGAATAATATTCGACTATATTCTACGTTGGGATAAACATATTGAGTATTTGATAAAAAAAAATATTTAGTGTTCTTATTTTATAAATTTTCTAGTATTATGGCTGCAGATTCACTAAAAATGATTTACTATGCTCTATTCCATAGCGTGATTAGCTATGGTATTATCACATGGGGAGGAGCCTTTCCCAACAATCTAAAATTACTACAAAGAGTACCAAACAAAATACTGAAAATTGTAAATAAAAATAATATTGTTGGACAAGGCAACCCACGCAATTTAGTCCAACAATTTTCTTTAGACTCCTTGACTTATCATTACGAAATACTAAAAATTAAATATATAACATCAAGAAGTACAACCAGAAAAAGTATACAACTACCTAGAATGTATAAAACTGTCAGCCGTAAAAATAGTGCAACTAGAGCTTACTTTTCGATAGACTACCAAATACAATTAACAAATTATGTAAGACAAAATCAGCGAAAAATAAACTCAAAAAATGGATTATAGCAAATGTATAAGTTGTTAAATATAAGATTTTGTAAAAAATGAAACTATCTTCTGTGCAATTTCAATAATTTTAAGAATATTTCATAAAGAAAGGACAGAATATTTTAAATTAACCTAACATAAAAGTTAAAAGTTTATTGCTTATTAGTTTTAATATTAATTTTAAATTATATGACTTCTATTTTATGTTTTACCATTTTTCTTTTTTGTAGTTAATTTTAAGTTAAGATACTAAGTAGAGTACCAGTTCTACGCACATGTAACCAGTTTGCCTCTGTAGAAAAGTTACATGTAAATCATTTACTGTAAATGTAATTTTTCTGGTAATAAATAAATAAATAAATGTGATAAAATCTACTAAAAAAATTAGGCTGTTATTAGAAAATATTTTGCCAACAGTAAATCGACATGTTTAGAGCGGGGGACGCAGCGGCCATACCATCGGGGTGTAAGACAAAATTATTAAAAGATGTAACAAAAAAACTAACTGATGTTAATAAAATAATTTCACTTGCGATTTTGACATGTTTAACACTTGGTAGCTTTCTTAACAAATGTTTCAAAAATTTTCGAAGAGGAAAAAGTTGGGCGTCTCGGCGAAGTTAAGCCTGTTGTTAATAAAAAAAATTTGTTTGGGCTCCCTGTCTATAAATTTACTTTTTATTGTGATTCCAGTCGTATTGTAAGTAACAGTTTAAACCATACACACTTCATGGAAGTTATACTCTAAGAGATAGAGCGGGTTTTTGCTCGTCATCGAGAAAATGGACAGAATGTATCGTATTAAGTTCAATTCCTGAAGTACATCACGTTTCTAGGCAGGCGCCAGTGGAAGTGATAACCGAGGATAGTTACAGGGCGTGAAAATGGTGTTTTTTTCCAAAATTTGCTGCATACAAGATTGTAAGATATTTAAGCAAATTCCCGAGAGGCGTCTGCCTAGAGCGTTACCATCAAGGTGGTGGACAGGGGTAAACCTGTCAAAAATAGGGGTGAACTTCGTTATTAAGTAAAAAGTACCCCATTTGCACAATTTTTTTGCTTACACAAAAGAAATCATAATCCAAAAGGACATACAGCTAAATGACATAAATATATTTTTGATGACGTCATCAATGTGGTCTGTATGACGTCATACACAATTTTTTTAAATGCACATTTTTCATTACTGATTTGGAAAGAGCGGAAAATTTCAGGTCCGAATATAACTTTGACCAAGACCTTGAACTCGACCCTCAAGGTCATACCAAGTTCAAAGGTTGTTTGAAAAATCAACCTATTATAGCCAAATTAGGTGTGTGGGGGGTTTTCGACGTCGCTGATCTCGAATCTGAAATCAGCTTTTGTTTGAAAAACTGGTCTGCCCTCTTGGACTGCGAAAATCTGATTTTAAATTCGTAATCAGATTTTGAAAATTGTCAATTTGAAAAAAAAATCAACCAACCTACTCCCAATTAGTTATGTGGAGGTTTGCGACGTCGATGATTACGAATATGAAATGAGTTTTTAAAAATTTTCAAAACAAGCAGTGGCCAAGTTCAATATCAAATTTGTTTTTAGTTTGGAATACCCTCTTTGATTCAGTCATCTTTCGGATCAGGATTAAAAACATCGATTACCGTTAATTGCTTGTGCATCAATTGGTTCGAAATCAGCAAAGTCGAAAACCCCCATACACCTAATTTAGCTATAATTGGTTTTTTAAAAAAACTTTGATCTTGGAATCACCCGGAAGATCAAGATCAAGGTCATGCTCAAAGTCATATTCGGACATGAAATTTTCCGCTCTTTTCGAAAACAGACCACATTAATGACGTCATGAAAAATATATTTATGTCATTTAGCTGTACATCCTTTTGGATTGTGATTTCTTTTGTGTAAGCTAAAAAACGGTGGAAATGGTGTTATTTTTACTTAATGACGAAGTTCAGCCCTATTTTTGACAAGTTTACCTCTGGCCACCAGCTTGATGGTAACGTTTTAGGCAGACGCCTCTCGGGAATTTGCTTAAATGCATCATAATTTTGTATGCAGCCAATTTTGGAACGTTTACTCGTTGATCAGCATGACCAAAAATATACAATTTTCTCACCCTGTAACTATCCTCGGTTATCACTTCCTCTGGCGCCTGCGTAGAAACGTGATGTACTTCAGGAATTGAACTTAATACGATACTTTCTGTCCATTTTCAGGATGACGAGCAAAGTCCCGCTCTAATCTCTCCTACTATTATTACTCTTCTAATCTTTAGATATTGCCAAAATAATAATTTAAAAATTATATCAAGCACCAAGTCCAACACACTAATACCCCTTAAAATGTAAAAGTAAGAAATGTAAATGAAATGCAAAACAGTGCTATACGGTTAAAGTCCCACATCATTTATTCAAAAACTTTATTTTGCCACGCGTCGTAAAATTTATTATTCATTTATGTTAGGACAGAGTTTGGTCATATAATTATTTAGACAAAGCTTTCCTCCTGTACTGTTAGAATATATATATATATATATATATATATATATATATATATATATATATGTGAAGAAATATTTATCTGGGAATACATCCGTTCGTTACATTGATTCATCTTTGAATCCTGCAGACGTTTCGCCAAGGTCTCACTTGGCGAAACGTCTGCAGGATTCAAAGATGAATCAATGTACTCTCTTCGAGGTGTCATTCCTTTGTACGCAAGACAATATATATTATATATAAATATAATATATATTGTTTCTGGTTGGGAACCTTCATCAGTTGCGCTTCCCACAATTGAATGTCCTCTCGAACACTTCTTTATGCATTTGATGCATTTCGTTAAATTTGAAGACGCGAGATGTAAGATCGACATCTAGGATTTTCAAGAGAATCAGTACACAGAGGTTCCGAATCTGGAGCCGTTCCGTGTAATTGCTGTTCTCCCTTAACTCCTAGGACAGAATGTCACGATAAAATTTTCAGGTTACTTCACCTGTCAGAGATATTGAATACTCTCTTCGAGGTGTCATTCCTTTGTACGCAAGACAATATATATTATATATAAATATAATATATATTGTTTCTGGTCGGGAACCTTCATCAGTTGCGCTTCCCACAATTGAATGTCCTCTCGAACACTTCTTTATGCATTTGATGCATTTCGTTAAATTTGAAGACGCGAGATGTAAGATCGACATCTAGGATTTTCAAGAGAATCAGTACACAGAGGTTCCCGACCAGAAACAATATATATTATATTTATATATAATATATATTGTCTTGCGTACAAAGGAATGACACCTCGAAGAGAGTATTCAATATCTCTGACAGGTGAAGTAACCTGAAAATTTTATCGTGACATTCTGTCCTAGGAGTTAAGGGAGAACAGCAATTACACGGAACGGCTCCAGATTCGGAACCTCTGTGTACTGATTCTCTTGAAAATCCTAGATGTCGATCTTACATCTCGCGTCTTCAAATGAATCAATGTAACGAACGGATGTATTCCCGGATAAATATTTCTTCACATTGTTCCATCCGTGAAAGCCTACGACTAGACATATATATATATATATATATATATATATATATATATATATATATATATATATATATTTGTTTTTAAGTTTTCGCGGGCACTAAATGTATTAGATGGTTTCCGGGAATTCATCCGCGTAGTTGATAACTGATCCCTGCCGGGATCAATGATAAAATGACGACGTTTCGGCAGAGTCACATCTGCCCTCTTCAGGTCGGTTCGCATAATTCTCGTAGCCTTCTAGAAGCGAAAGCAGTAGTCTAGACTACATTTTTTTTGTTTACAGATCTTCACGCAGTAACAGCAAATTATTATATCGAAAAGTTATACGGATGCAAAAATGTCATCACCTGAATCGAACAGCTTTTACTACCCTGTCAAAAACTAAATGGAAAAGGTAAGTTATAGCACCTATTTTCTAACATTTATCTCATTTGTGGACTTTAGGATTTTCTTTTGTTCAAAGTCTATGGGCAAAATGACATTTATAAACAACGGACGCAACTGCGTAGGTTCGTTGTTTTTCTAACTGTCTATATGATGTTAAAAGGAAATTAGTTCAGCATTTGAAATTTTGTTTGTCTTGTCTGACTGGAGTGGATTGGACTTGAACTAATAAAAGCTGGGCAAGAATGGATGGAAGGATTTTTGAGACGAAATAATTAATGCAAAATCTGAAGCTACCTCCGCGGTTTGTACTTAATTGACCTCAAGTTCAAGAGTTTCTCAGCTACATGGAAAACTGCTCGAATATGCTGACCTTGGGCAACATCTAATTTCTTAAAGTGCTGAAATAGGTCTATATACTTTACAACAAAAGATTTTATCACTAGTGGAAGGGAGCAGCTTTCGTTGCAGTCAGTACAGAACACATAAAATCAAATGTAAAAACATACAGACCTTCCAAAGTTACCGCTGGAAAACATCTTCAGTGAGTAACTTTTTCAGCAAGCAAACAACTTCTGGTCAGGTTTCCATTGCGGCACAATTTTACCTACACAGTTTCCGTGACGTGATAACGAAAGCTAAGATTCTAGTACCTAGCAAACAATAAGCCGACAATTCATCTTAGATTCTAGCATCAAATACCGATCAAAAAGTTGTTTTAATTCCTATTTCAGGTCAAAACAATTCATATGCTGCGAATACACAATATTCTTTGTCTTGTGATCTTGATAGCTCTATTGATGATATTGGTGAACAAGGAGAATGTAAATCCAAGACTCGGACTTTTCTCAAAACTCCTAGATGATAAAAAGGACTGTTCATATACTGCAATGTCCTTTGTTACTATCTAGAAGAACCAGGTCCTTAATTTGTAATACCTACATTGTTAATAATTGCAGTTTATACAAGTATATCATTTTGCCCACAGCGTATGAACAAACTAAATATTTAGTGATCTCAGTTTTTCTGTCACTTTTATCCTATACCCAAATGTTTGTTATTTTCAATTAATGAAGAATCAAAAATGGTCTACGATATTACCGTGCTATATATGACATAATAATGAACTTTCTCATTTTGTACATATTTGCCTATGCTATTTATATATTTGTACAAGTAAATTCAGAACCGTAATTGATTCCGAAATTCAATGACAGTTACGTTATTTAAAATGTGCAGTTAACTATTGCGTATGGTATTAAAATAAATTGTCAAGGAAGAAACTAGATCATCGACTTCTGGCGCAGTGGTGAGTAAAATAGTGAGTAAAACCGGAATGGCATGTAAGTAGCGTATTATTATTGACAATATGTAGGCGTTGAGGAATTTGAGTTATTTCCATTCCATCTCACGTTAGAAATTCTAAGGTTCATTATTTGTGCATGCTCTTTATTAAACACGACAATTTGCCATAAACGACCAATTCGTTAGGGTTCAGTGAAACTTATGTGAAAATACGGAAATAATTCTTGCCAAGAGAGCAAGACCAGTCAAACAAGCATTTTTGATTAGTCCTGTCTTTCTGCCTTCTAGGGCTCAGAGGATTTAAATAAACATTGCACAACTTTTGCCTTTTGAATGAATAGATTTTGAGAAAATTGAATTTATGTTATGGTGAATTTACACGCAAAATAATATTATTGATGTTTCTATGAGTACTATAAATGAAATTAAATGGTAACTTGCCAAAGTTGAGGTTCACAAAATAAAATTAGCATGTCCAGAGAATTAAACAACGTAATGTTCAGTTTTTTGGTTGTAGTTTCATGAAATTAGATCTAAATTTGCAATTTTTTTGATGATATATATAAATGAGAAACTATAGAAATGTCAGAGGTAATATTATAAGGGATGCGAATTTAAGAAAATAAATAAATAAATAAATTTTCAGACAAAAAATTGAGATAAAGAACAAGCAATTCTTCAGTTACTTAGTATCTTTTGAGAAAGCCAAATATGATTTTGGCGAAACGTCAAGTGAGTTTTCAACCAAATACAACAGACGAACCGATGTACACCGGAATAAATCATCAACCATATATTATAATAACAACAACACAACAACGTATTTAGAAAAAGTTACAAAAAACAAAATACAGGAATCACAAATAGATAATGAAATCAAGAAACAGTTGATACCATGTGGGAAGTAATTCAGGTGCCCAATACTCTACGGACTTCCAAAAATACACAAAGAAGGAGTCAACTCAACTCAAACTCACCAACTCAAAAACTGGAAAAATACTTAGCAAAGTTTATGCAGCCTAGATGTTAGGTATTAAGTATTCAACGAAGATATCCATGAAAGAAAATTTCCCAACCCACATCATAGAACTCGCCAGACACTGCCTAAACGACACATATTTTACATACACGTTATGGGTAAGATAAGTAGATGATATTTTCATCATCTGACTACATGGAGCAGCAGAATTGGAATATTTGTTGACATATATCAACACCTTACATCCTAAAATACAGTTCACCTTAGAATTAGAACAAGATAATCGTCTCCCATTCCTAGATGCTTTCGTTATCAAAACACCAAACAGGCAGTTTCAAGTTACAGTTTACAGAAAACCAACACACACCAATAGATACCTGAACGCCAGGTCACACCATTACCCGGCGCAGATTTAAGCCGTCGCCAACACCCTTATTTTAGATTAGCAGACCGTAACACCAAAAACGAAGAAATCGAAATCATAACAGAAGAGCTAAAGAAAAGCGGATACAAAAATCATACAGTAAAGCAAACAATAAACCGAAGCACACGTCAAGAAAACAACAAAGACATACAAACAAACAGCTATCCTACCTTATATTAGAGGTACTACTGACAGAATAGGACGACTACTGAGAAAATGCAACAAGAAGCCAATCTTCAAGCCTCACACGAACATGGCAAAGTCCTCGGTAACCCAAAAGAGAGAACTACAGAGTCGATAGTATATCTAGTAGAGACTGTCAAAAGTCATACGTGTGAAGTACTAATGCACGCATGTCCGTAAGAGCAGAGGTGCATAAACACATCCCGAATAAGTAGACGACATCGGCCTTATTCCAACACGAACTCAATATAGGACTTTAAATTGTGCTAGGAAATCCCCAACGTAGAAAATCACTGAAATAGGCTAATACTGGAAGCGATCGAAATTCAGAAAATCGGGGAATTAAATACAGGAGATACCCTCTAAACTTGCCAAAAACGTGGAAGGAACTTCTACAAAAATCCCACCATAAAACTCCTACCAATAAAACTAATCCTAATGAAAAACAAGCACAAGGGACAATAAACAACGCGACGGGTGGTCACAACCCAAGGTAAAGCAATAAACACCACTAATGACACCGCATCTGAACAGCGATCATACAGTTTGCGATCTCGAATGTAGGTATAAATACAAAGGCCACTCTCTAAATTACTTCATTGTTTTCAGATTTTCAGCTTTGAAAATTCCAAATGAGATTTTGGCGAAACGTCAGTTAAAATGTTCTTTTCAGAGCACAAACCAAGAACCGCAAGTACACCGAATACAACATAGAAAATCATATATATATATATATATATATATATATATATATATATATGATTTACAAATTTGAAATATTTTTAATATATTCTCGAACGCTGCTGTTACCGACCTGTAGAATACCTTCCAGTATGAAGAATAAGAGGTTTTGGTCGACTACACACGTTGTATTGTAGGACCTCACCGCACTGTCGACAGAATACGCCTGAGTATGTATAGCCTTGTCTCTGTTGCGCCTTTTAATGATTTGTTGTGTGGGACGAGTGAAAAGTAGTATGTACAATAAAGAGAATCATATTTTGTACCAAGTGTGTCTTATGCAAAATCAAATTCACCACAATAACAAATCAAGTTTCGTTATTTATGAACTCACAGCCATGCGGAGCAATAATGCTTTAGTTGAGGGGAAATAATTTGAATTTTTTTTCGGAAGATCGCTTCTGGCATGTGCAGCCGGTTGCTGGTTTTGCATTGATATCTTTACGGCATGGACCACATAATGCAGTTCATTAGCAGCTGCTATCATTAGTTCTTCCAGTAGTTAATACTACTGCCACCTAAAAATGAGTCGAATATTGTACATTTAGCAGTTAGTCGACAAAAAGATAGTTACATTTTTAGTTTTGGAGTTTTGTTCGAAATTAAGTAGTAATTTGTTTACTTGTTGAATAAAAGCGCTTTTTGAATTGCATTTCTTGCATATTATCTTTTTAACTTGTTGGGACAGGTTATTTATCTAATATCAAAATCCCATCTTTTATTAGGACGTTTTTATCCCCTGGCATACCACAGGGTAAGTTTTGTTGCCCATCTTTATCTTGTTAAATGTTCTGCCCATTGCCACTTCGGATTTTTCTTTGTGGATGTCATCCATTACGTTGGTTTTATTTCTTATCCAATCTATTCTATTTTCTCTCTCCTTGTTGTTTAGATCCCTTGATAGACCTTTTTGAAACTTGAAGTTTTCGAGTATTGTCGTTTAGGATCCAGGTAGAACATCTTTGAGATGGACTGGCATTGTAGACTTGAAGACTAATAAATCCGTGTAAATTGCCAACTCAACATACAGGAAAAACCTGGGGAATGAAGATGTTGACCAAAATCGACGAGACTATTGAGTGAATCCATTGGACAGAGAAACGAAAGATGAACCTCACTAATTAAGACGGCACCAAATGAGTTTTACTCATCTGGAGAGTCGCACTGACAGGACGTTATATATCAAACAAGACTCCAATAGCACAACGGAATATTGAGAACATAAGCTTCTTGCCAAAGAGCGAGAGCCGAAATGAGCACTCCAATAAGAAGACACCACTAATTTCGACAGACCGCATAAAGGGAAAGACACTTAGTATTGATGACTCAGTTTTCACAAGAGTTACAGAGTGACAACAGTAATGTTTAGAAGATGAGTGCAACATCACCGAAACTTCAAGAAGCTGTCTTTTTTTAAGCCAACCAACATACACGAGACATTCGAGAACTTTCACAAACATTTTATACTCGTGAGAATATTACATATATATACATAATATTTAACCGAATGCTTGTTTCCCTGTGTAACACCTCCATTTCAGCCTCAGTGTCAAATATTTTACCTATCGTGTTGAACTATTCATTAAAAAAAATAGAAATGAACGATTACTTCACGTACATAGATCGAAGAGTTTATCAGCTGGTATACATGTGGCGCCTTGTTTCCCAACCCACGCGGTTTCCCTATGCAACGCCATCGTCAGCGCCTAAAGACATTTTGCAGTTCGTTCGTTCATTTTATTACAGTATTCACAAATGATCAGTTGAGTCTTTATACAACGTTTAGATTTTAGTAAATGTTGCCGAATTATTGCAGCAACAGCGGTTTCGTTCACATACGTTCGAAAATTTCCAAGAAGATTGTTTTTGATAATTTTCAATTAACATTGACAATATATGTTCTAAAAAGTAATTAGTTAGGCTTAGTTACAACAGTTTCCATATGTTTCTGGCTTTTTTGTACGGCACTAATAACTGAAGAAGCTCTGCACCTGCAAAATTACTAACTCATAATAAATGAATAGTAAAGGATATAGTAACAAATGCAGTTGTATAGTACTTTAATACTTTTCTTGGACCCTGATTTTGTGTAAGTGAACAGTTGTTTTAAATCATTTGTTCTCTTACACAATGTCAAGTCATCTGATCATTAAATTTATATCACATTACATCATCGTCGTATTAGTTTAGTTGACAATTCTATTTTGTGTAATAGTATAAAACATTAAAAAATATATATATAACCGACTTCTACCTATAACTAAAAAGCTAAAAATAATTATAACAAAATACAACTCTAGCAAATAAATAACACATTCAATGTTGTTAGGTACCTAACCAGGAAGTAAAAAATGTAAACATTAAAAGGTGCTCATTCTGTACAAATTAATTACCTACCAATCTAGTATATTTTCAAGCAGGTGTTAAGCAAATCTAAAATCCTTCATTGTGTACTTATCTACTAATTCATCAAACTTGATTGTTGCTTGGCACCGACTTCAAAAATATACTATATTGGTAGGTAATTAATTTGTACAGAATGAGCACCTTTTAATGTTTATATTTTTTAGTTCCTGGGTAGGTACCTAACAACATTGAATGTGGTATTTATTTACTAGAGTTGTATTTTGCTATAATTATTTTTAGCTTTTTAGTTATAGGTAGAAGTCGGTTATATTTTTTTAAATGTTTTATTTTCAACTTTTTAGTTTTTTTGAACTCAGGTAGTTTTCATTCTTTATTTTTTATTTTGTATGTATAACCTTAATAGACAGAACCAGGTAACATCGAAAGCCTCAACATTACACAATGATACTTTCTCATTTAAATTGACAGGTAAATTTTTACGAACAAAATGTACTAGTACGCGTTGACTTAATAAGCCCAAAATATATTTATGTATAAATATAATTCAACTCTAGCATATATTTCAACCATCCTGTATATGATTGGCTTATGTTCACATCAAATAACAGTTTTTTAATCACCCTATATAATTTTAATTTCACATTTTTTCCAACATTTTTATACCACCAAACGTCCAGTCCACTCTATATTCCAACCATCCTGTATATACAGCTGCCTACGGACCACTATCATTCTGGTCCGTCCTATATTTCAATCTTCATATAAATGCAACTCCTTCTATCACTTTACTTTGTGATTTTGTTTGCTATAACTAAAAACCCTGTCTATAAACGCACCAAATAGCAGTTGAAAGTTTGACATGTGTTGTCACTGAATTTTCTATTTGGCCGGGAGAATGTGACAACCAAAAGCACCGTCTTCGCAAAATAGAAAAATTTGCATTTAAATAGGTATGTGCCTGGTATACAAACAAAACGAGCTTAGTACTCATTGATTTAAGGAGCCGAAAATACTATGCTTTACTACCTATATCCTTGAGATGTACATAGAAAATTTTCAAATTCGCAATTAAAACTTGCAGTGCCTAAAATTACCGCACTATTACGTTGGAATTAGAATATTTATGAGGAAATGTCCGTTATGTCATTTCGATGAAATTTTTGATAAGAAATTTGGAATTTTCGGCGATTTTCTACAAAACTGCAAGTTGCACGTCGCAGAAAAGTATATGAGATCACCTAAAGATCTTCCTTACTAGATTATGCGTTAAAAAACTATACACATCCATAAGGAGTTATCGAAGAATCGACTAAAATATTAGGGATATTGGTCGATTTCCATGCACGCATGTGTTCATTCACAAATTTTATCACTTTACCAATAGAATTCTTTTCCAAAATTTAAAGTTTCACCAATATTAAACAAGACCATATTCATTCAAAATGGTTCACCACACGAGAAGAAATCAGGTAAAATACATACAAAAAAAGCGAAAAATACGCGACGAATTGATAACATCCTCCTTTTTGGAAGTCGGTTAATAAAAAAATATAATTATATCCTTAAATATGATTTTTAAATTTCGTTCCAAAAAGGCCAGCGTTTTTATTGATAAATCCAAATGACAGGACGAACTGTGTTTTCCTTTTAGCATAATTCTTTTGAAATTCTACACAAATGAGGAAGATTCGCGGAACGTCAACGGCATGGTGGCGCCACTGCATACAAGAGTACAATGGCCGCCATATATACAAAATTCTTATGCAGGGCGGCCATTGTACCCCTGTATGCAGTGGCGCCATCATGCGATTGACGTGCCATGAATCTTCCTCATAGGCCAGCGAGTTTCTGATTAGAACCATAAAAAGGTATTTTCGAGAAACGACTGGAAACTTTTTCAGTATTGGGGGAAGAAGCCTGTGATCGTTTTTATATTGCTATCTTTGATTGTTTTTGGTACCCCCGTTTCATCAATTTTTTCTTGTAGCCGCCTTTTCAGCCTGTACTGAGGTAAATAGGTTCTTTCATAAACCTAATCATATGTCTCTAAAAAATCTGCAATTTTCATAAAATAACTAAGCAATGTTAGAAACGTTACAGCATGAATTATTCTTTTGTGTTGAGGTACCATCAGAGGTGTTCCAAGTTTTTGCAATATGTTCTTCATTTTTTCGATTGTTGGTATTTCTGTAGGCTATCGACAACATCTTCTTGTGTTTTTAGACACAGCTCCAATTCACGTCTAATGACTTGGATTTTCTTAAATCGTGTTTTTAGATTTCGTACATATTCCATAACATGCGGTTTTCGAACAAGCATTTTGAATTCTTCCATCGTTAGATAATCTAGCTGAGGATCTTCACTTTGCTTTATTTGACCATAAAAAGAACGAAGATCTCGCACGATATATTTTTTATAAGCATAAGCGATTCTTCTCAACCCACAAATGTGCATTTGATTTCTAGGCTCAAACATTTGTTTCTCAGAAATGCTAAATTGTTTGAATAATTGTCCATTGTATTTAAAATCATTCCATGTATCTGTTGGAATGTCTTTTGCTAATGTTGCTGTCATTCCATGATCAATAAATTCTTTTATTCTCGTGGATGTCTGACTGCATTTGTCGTCTTGTGTAACACTTTGCAAAATAATGATCAGTTGGTACTTATCTTTGAGAGATTTGGGATTGTGATTACTAGCCACTTATCCATATATATTTGATGTTTTTTCTGAATTGAAAAATTGTTTCCATCATACTTCTCACCACCTTCCAATTCAGTCCATCCAACCCGCAGGCTCTCTTTGGGACCGCCAATTTCATCAGATTCTTCTCCATCATCACATTCCTCAATTCTACCAGAGTCTTCCAAAGATTGCTATATGTTGGCTTGTCCTGCGAGAATGTTTTCGTTATCAAATTAAAGATGTCTCTGGTACCCACTGGTTGTTTATCTTCGAGATGAAGGACCTTCCCTACCACTGGATCTTGCTCACGTAGCTTCTGGAACTGACCACAGTGGGATTACCTCCGTTTCTCCAGGCTTCAATAGTATGTCTTGCTTTCTAAAATAAAAACAACTATCTATAGCTGTTTTCTTGTGAAATTGATCCTCAAACATAGACAATTTGTTAAGCTTTTTTCAAATGACCTTCACGGTTGTACTTACTTGATTTTCTAGAACTAGATCTGAAAACCTAAATAGGTATTTAATTTTTAGAGAAGTGACTGTTCCAGTCATACCTAAAATTTGTTGATTGTTAACATTCAACGAAATCCTATGTCGGAATTTTATCGATATTAAATTTTTAGTTTCCTTGTCATTCAGACAAAAAAAATACTGAAAAAGTTTCCAGTGGTTTCTAGAAAATGACTTCAACAATAAGCACAGACCCTATTAAAAAAAAAAACAAGAAATTAAACTAAACATATTATTCAATTCAACCATGAAAAATACATGAAAAAGTAATTTGCAAAAGTTCTTCAACATAGGCGTTTCTTTTATTTATTTACAACATAGATGGTGAGAGGAACTTAAAATAAATGCATTTATACACGTATGAACATAAAATCATGAAGATTAATAATTTGGATAGCAATACCATTATGTTTTGTTACTTTTCTTTCAATTTTTAATGCTGTTCAGTTTTTTCCCAAAATCACAGGTAATTAAAAATATTAATAGTAGTTCATCTATGAGGGCGACGCACAATTGTATATGGTTACGTCCCAATATTGGAGGAAACTTCATGGGTTCAAATTAAATTTTGAAAACCGACATTTACTTTCACTTTCTAGAACTTTATTTACACATAAAAATCCAATATTTACAACAGCTGATTTCGAAAATAATTCGGCGGTTGGTTTTCCTCATTTCTTGGAAGACAACTGGCAAACAAAAGGTTGTGTACCCCTCAGAATTGACTGTTCTGCGTTGTTCTAGTGCTACGGTTGCGACATGTCCAGTTTTTTTTGGAAATGCTTCGTGCGCGAACAACTTTTGTTGGATTCGGCTCATCTTGAAACACCCATACAGTCGACTGCTGTTTACTTTCGGGCTCATACGCGTAAATCCACGATTCATCACGTGTCACTATGTCACAAACGTGTTTTGAAGCACCGCGATCGTATTTTTTGAGCTTTTCTTTCGACCAATCGACACGAGCCTTTTTTTGAACGCAATATTGAATGTATGCTGTCCCACTAATGTGTAAGGTTGACTCAATCTCACGATAGGTCACATGACGATCTTGCAATATCAGTTCGCGCACAGCATCAATGGTTTCCGGAACAACAACTGTTTTTGGACGACCTTCACGAAATTCGTCTTGGAGTGAACTACGACCTCGATTGAATTCACCATACCATCGATAACCAGTGGTCCTTGATGGAGTTTCATCGCCAAAAATTAAATTAAGTTCATCCATGCACTCTTGCTGAAATAATCGCACGAAAATGTTTACGATTTAATTCTATTTTAAGTTACTGTAAAAAACAGATAGGGCTCGTATGTCAAAACGGCTGAGTATGTATAAACTCAAAAATGTCAAACTTTACGATAGAGCTGTCAGTTGTCAGATTGCGACACTAGGGTTGTCCAATCCCGAAATATAAAAGGCAGCCCTCGTACATAGCGAAAAGCTTTTAAATCCCATAATAATAGAATATTCCGAAGTTCTTTAATGAAAACAAAGCAAGACTATAAAATATCTTTAAATATACAATGCGCCGTAGCGAAATCCTATTATGCTGCTAAATTTGCCCGCATTTGATAAATAAATATTGCTCAAACGGTAGGTAATATTTATTGCGGCTTGATAAACAGTTTACCAAAATGGAAATAACTTCCAGCTACTGAATCGCAGAACTCCCGTACGTGGCACCTTTTCCCACGGAGATATTCAAGAGAAAACGGCCTACAGCTAATCTTCAACTTCAACAAGAGCAGTTTAAATGGCCATTTACTCAAAATAAATCAAACGTATACGTAATTGTGAGGGCGCTATTAAGCTGGAAAGTTTTGATGAGAATTTTTTCCTATTTTTTGTGCCAGCACCGAACCGTTACTGACTGTCGTCGACAAATGAGATATTCTACAGCAATACGCGGATGAAGAAGGCGTGCTGTCAAAGTAATTGAGATTTATATGTGGAAAAGCTCTTCCTGATACAACAATTCATTTCATCTCACAGCAATACTTTAACAAGTACTCAAGGAGTTTTATGTAATTATTAGAGATATCAAAATGAAATTTGGAAGGTGGATACTGCAATACCTAAATTGCCTATTTGTTTCCAAGTTTTTTTACAATTTGGAACTTCCTGTTGTACCGGAAGTAAAATTTTCAAATTTGCAAACAAATACCCTGTACAGTATTTTAGTTTTTGATGAAACATTTTATTGCAAATACAAAAATATCGGGTTTGATATTGTTTACTTCAATACCTACCGAGATATTAACAGAAAAGTAATTAAGGAAAGGAAAAATATCTAATATCCATTAAAGAAATACATAATCATAATTATTAACTAAATCAAAGTGATTTTCAAAGCATTGAAACTTAACTTAACTAAACTTAATGTATTAGATGTTCAAACTGAGCACCGTTTATTTCTTGACAATAAGCAAGTCGGTTTTTAAATTCTCTAGTAACATTAGCTATTACTTCTGGTGTAATTCTCTGGATTCTTGCAGCTAATTCTTGCAAATTATTTGGTCTATCAACATAAACCTTAGACTTTAAGTAACCCCACAGAAAATAGTCTAGTGGATTAAGGTCGAGACTTCGTGCAGGCCATTCATAAGTACCCCTTCTTCCAATCCATCTGTGATGAAATGTCCTATCTAAATGATCTCGAACAATGCGAGCGTAATTGGGTGGTGTTCCATCCTGCTGAAACCAGATATTATTTGGTAATTGTCCATTTACCTCCAATGCCGGAATAACTTGTGTCTCCAAGAGCTGTAAATATCTATCTCCGTTTAGAGTTTCTTGTAGGAAGGAGGGTCCCACGATTCTGTTGTTATAAATGCCGGCCCAAACGTTCAATTTTTGGGGATATTGTGTATGAGCCTCTTGTACCCAATTAGGATTACTTTGCGATCAGTATCGGTAGTTATGTCGATTAACCGTACCATTTAAACAAAATGTAGCCTCGTCCGAAAACACCACATTTCTTATAAAATTATTATCACGGTTTCAAATATCCATCATCGTTTCACAAAATTCCAAACGTCTGTCGAAATCGTCTTCGGAGAGTTCTTGAACGAGGCGAATTTTGTATGGATGATATTTTTCTCGCCTTAATATTCTTCCTACTGAACGACGGCTAATTCCATGCATATTGGTGAGGTCGGTAGTGGATAAGTGAGGATTTTCTTCCAAAGATCTAGCAACATTTTGAGCTACACCTTCATTACTTTCACTTTTTAACCGTCCACTTTTTGGTAAATTGCTAACTGTTCCACTTGTGTCGTACCTTCGCAAAGTTTTCGTCAATATTGAACGGGATATTTGTGTATTCGGATGAACAATGTTAAAAAGGTCACAAAGTTCTTGATGCGTCCTTTTCCTCTCGCCATACCCAATCATCATTAATATTTCTATTCTTTCTCTTTCACTTAATTCGGTCATTTTATGATCAAATTAAAACAATACAATCTTGTTACGTTCAAATAAAAAAAACTAATAACTTATTTTGACAACTACTGTCACTTCTGCAATGAATTTCGTGGACTACTAAACTTGATTCAGATTTAATTTGCGCCTGATTTAAAGAAAAGCACGTGTATTCGACTATGGAACAAGCAGTGCTTTTGGCTGTGACGGTATAATGCCACCGATTGGCCAGTAGAAATACAAATCCTTACCGAGCGGTTTGTTTATATCGGGCGTAAATGAATTCTGAACCGACTTTAGCTACCATCGAATTTTTCCTTTCCGTAGTTACTTTTCTGTTAATATTTCGTTAGGTATTGAAGTAAACAATATCAAACCCAATATTTTTGTATTCGCAATAAAATGTTTCATCAGAACCTAAAATACTATACAGGGTGTTTCATTGCAAATTTTAAAATCGACATTACTTCCGGTAAAACAGGAAGTTCAAAATTGTAAAAAAATTTGGAAACAAATAGGCAATGTACTGCAGTATCCACCTTCCAAATTTCATTTTGATATCTCTAATAATTCCAGAAGATATTTAGTTGGTTCCACACATTTGCCCATCACTGTATTGATATCTATCTTTCTTGACCAGATTCCTGTAAAAACTAACTACTAATCTAATAGAAACTTATTAGACCTAACAAGCGAACGTTAACATTTAAAAATTGAATCAAAGTTCTGGAATATAAGAAAAATTAAAGATTCTGTTAACAGAAAGATCGCAAATTATAAAATTGAAATATGAAGTTATCATCAAGTACCTTTGCCTATGTCTAATATTTAACATAAGCAACAGCATGACTCCCAAGGAATAACTTTTGGCGGTAATCACACTTAGTAGATTTCCAAATTTCGGGATTTTGGGTAAGCAAAAGTGGAACATCACACCTTAATATGAATTCGGTTTGATAATGACACTGAGAAGAATACACATACATTAAACAGAACAAAAGAATAACACTGGCATAACACTGATCTATAAGGAAGGTGATAAAGAAGTTATCCAAAACTACACACTGATAAATCTCCTACTGATGACTTACTAAGTGTGTAGGAATATTGTAAAAAATGGGATACAAAGCATACTGACCTATAATTTACCACGACCAGAGGCAGGTCTTTGCAGTGGATTTAACACGATTTAGTCCATGGCTGTATTAATCACAGTAAGTGAAGCAGTTGATAAATTGACCATTGAAGTATTTGCCAAAATTTACACAGGAAAATTTAACATATATTGTGGATTTACAGTAGCAAAGGGAGGAGTGGCATTAGAAAGTTTTTTCAAGTCGGTTGGAGTTATGAGGGAACAAGCAGCCAAGATCTGCTGGTTAAGTAGCACAATAGAAAGCAAAAAACACAACGGAGTTGAAATCAAAGCAAGCAAGGGAGGCAATTATTAATTTGAATTTACGGAGATAAAGATAAGACTGCTATAAGAAGTACCCTAGCAATCTATAGATGCCACGTGATTAAGTTAAATCTTGTGAAACGAAAAACTCTATTTAAAAAGCTTGGATGAAGTTTCAAATAACTTTTAGCGAAAGCCTGCTCACAAAAATCATGTACTTAATCGATAGTGTTGAATTTGAATTCAAAAATAAAAAATTAAGTCTAAGTAATACTCATTTTTAACCGACTTCCAAAAAGGAGGAGGTTATCAATTCGTAGCGTATTTTTTTGTATTTATGTTACCTGATTTCTTCTCCTGTGGTGAACCGTTTTGGATGAATATGCTTTTGTTTAATAGAGTATATATCCGGATTGGTGAAACTTCAAATCTTGGAAAAGAATTCTCTTGGTAAAGCCCTGAAATTTGTGAATGAACACATGCGTGTATGGAAATCGACCGATATCCCTAACATATTGGTCGATTTTTCGAAAACTCCTTATGGATGTGTATAGTTTTTTAACGGAAGATCCCTATGTGATTTCATATACTTTTCTGCGACGTGCAACTTGCAGTTTTGCAGAAAATCGCTGAAAATTACAAAATTCTTATCAAAAATTTCATCGAAATGACATAAGGGACATTTCCTCATAAATATTTTAATTCCAACGTAATAGTGGTGGAATTTTAGGCACTGGAAGTTTTAATTGCGAATTTGAAAATTTTCTTTGTACATCTCAAGCATATAGGTAGTAGAGCATAGTATTTTCGGTTCCTTAAATCAATGAGTACCAAGCTCGTTTTGTTTGTATACCAGGCAAATACCTATTTAAATACAAATTTTTCCATTTTGCGAAGACGGTGCTTTTGGTTTTCACATTCTCCCGGCCTAATAGACAATTTAGTAACAACACATGTCAAACTCTAACATGCTATTGGTGCGTTTATACATAGGGTGTTTAGTTATAGCAAACAAAATCACAAAGTAAAGTGATAGATCATTTATATGATGACTGAAATATAGGACGGAGAATGGTTGGAATATAGGGTGGAGTGGGCGTTTGGTGGTATAAATTTGTTGAAAAAAATGTGGAATTAAAATTATATAGGGTAATTAAAAAACTGTTATATGATGTGGAAATACATGCTGGAGTTAAATTATATTTATACAGTGTGATTAAAAAAATATTTATTTTTTAGTCCATAAGAAGTTGCATAAAGTGTGGAGAGGAATTAATGTTACACCGGGCGATAATATAAAATGTTAAAAATGAAATAATTTATGGGGTAGCCCACAAGGAGTTATATACTATGGTTGAAATATAGGACGAATTTGACTCCGTAAATATTGGAGGGATTCTACTTCGTCCTATAGTTTACAGAAGGCAGCTAACAAATTTATGCTTGTCCGTGGGCAGTCGTATGTACAGGATAGTTGGTACATAGGGCGGAGTGGAATTATCTATATTTGTACACAGTTTTCAAAAAAAGTTGAAAAAAGGTTACATGGTGTGGTCCATAGGGCATAAATATATTTTGGGCTTATTAAGTCAACGCGTACTAGTACATTTTGTTGGTAAACATTTCGATGTCACCCGATTCTATCTATTAAGGTTATACATACAAAATAAAAAATAAACAATGAAAACTACCTGAGTTCAGAATAACTAAAAAGTTGAAAATAAAACATTTTTAAAAAAAATATAACTGACTTCCACCTATAACTAAAAAGCTAAAAATAATTATAACAAAATACAACTCTAGCAAATAAATAACACATTCAAAGTTGTTAGGTACCTACCCAGGAAGTAAAAAATATAAACATTAAAAGGTGTTTATTCTGTACAAAATAATTACCTACCAATCTAATATATATAAGTCGGTGCCAAGCAACAATCAAGTTTGATGAAGTGGTAGATAAATACGCAATGAAGGATTTTAGATTTGCTTGGCACCGACTTCAAAAATATATTAGATTGGTAGGTAATTAATTTGTACAGAATGAACACCTTTTAATGTTTACATTTTTTACTTCTTGGGTAAAACCTAACAACATTGAATGTGTTATTTATTTGCTAGAGTTGTATTTTGTTATAATTATTTTTAGCTTTTTAGTTATAGGTGGAAGTCTGTTATATATATATATATATATATATATATATATATATATATATATATTTAAATGTTTTATTGCGAAATGTACCAGGAAATTTATGTGTTTAAACTACCAGTGGTGCGTTCCCGCATTTGTTTAGTGTATTGTGTTCAATTTGATTGAATTACTTCATTGATTTTTAAACTTCTGCACCTTTTCTAAAACATTCCGTCGCGCTAATGCTAATTGTAAGTGTGTTTTTGCGTGTAAAATATAGACAGTATTGTGATTCGTTTTTTGGATCCCAAGCGATTAAGACGCTTGGGAGTTTCGTGCAATGTACTCCGAACTTTTCGGTGGCTTTGATTCCGTCTGAAGAGACGCCGCTTTTTGTTGTCTTTTGCGTTACGATCCGCGAGTTTTTAGCTCCATTCGTGACGACCGCTAAACCGCTTTCATTTTGTTTCTTGTGTGTTTACAAAAGCGCATCATTTGTTGTTAAACCCGCATTTTTTTGTATGTTCAATCAATGAACATTACGTCGCTATTTTTTGTGTAACGTGTTGTCCAGACGAAGCTCTAAGAAACTGTTCCTGTTCACGGGGCTAGCTCCGAAGAAGAAAGAACCACCAAGAAAACACCCTTTGCAGAGCTTCGACGTAAAAGGTTAGTGATTAACTTTTATTTGGTGAATTACTTAACGTGTTTATTGATTGTTCCGCTAAAGGTCCTTCGTCAATTATATACTTGCATTGAACCAGCATTGAACTAAAACCGCAACATCTATTTCATACATTTTTTTGAATATTAATCTCTATATGTAATGTTTATCGAAGACATTACATAACAACCAGGGTTTCATGGCAATCGTTTGAGCGGCATGACACGTCATAAAATATTACCAATATTCGATTGTAAAATGTCTAAATTTAAATATATATTTTAAAATCACTTCATTTTGACCAATCTTTGTAATAGATTGATTTAAGTGCATTTTGCAGCTTTCTTTACCAACACCGCCTGAAACTGTGAAACCAATGATACATTTACCCAGTTATCGCATTCCCTTTTACGCAATTTTCGTTCTTTGTTTCACAGTAATGATGGCTCGCTATCTTGGCCTCAATAGCGCTACCTGAAGACATATCAATCTAACATACGGTTTCATAAACATTTATGAGGGCTCTAAACGATTGAATAAACACTACATGCTCAACAGTAGCTTATTTGGCTGACATAATGAATGGCCTGCACAATTTCTAGAAGATGTTCACAAGAAATTCTCACGTTTTCTTTCTTCGGTTAAAACAAAGAAGGGTGTAGTCTATTTGAAGACGCCGAACCTCTTATGGAAGTTTCTATTTTCGCGGAAACATTAAAATCATCTTAACTCTAATAATAAATGTGGAAAAGCTGCATTGTCGAGGTGCAGCGCTTAAATTAAGGAAGAGTTTGTTTGATTTTTTAAGGTGTAAAAATCTGAATAAGGTATACATTACGACTTTCTTCGATGGAATTTAAAGCAAACAAATTTATTGCCTAACGATTTTAACATCATTAGTGACCTTAAGAACTAGTTGTGAATCAGAATTTACGGAGACTAAGTTTAAATATCCAAAATTTATTTAAAAATGTTTCCTTCGACTATATTTTAGATTACCATTTTTATATAACACAATTTTTTTAAGTTTTATTAAGGATATTTGTTTAGTTATTGCTTGCTACTTGGATTACATGAAAAAATGATGTTCAAGCTTTATTTCTCAGTCGTATTAACGTAATTTGCGACTTTAGGTTCAATCTGACGACCGTCAAATGTTCATTTCATTCCGTACTCAACAGAGTTCCTTGGAAAACAGATGAACCAGGACTAAGATTTTTTGTGTAGCTACTTTTGCTGTTCATGGTAAACGTTGTTTGTGTTGTGTCCATACAGAACAGCTATTGATGTTGACTTTATCTTCTCCAGAACTAAAGCTATGATTGTTTGTTGAGAGAGCAATTGATATTTGAACACATTTGTTGTTATTGTGTGAAAGTACATTTACAACTTGATGAACTCTCAATATATAAGTCGTGTTCTGACCATAAGCCCACTGATGAAAAATTATATGATATAATTTTGGCTCCTTGTTCCATTTAATTTTTCTCGTTCAATTTGATGGACAATAATTTAGATGACATCCCAGAGGCTTATTCTGAGGGCCTATACACCTCACAGAGCTCTGGTGGTTGGTCAAACATTAAATTTGGGATTTTTTTTCAGCAGAGTGGTAATATAAGCTACATAACCCATTTTTTCTCAGTGCCCAAATTTGCTCACAAAATGTCTTACGGTTTTTGTATTTTTTTCTCAGCTTCAGGACATTCCTTCAGCACTTCCTCTTCTCTTCAATTGACACCTTTAAAGCTTTTAGCTTATGAGTTCTGGTATTTTCTCTAATTTCGTCTAGTTGCTTTCAGTTCTTTATAAGATTGCTTCTATCCACCTTGGCTTCCAGATGTTCATTTACACTTATAATGACAGGTGTGACTCTGGCAAAACGTCTGCAACTTTCAAACAGGAATCAAACTAAGTACCGGATGTACTCCCTGATAAGCAATTATTCATATTTAAGTTGTTGTCGATAGAAAGTATTTGTGCACTTTCGCTGATTTGGTGTTATTCAAAAATATTTTCGTGATATATTAAGAGCAATTGGTGTCCAATTGTGGCGTTGAAGCTACTTTGGTTAAAGACTGGGATTGTGATTGAAACAAACTTTTTTTAAATCATTAACGATACCAGTTGTTCAAATGTATAATTTGCTTTTAAATACAAAAAAGTATGAAGACGCGAGATGTAAGACCGACATCTAGGATTTTCAAGAGAATCAGTACACAGAGGTTCCGAATTTGGAGCCGTTCCGTGTAATTGCTGTTCTCCCTTAACTTCTAGGACAGAATGTCACGATAAAATTTTTCAGGTTACTTCACCTGTCAGAAATATTGAATACTCTCTTCGAGGTGTCATTCCTTTGTACGCAAGACAATATATATTATATATAAATATAATATATATTGTTTCTGGTCGGGAAACTTCATCAGTTGCGCTTCCCACAATTGAATGTCCTCTCGAACACTTCTTTATGCATTTGATGCATTTCTTTAAATTTGAAGACGCGAGATGTAAGACCGACATCTAGGATTTTCAAGAGAATCAGTACACAGAGGTTCCGAATCTGGAGCCGTTCCGTGTAATTGCTGTTCTCCCTTAACTTCTAGGACAGAATGTCACGATAAAATTTTTCAGGTTACTTCACCTGTCAGAAATATTGAATACTCTATTCGAGGTGTCATTCCTTTGTACGCAATAGTATTCAATATCTCTGACAGGTGAAGTAACCTGAAAAATTTTATCGTGACATTCTGTCCTAGGAGTTAAGGGACACGGAACGGCTCCAGATTCGGAACCTCTGTGTACTGATTCTCTTGAAAATCCTAGATGTCGGTCTTACATCTCGCGTCTTCAAATTTAACGAAATGCATCAAATGCATAAAGAGGTGTTCGAGAGGACATTCAATTGTGGGAAGCGCAACTGATGAAGTTTCCCGACCAGAAACAATATATATTATATTTTTATATAGTCTTGCGTACAAAGGAATGACACCTCGAAGAGAGTATACAAAAAAGTAGCCGATTAACAATAATTTCTAATTTTCGATAATATGAGAATACCTACCTATTTCTTAAAATTGTTTCAATATATCGCTTTTTAACAGTGCTGACAAGCGTATTTATCCTATTGGAAAAATTTATTGCAGTCATTACTGTGTCGCTTTCAGCAGAAACAACTTTTTGGTTTTTTAACCGCTACAAATAGTATAAATAATTCCTTGTTGAAAACATTTTATTACACGCTAAGGAACTACTTATAACTAATGATTGTAATTATTTCATGTTATTGCACTTCGTGATCAGATATACCTTAGGAAATTGTACAAAGCAAATTACTCTATGCACGCACTGACGTTTCTTTGGTTTGAACTGAATTTCGTTATAAAGCTAAACCGAAAACATCTGATTGTGAGAAAATACGTAGCGAGATACTGTAAATGAGGGAAATACTGTCTACGGGTTGGTTAGTTATAAAGTAGTTATACAATGAGTATATTTCGAATAATTTGGTTGTAAATATTCCATTTTCATTCGTATTCTAAGTAATGATTTTTTTATAGAGCACTAAGCAATATATTGTTTCTAGGGGAGAAGCTTCATTAGTTGCACTTCCGGGAATCTAGGATTTTTAGGATAAAATGGGGACAAAGTTCGGGAAATCATTTTAAGTTGGCAAAAGTTCAGTTCAATCAGGTGATGTCTTTATATATCATTAATTATATCAAATGTTCAATGGAAGATGTGGCAATTTTGCTTGTCTTAAAACTGTTCTTTACATACATTAGCAGATTTTTGGTCATTTTTTTAAATATATGGCGTTCTATTAGAGCTTGCCATAGGCAAATTTCCTGCTTGTTTTCTAAGAAAGATAATGTTATAGGACTTCAGCAGGCGTTAAAGATCTATAATGTGATGTAATAAAGACGGTCGATGTGTTCTTAGGCAATCGTCAATTTTGCTTGGTTAGATAATTTTGTCGGTACTCCTTAGAACGCATGATTTACTTGTAAATAGCTTAATCATGTGAGATTACCTAAACAAAATGACGTACCGTAAAATCTTACACTGGTGAGTCACTTATAGATATATTAAGAAACAATAGTGAGAAAATGACCTAAGCGATCATTCTAACAACGGTTTGCCTGCAATAAAGACTTAATCACACCGGACGATGAATTATTAGGGTAAGCGAATTTTTTTTAAGATCTATAGGGTGTTAACGAAACATTTCAACACTTTGTAGCTCACCAACATGATCGCTTACCCTGTTTTTTAATCTTGTTGATATTTCTCAAAGACCTTTCCGTTCTTGCCGTGTGGAATATTACAAAAAGTATGACAAAACAAGATATTTTTGTATAAGGTGAAAAATTTAAAAATAAATGCTTTATTGTCCAACAATCTCCCATTTACAGGACAATTTAAAAATACAACATTGCGGTACTAACTATTTGATTCAGGGTACATGTAAAAATATCACAATAATTGCATATATTATTAAAATTATTGCACATAACATAAACTGGTGATTTCATCAAAATGTTTGTTCTGGCTCTTGGTGGTCTTAGAGCTAGATGTTTCCTTGAGTGAAACGTAGGTATATTAAAATTAATTTGATTTAACAATTCCGAACAGTCTACCATATTATTTACTAATTTAAACAAGAATACAACAGATGCAGAATTTATCCTTAATTGCAAAGAAGGCATCATTAGGTATATTCCTTTCTGGATATAATCCATCACTTTTGAGAACCAAATATTTCAGGAATTTTCTTTGGACCTTTTCGACACGTTTGTTGTGAATATCATAATATGGATGCCAAATTATACTTGCATATTCAACTTTAGAACGAACATACCCAAAATATAATGTTTTCAATGCGGAAATATTAGTAAACTCTCGGCAGTTTCTCAATATAAATCCATAAGACTTTAATGCTTCAGATGTTTTTACAGATATGTGCTCTAAAGGTTAATTTATCGTCAAAGATAACTAGTATTTCGCTCCAACAGTGTACCTTGAATCGAATAAGAAAATTTGATGGCTGACGTTTTTTGGGTATATGTCACTACTTTGCATTTTTTCACATTTAGATTTAGATTATTTCTATTAAACCAGTTTTCTATAGATACTAATTGGCTCTGAATATTATGACAATCATTTACACCTTCTATTGTAGAAAAGATCTTGAAGTCATCAGCGAAGCCTAACTTTTCTGTCGATATTGTATTACATAAATCGTTAATAAACAAAAGAAATACCAGAGGTCCTAAATTCGACCCTTGAGGAACTCCTGATTTAGCTAAGTATGAGTCCGATTTGAAGCCATTATAAGTCACGTAAATGTATCTGTCTGATAAGTAAGACTTGAGGAAATTTACTGCTTGGATAGAAAATCCAAAAGCTGATAGCTTGTTTAACAGAATTATATGATCAATTCTGTCAAATGCCTTACTGAGATCTGTATAGATCACGTCGACTTGTCTGTTGGTGTCCAGTGCTTCTGAGATATATTGAGTAATTGCTACCAGGTTGGTTGTTGTAGACCTTTTATCAATAAATCCGTGCTGATATGGAGATAGTTGATTGCGTACTAGTGGAAATATGCGATTATACAGTATGATTTCAAATAGCTTTGAGAAGTTTGACAGAATAGATATAGGTCTGTAGTTCTCTAATATATTTTTCTCACCATCCTTAAAAATGGGGCAAACCTTTGCTACTTTCTAGGCTTCAGGAAATTTATTGCACTTGAGACAGGCGTTATATAATTAAGAATGCATCTCACAAATTTGGCTCCACTGTATTTAGAAAGAAATTCTATTGTATTCTTTTAATAATTTAATAATTTCTTTCAATTCAATGAAAAAAAAAAATACTGGGTCTGTTAGACCGGTTAGTAGAAGTAGTAAGTTAGTTCTATTAAATCACTTGTTTATATTGGTATAAATCTAGTTAATAACAAGCTCAAATTAACATAATATATTTTTTAATACTAGAATATTACAGTAATTCTGTTGGTGTGTTACCCAACTTCCTTTATTAACTTGCGTTCAACACAAGTACTTAGCTGCCCACAACAAAATGTGAACAAAAAAATTCAATACGAACGCCAACCATAACCAATAAAAATAACAATGCCGAAATATGTCGAAATTGTCTTTAATTTCATAATATCTTTATTGAAGATAAAACCTGAATGTAAATCACGATATTGTCCCAAAAACACGAATAAAACTAAATCCCAGAAGATCGATTAAATTTATGTGTTATCGTGTGTAGTCTAGTCGAACTCCATGTTATTTTCCTTATATAGAATGTCTTCTCTCTCTTTACGATTTGATATTCATGAATCGGGTAATATGAACACGTACCAAGCCTACACAACTATTGATAAATAGGATCACCGCCAGAGTATCTTGTCCCGTCTGACGAAATTTAAAGCTTTATTAAAGCTTTGATTAGTTACTTTCATCTTAATGAAATTGTATCTCAAGTGAAACTAAAGACGGTGTTAACTCGAGACAAGGGACCCTTCATTATCAAATTTATTGCAAAACAACATCAAATATTTTACGTACATCCATCCGCTTTAAACTTATCTAGTTATCAGTAAAACATAATTCCAAAGAGTTGCCATTTTAGTTACAAATGAAGCTCCAATGATATACTATAACAACAGAATAAGGCTAATATCTTTGATTAATTTTTTGATTAATTCAGATAAAATACTTTTTAACCGACTTCCGTATTTTTTTTTCGCTTTTTTTGTATGTATGTTACCTGATTTCTTCTCCTGTAGTGCACCGTTTTGAATGAATATGGTCTTGTTTAATAGAGTATATTTCCGGATTGGAGAAACTTCAAATTTTGGAAAAGAATTCTATTGGTAAAGTGATAAAATTTGTGAATGAACACATGCGTGCATGAAAATCAACCAATATCCTTAACATTTTAGTCGATTTTTCGATAACTCCTTATGGATGTGTATAGTTTTTTAACGTTTAATCTATTAAGGAAGATCCTTAGGTGATCTCATATACTTTTCTGCGACGTGCAACTTGCAGTTTTGCAGAAAATCGCCGAAAATTTCAAAATTCTTATCAAAAATTTCATCGAAATGACATAACGGACATTTCCTCATAAATATTTTAATTCCAACGTAATAGTGCGGTAATTTTAGGCACTGAAAGTTTTAATTGGGAATTTGAAAATTTTCTATGTACATCTCAAGCATATAGGTAGTAAAGCATAGTATTTTCGGCTCCTTAAATCAATGAGTACCAACCTCGTTTTGTTTTTATAGCAGGCAAATACCTATTTAAATGCAAAATTTTCCATTTTGCCAATACAGTGCTTTTGGTTGTCACATTCTCCCGACCTAATAGAAAATTCAGTGACAACAAATGTCAAACTTTAAACTGCTATTTGGTGCGTTTATAGACATGGTGTTTAGTTATAGCAAACAAAATCACAAAGTAAAGTGATAGAAGGAGTTACATTTATATGATGATTGAAATATAGGACGGACTAGAATGATAGTGGTTCATAGACAGCCGTATATAGAGGATGGTTGGAACATAGGGTGGACTGGACGTTTGGTGGTATAAAAATATTGGAAAAAATGTGAAATTAAAATTATATAGGGTGATTAAAAAACCGTTATATGATGTGGACATAAGCAAATCATATACAGGATGGTTGAAATATATGCTGGAGTTGAATTATATTTATACAGTGTGATTTAAAAATTATTTCTTTTATAGCCCATAAGAAGTTGCATAAGTGTGGAGAGGAATTAATGTTACACAGGGCGATAATATAAATTGTTAAAAATGAAATAATTTATGGGGTAGCCCACAAGGAGTTATATACTATGGTTAAAATATAGGACGGATTTGACTCTGTAAATATGGGATGGATTCTACTCCGTCCTATAGTTTACAGAAGGCAGCTAACAAATTTATGCTTGTCTGTGGGCAGTCGTATGTAGAGGATGGTTGGTACATAGGTTGGAGTTGAATTATCATAGTTATACAGGGTTGTCAAAAAAAGTTGAAAAAAGCTTACATGGCGTAGTCCATAAGGCATAAATATATTTTGGGCTTATTAAGTCAACGCGTACTAGTACATTGTGTTCGTAAAGATTTACGTGTCAATTTAAATGAGAAAGTATCATTGTGTAATGTTGCTTTCGATGTTATCTGGATCTGTTTATTAAGGTTATACATACAAAATAAAAAATAAAGAATGAAAACTACCTGAGTTTAAAAAAACTAAAAAGTTGAAAATAAAACATTTTAAAAAAATATATAACCGACTTCTACCTATAACTAAAAAGCTAAAAATAATTATAACAAAATACAACTGTAGCAAATAAATAACAAATTCAATGTTGTTACGTACCTGTACTCAGGAAGTAAAAAATGTAAACATTAATGGTGCTCATTCTGTGCAAATTAATTACCTACCAATCTAGTATATTTTTGAAGTCGGTGCCAAGCAACAATCAAGTTTGATGAATTAGTAGATAAGTACGCAATGAAGGATTTTAGATTTGCTTTATTTATTTGCTAGAGTTGTATTTTGTTATAATTATTTTTAGCTTTTTAGTTATAGGTAAAAGTCGGTTATATATATATATATATATATATTTAAATGTTTTAGTATCTGCTTACTTTAGGGTGATAAATGTTTTATGCTTATTAAATATAAAATAATATTTGTATCAACACAATAACAACTGAAGATTTAGATGATCAAACATTAACTATTACCTTTGTTTTCTACCACTCACTTGAATAGATACGTTTAAAACGTGACTATAGTTTCAACACTATAGTCACGTTAGTTAGTGTTTAAACATTATGATTGACTATCTAAAATTAACGAATTCCGCCATCGAATTTTTTAAATATTTGGTTTTGAAAAAATCAACTGTTCTAGACTTTCGATATGATTTTCTTATAAACTAAGTTGTCTTTTGCTACAGTTGTGGCCATATCCTCATCATTGGAGTAATAGTTCTTTCCCTGAAGTCTCTTTTTGAGATCTGCGAATAGTAAAAAATCGATTGGTTTCAGATCTGGTGAATAAGAGGGTGTGGACGCAATTAAAACCCTAACCTGGTTGTTTTCTGCCCGTATGTTTGCACAGGAAAATACACTTCACTCCAGAATCTTAGTGATCATATTGCTTTTTAGAAATGTGTCCCAGTTTGTCGAAATATATCCATGCAAGCCGTATACTGCAACATCTACCCCTAATTTATGCAGAAGTTGTCGTTAATCTCCAAAGATACAACTTGGTGCTGTCAAGTAATATTCGCAGTAAAAATGGAGTGGAATTTCCTACAATTTGAAGGAATTTTCACTACTTGGCTAAAACAATTATCCTAGCGAATGCTTTTTAAACATTCTATTTGTCGAATTCAAATACTTCACAGAAAGAATCGGCATTGAGCTGAAAACGAAAGTTTAGTTCAACACAGTGCGTAATAATAATAGTTACTAATTCTCTCCTCTAGAAACTAATTATTTTCCCTAGCGTCCATAATATCTTCATCGTACGTAATGTCAATATAAATACACTTAATAGATAATGGGTAAACAGTTTCAACTTCGAAAACCTCTAATACTAGACCACTCCACTGTTATCCAAACATGCCAGTCAGTGTCATACACTTCAAGAAACATTATTCTTTTAATGCAGTTTGTCCGAGAATAAATTAAGTAAATTTGTTGACCGAATGCTTTAAACAATTAGCGATTGATTGCGTTCGTGGGAAAACAAATTCCCTGTTTTGTTTGATCTATTGGGAAAAATGTAAATATTTCTCAGTTCGCAATTATGCAAGGATTTCTCTCTTAAACTGGTATTTTCGATAGACCACATTACGTTTCGTTTGATTTGTTTATTTATGTTGATTCAGTAGAGGGTATTAATTGAAGTTAAAATAGTTGAATCATTGTTTTCTGAATGTTATTTGTGGCATCTTCTAGTTTATTTTAGATTTTCTTGGGAGTAATACCACATCAGAGTTCAAACTTGTGTATATTTTAAAACCAAACGTTTCAAAATCCTGTCGGATTTCGTTTTCAATGGATATTAATTTATAAAGTAAAATTGAAATATATGACAATTAATTTTGACAAATATGTTTACGTTACTATGGAAAAATTTCTTTGATTTTAAATATACAGGGTGCACAAGAAATTCCAAAGATCATTATAAATCAAAAAATTTCTTCAAGTTGGAAGAACTTGAAAAAATTGTCTTCAGAATTTATTTGTGGCGTTCCTAGGGACGACTTTCTTTTTAAGATAGTGCATTTGCCAAAAAATGCGATCAAAGAATTCTGATAATTCAGTGATCCCATTAAAGTCATAAGGGAAAACCTAGGAAAAACCTCATGAACTATCCCGATATAGGGTTGTTCAAAAGGATATGCCCATTGTTAATTTCATCTTTAATTATCGGCAACCAGACATGACTGAAATCTACGGAAGTAGAAGCGATGCAGTCGTTTTTATTTAACAGAATTAAGGCAGATTCTTTTAATTTTCGTTTTGTGCAGTGTTCTTCTTTGTGTAATATTGTTGTGTTTTGAAATTGTATTTTATGGCCTTGGTCCCAAGCATGTTCACAAATTTTTGATTTTTCGAACTGACGTTTCTTTATGTAATTTTGATGTTCATTTATTCGAACATTAAGAGGTCTAGAGGTTTCTCCAATATAAAACTTATTACATTCACAAGGAATCTTATAAATGCAATTTTTTGAGTTTTGCGTAGCGTTTTTTGGTTTTGTTTTTGTTATAATAGATTTAAGCGTATTTGTTGTTTTAAATGTAGTTTTGATGTTAAATTTGTTGCCTACTCTTCTCAATCTCTCTGACAGACCCTGTATATATGGTATTGTTGTTGTTATAATGTGGTTTTCCTGGTTGTCAGTATTATTAGGTGATGTCTGGTGTTGGTTGTCAGTTGTTTTGTGCTCAATTTTATTTAACTCTTTGTTAATAAATTTTTGAGGGTAATTGTTTGCAGTTAGAACATTTTGTATAAATGATTTTTCTTTGTTGAATTTAGTAGTATCTGAGCAGTTAGTCTTTGCTCTGTCATATAAAGATTTAATAACACCTCATTTTACCGTATTTGGATGGTTCGAGTTAAAATTGAGATATCTGTTAGTGTGAGTTGGTTTTCTGACATATTCATTATTTGGGAACAAAATCTAGAAAATTTACAGGAATTATTAACCGACATAAACAACAAAGAACCAACCATAAAATTTACATTAGAAATCGAACAAAATAACAAACTACCTTTTTTGGACATTTTAATAACAAAAACACAATCTTCATTTGAAACAGAAGTTTACAGAAAACCAACTCACACTAACAGATATCTCAATTTTAACTCGAACCATCCAAATACGGTAAAATGAGGTGTTATTAAATCTTTATATGACAGAGCAAAGACTAACTGCTCAGATACTACTAAATTCAACAAAGAAAAATCATTTATACAAAATGTTCTAACTGCAAACAATTACCCTCAAAAATTTATTAACAAAGAGTTAAATAAAATTGAGCACAAAACAACTGACAACCAACACCAGACATCACCTAATAATACTGACAACCAGGAAAACCACATTATAACAACAACAATACCATATATACAGGGTCTGTCAGAGAGATTGAGAAGAGTAGGCAACAAATTTAACATCAAAACTACATTTAAAACAACAAATACGCTTAAATCTATTATAACAAAAACAAAACCAAAAAACGCTACGCAAAACTCAAAAAATTGCATTTATAAGATTCCTTGTGAATGTAATAAGTCTTATATTGGAGAAACCTCTAGACCTCTTAATGTTCGAATAAATGAACATCAAAATTACATAAAGAAACGTCAGTTCGAAAAATCAAAAATTTGTGAACATGCTTGGGACCAAGGCCATAAAATACAATTTCAAAACACAACAATATTACACAAAGAAGAACACTGCACAAAACGAAAATTAAAAGAATCTGCCTTAATTCTGTTAAATAAAAACGACTGCATCGCTTCTACTTCCGTAGATTTCAGTCATGTCTGGTTGCCGATAATTAAAGATGAAATTAACAATGGGCATATCCTTTTGAACAACCCTATATCGGGATAGTTCATGAGGTTTTTCCTAGGTTTTCCCTTATGACTTTAATGGGATCACTGAATTATCAGAATTCTTTGATCGCATTTTTTGGCAAATGCACTATCTTAAAAAGAAAGTCGTCCCTAGGAACGCCACAAATAAATTCTGAAGACAATTTTTTCAAGTTCTTCCAACTTGAAGAAATTTTTTGATTTATAATGATCTTTGGAATTTCTTGTGCACCCTGTATATTTAAAATCAAAGAAATTTTTCCATAGTAACGTAAACATATTTGTCAAAATTAATTGTCATAT
This sequence comes from Octodonta nipae, assembly GCA_034190945.1. NCBI lineage: Eukaryota > Metazoa > Arthropoda > Insecta > Coleoptera > Chrysomelidae > Octodonta > Octodonta nipae. The sequence continues at coordinate 13,469,566 of CM067216.1, forward strand.
ATTTCAATTTTACTTTATAAATTTATATCCATTGAAAACGAAATCCGACAGGATTTTGAAACGTTTGGTTTTAAAATATACACAAGTTTGAACTCTGATGTGGTATTATTCCCAAGAAAATCTAAAATAAACTAGTTGAATCATGTTTGCCGAAAAGTAAAAAGGCAAGAGTTTATAAATTTAAAAAATGTGTCTTATTGAGACCAACGATGAATCAGATTTTTTTGATGTTAATGTCATACTCCCACCTCATATTACGGACTTTCTTTAATCTTTTATCACCTTCAGGGTACCATAGAACGATTATTGTCCTGCCCACTGCCATTTTAGACTGCCGGTGAAGTCTATTATCTAGATCCTGTTTCTTGTATCATATATTTTATTTCGCTCTCTCCTGATAATACCGGTCCTTTCTCTCTCCATTGTGATGGCAAAGTTACCTCTAAGCTGCGCAGAGGCGCATCTGCGCATTGCTGTTTTACGAAAGTTGCGCAGTCCTTTGAATTCTGCGCACAATAGATTTGGAACTGGGGAACCCCCCGTTTGCACACCTTTATATACGTTTTGCACATTTCTGCTCCCATATTCTTTAATACTTCGCAGTCATTGAAAAACTATGGGGAATATTGGTCGTGAGCAAATCTCAGATGGTTAAGATATACTCCACCTGCAGGTTTGTTTCAATCTGTCTTATTTTTATCTCTGTAATTCCAAATGTGTTATTGTAGTATGTGTATGGTTCTTAGAAAGTTCTAATATATTTTATACGAGTTGTTATTCCATCATTGATTGTCATTTTTCATATTCTCGGGCGCTAACTCCACTTCCTCCATTATAATTTTTAATTTCATTGTGTTATATTAGCCATTTAGACTCCGAAACCTTTGGAAGATTTGATATATGCAGACTTTTGTCAAGTGCGTTGTTATTTCCGAAAAGTTCACAAATACAAACTCTTTTATGTTATCCAAAAATAAAATGGTATAAATAAAAAATGATCTTTGGAGCTCTCTGTGATACTCTATGTATAAAAGACAATATTATCAATAAAACATTAAAAAATATATAACCGACTTCTACCTATAACTAAAAAGCTAAAAATAATTATAACAAAATGCAACTCAAGCAAATAAATAACACATTCAATGTTGTTAGGTACCTACTCAGGAAGTAAAAAATGTAAACATTAAAAGGTGCTCATTCTGTACAAATTAATTACCTACCAATCTAGTATATTTTTGAAGTCGGTGCCAAGCAACAATCAAGTTTGATGAATTAGTAGATAAGTACGCAATGATGGATTTTAGATTTGCTTGGAACCGACTTCAAAAATATACCAGATTGGTAGGTAATTAATTTGTACAGAATGAGCACCTTTTAATGTTTACATTTTTACTTCCTGGGTAGGTACCAACATTGAATGTGTTATTTATTTGCTAGAGTTGTATTTTGTTATAATTATTTTTAGTTTTTTATTTACAGGTACATGTCGGTTATATTTTTTTTAAATGTTTTATTTTCAACTTTTTAGTTTTTTTGAACTCAGGTAGTTTTTATTATTTATTTTTTATTTTGTATGTATAACCATAATAGACAGAACCAGGTAACATCGAAAGCCTCAACATTACACAATGATACTTTCTCATTTAAATTGACAGATAAATCTTTACGAACAAAATGTACTAGTACGCGTTGACTTAATAAGCCCAAAATATATTTATGCCTTATGGACTACGCCAGGTAACCTTTTTTCAACTTTTTTTGACAACCCTGTATAACTACAGATAATTCGACTCCAACCTATGTAACAACCATCCTGTACATACGACTGCCCACGGACAAGCATAAATTTGTTAGCTGCCTTGTGGGCTACCCCATAAAGTATTTCATTTTTAACATTTTATATTATCGTCCTGTGTAACATTAATTCCTCTCCACACTTTATGCAACTTCTTATGGGCTATAAAAGAAATTATTTTTTAATCACACTGTATAAATATAATTCAACTCCAGGATATATTTCAACCATCCTGTATATGATTTGCTTATGTCCACATCATATAACAGTTTTTTAATCACCCTATATAATTTTAATTTCCCATTTTTTCCAATATTTTTATACCACCAAACGTCCAGTCCACCCTATATTCCAACCATCCTGTATATACAGCTGCCTACGGACCACTATCATTCTAGTCCGTCCTATATTTCAATCTTCATATAAATGCAACTCCTTCTATCACTTTACCCTGCCTAAACTCACCACATAGAAGTTTAAAGTTTGATATGTGTTGTCACTGAATTTTCTATTAGGCCGGGAGAATGTGACAACCAAAAGCACCGTCTTCTCAAAATGGAAAAATTTGTATTTAAATAGGTATTTGCCTGTTATACAAACAAAACGAGCTTGGTACTCATTGATTTAAGGAACCGAAAATACTATGCTTTACTACCTATATGCTTGAGATGTACAAAGAAAATTTTCAAATTCCCAATTAAAACTTTCAGTGCCTAAAATTCCCGCACTATTACGTTGGAATTAAAATATTTATGAGGAAATGTCCCTTATGTCATTTCGATGAAATTTTTGATAAAAATTTTGTAATTTTCAGCGATTTTCTGCAAAACTGCAAGTTGCACGTCGCTGAAAAGTATATGAGATCACCTAGGGATCTTCCTTAATAGATTACACGTTAAAAAACTATACACATCCATAAGGAGTTTTCGAAAAATCGACCAATATGTTAGGGATGTCGGTCGATTTCCATGCACGCATGTGTTCATTCACAAATTTCAGGGCTTTACCAATAGAATTCTTTTCCAATATTTGAAGTTTCACCAATCCGGATATATATCCTATTAAACAAGAGCATATTCATCCAAAACGGTTCACCACAGGAGAAGAAATCAGGTAACATTGATACAAAAAAAATACGCTACGAATTGATAACCTCCTCCTTTTTGGAAGTCGGCTAAAAACGAGTATTACTTAGGCTCAATGTTTTTAATTTTAAATTCAAATTCAACACTATCGATTAAGTACATGATTTTGGTGAGCATGTTATCGCTCAAAAGTATTTGAAACTTTATCCAAGCTTTGTAAATAGAGTTTTTCGTCTCACAAGATTTAACTTGCCCACGTGACATCTATAAATTGCTTGGCTACTTCTTATAGCTCTTATCTTTATCTCCGTAAATTCAAAGTTAATAATTGCCTGCCTTGCTTGCTTTGATTTCAACTCCGTTGTATTTTTTGCTTTCTATTGTGCTACTTAACCAGCAGATCTTGGCTGCTTGTTCCCTCATAACTCCAACCGACTTGAAAAAACTTTCTAATGCCACTCCTCCCTTTGCTACTGTAAATCCACAATATATGTTAAATTTTCCTGTGTAAATTTTGGCAAATACTTCAATGGTCAATTTATCTACTGCTTCACTTACTGTGATTAATACAGTCATGGACTAAATCGTGTTAAATCCACAGCAAAGACCAGCCTCTGGTCGTGGTAAATTATATTCCTACACACATCAGTAGGAGACTTATCAGCGTGTAGTTTTGGATATCCTCTTTATCTCCTTCCTTATAGATCAGTGTTATGCCAGTGTTATTCTTTTGTTCTGTTTAATGTATGTGTATTCTTCTCAAACCGAATTCATATTAAGGTGTGATGCTTCCACTTTTGCTTACCCAAAATCCAGAAATTTGGAAATCTACTAAGTGTGATCACCGCCAAAAGTTATTCCTTGGGAGTCATGCTGTTGCTTATGGGAAATATATATATATATATATATATATATATATATATATATATTTTATATTATTTAAAACACAAGTCACTTTTTAAAAAAAATTGATTTAATTAATACACAAAACAATAGTTGAAAAATACAAAATATAAAGTTACTTGAATGAAATGAACTATCTTAATGAACGCCGTGGGATGGCAAGTCTCGCATTTATAACATTTACTTTGCTGAATTGCATTCCCACGGTTTCAACGAATTCAACGGATTCGAAGGAAGCTGTCAGCGAAATACGATACTTGATAACGTACACGTGCATAATATTCTCATCTAACAGCTCCCCTTTACAAAGAAAAGTTGAAGGTGTAACTTCAACTTTTGGTTTAAACCGGACAATTATTTTCGGTTTCGTCGGCGGGGTCTTCTATTACTGGTCGGAGTTTGGGAATCCATCTGGATAGGATTTTCTGGGGGTTTCCTGGACTGGAATCTGCTCCCTTAGATTTCTTTATTCTTTTAGCTACTTTGTAGAAGGTAAATGCAGCTGCCGCTGCTACGATGGTGCTTACGGTTGCATACGTAAACCAGGATATATTTTTGTTGACGAAGGGTTGGTTGATGAGGTCGTCTAGGTCTCTAGAATATTGATTCAGCTTGTTGTTGGCTACGCTGAGTTCTTCTAAGTTGAGATTATCTAATTTAAGGGGTTTAAGCTCTGGTATTGCTGGTTTTTGGGGGTGAGCATTGCAGCAGTTGTACGAAACTAAAACTGGGTGTGAATTGTCTGTAACTTTACCTATTTTCATGGGTTCGGCTTGAATTTTAGTAATTCCCACAAAGGCACTACAGTCTGTTTGTAGCCGAATGACTGAATTGGTTTTTAGCACGATAGTTTTTGAATCGATTCCCGCACAACTAAAAGTTACATGTATAGGTTCGGAAACGATCACTAACCACGAGTTCGATTCCAGTCTTTGGACGTTGTACCCTTCGGAAAACACTATGGCACTCTGGCAGTTTTCCGGGACGCTATGAATGTTCTTAAGGAGTTGAGCCTCACAGGGTGCATTTGATTCTATTGGGTAGGCATATAGTTCGCAGCACAGCTTTTGGTTCGGGGTTAATCGCTTGCATGAGCTTAAGTCTTTGATCGGTATGTACATTAGGGAGTCGTCGTTCCGCGCAATATATTTTTGTGTAAATGATAGGATATGGTGAAAACCAGTTCTATCGTCTAAAATTGGGATTGGGTATAGGTGGTAAGCGGTATATAGTTGCTGCTCAACGAGAGGGATTTTTAATATGAATATTAAATCGGAGCGAGTTTGAAAAGCCTCTAATTCTATTATTTCCAGATATTGGGCGACGCTTGAAAGGCGAACTGGCAACGGCAGATTATTCTTAACAAGATTCTGTGAGATTTCCTGTAAGGATGTTATCAAATGATCGGGTGAAATTATTGATGCATGAATTATTTTTAGTCTAGCAAAAGTTATTGAGTTTAAAATGTCATTAAGGTTATCTTCAAGAAATATATAACTTGCCATTAGGTTTTCGAAGATCTCGAGAAACGATTGTTTGGCTTCGATAACAGAAATGCTATCATTAAGGATGTGAATGGCTAAATCGATAGTATTTATATCTTCGTTAAATGTTTTCTCGTCAAGTTGTAATTTCTGAATGGTTTCATTGAAATTTTTGATAATTGAGGTTGTTACGCTCATTTGGTTCTTTAGAAGATTTTCTGTCTGTAGTTGTCCCTGGTTTAAGTCTATTAATGCTGTTGGTGAAGAATTCACCGTCGGCTGCATCTAAGTTTCCGGTAATTGCCTTAAATATTGTTCCTGCACCATCGATTATTCCTCGTTTAGTCCTCTTAGTGTCTATAAGTACTTCGGAAAACTTAGTTTTGATAGAATCGGAGATTTGGGTTAGAAGACTGATGTGGGTTTGTACATCAATGCGAAAAGCACCGGTATCGTGAAATTTATAGCCCGGAATAGGGTCAACAGTTTGTTCCAATGTCCTAAGGATTCGATTATTGTTCTCAAATGCTTGTTCAAGGGCTGTTAAGTTACGGTGAACTAATAACGTCCATTTGTAATTGGAGATTACAATTCGAGTTTCGTCGTGGTAGTAGATGCCAATAGTGTTGTTAATGGGTTTGATGTCTATCTGACATACCACTGATCCGAACAGCAGTAAGAGCCTGAAAAGGAAGTTAATTTTCAGAATATGGTTTTATCCGGTCGAAGTTAACTTTTGTTTGCTGGTTGGTTTTAAGGTTCTTAAGGGTGGCTGAATTAGTGTGGATTTCAATTATTTGAAATGGGCCATTGAATTTATTTTGTAGCTTGTCCTTTAGCTGTGATTCTTTTACATAAACTTTATCGCCGATTTTGTATTCCGGACGGTTTTCGGAAACATGTTGATCGTATCGCTCTTTTGCCTTCTGTTTCTGTAAATTTGTCTTTTCGCGGGCGATCTTATAATAACGAGAAATACGGTTATTGAGATCTCTAACGTACTTCGTTATTAGAGCTTGTTGATCATACAGGGTTTCAGGAGGCCTACTTGAAGTGTGTCCATATATGAGTTCGTATGGGGTAAACCCATGGGTCTTGTTAACTGAGTTGTTGTATGCGATAACCGCATAGGGTAAGATGTTGAAGGGGTGTTCGTTAGGGTTCTCCAGTTTATGTATTCTAATCATGTCTAGTAAAGTCGAGTGAAATCGTTCTAATGATCCGTTCGACTGTGGGTGTCCCACGCTAGAGTAGGAAATTTTTATGTTAAAAAGTTTGCATAAGTCTCTCATCAGTGTGTTATCGAATTCCCTGCCGTAGTCGCAGTGAATGCGAAGGGGAGTTCCGTAATGTTGGAAATACAAGAGTAAGATGTTAGCGACGGTTTTCGCGGATTTATCGCTTATCGGATAAGCTTGAGAGAATTTCGTAAGTTCGTCCCTAATGGTTAGTGCATAGTTTTTGGTAGGAACTTCCAGGATGTCTATGTTTATACGTTTGAAGGGTGTCCGTGGAGTTTCGGTAATAACTAGGGGGCTATCGATTTTTATGAAATTATCGACATCTTTGGTTAGTCCTTGCCAATTGTACTTTTCCTTGATTCTACGGATGGTTTCGTTTATGCCTCTATGTATATTACTTTTCCCGTTATGGAACTGATCGAGGATTATAGGTATCCGCTCCTTATCAATCGTTTGCACGATGTTCTGGCAAACTTTCCATTTGATATCCATTTCCGAAAAGATAAACGATAGTACCTCTAATATAGGTAGCTCTAAGTTGTTTTCAACGCAATAGATTTCATTTTCGGTGAACACATCTTTACTATTATATATAGATGCGAAGAGAATTTCATTAACTATATCGGGGTCGGAAGGAAGTGGGACGATATAATACCGTCTTTTTTTGACACTTTTACTCGCAAATACATTGACTTTTGGGGTGTGAAAGTCGGCGTTTTCCTCGAAAATGTCTTCGAGTATGTTGTGATGGAAATCTTTCATTAGGGAACCTTGGGGAAATACCAGGATGTTTTTGTTTTCCTTGTCAAGTAGTTGGCAATTGGACATTTGGATTTTGTCGTAATCTATAAGTGATATAGTTTGGTACCGTTCGACAAATGTTTTGAATTCCTCACAGATTTGTTGGATATTAGGGCTTTGTGGCTCGGGTTCTGAAGAGTCATTATCGGTTTCGTTAGTGGGGAGTACTTGGAAGGGTGTTAGGTGGTTACTCGATTGAAAAGATACATAATTGTTAAAGTGGTTTGCTTTGATGCGGGAAAGAGCATCTGCATTTTTATTTATTTTGCCAGGTTTGTATACGATTTCGTAATCGTACTCCTCGAGCTTGAGGCGCCAACGAGCTAATCGACTTCCGGGGTCTTTTATCGAAAACAGCCATGTTAATGGGCGGTGGTCGGTAACTAAAAGGAATTTTCGACCATAGATGATAGGTCTCCAATGTTTGACGGCCCAAACAATGGCTAGGAGTTCTCGCTCGATGGTTGAGTACCGCGTTTCGGCTTTGCAAAGAGTCCTAGAGGAGTATCCTATTGGTAGATCCTTGCCAATGGGTCCTTGTGACAGCACAGAGCCTATCGCAAAAGCGCTAGCGTCTGTGGTTATGACGAAAGGTTCATCGAAGTTGGGATAGATCAATATCGGTGTGGAAGTTAGTGCCTCTTTGAGTTCACTGAACGATTTGATGCATTCAGAGTTGAAATTGTACAGTACGTCTTTCTGGAGGAGTTTAGTCAATGGTTTTGATATTTTGGCGAAGTTCGGGATAAATCTCCTATAATAACCAGCAAGACCCAAAAATGATTTAATATCCTTGGGATTTTGCGGTTGCGGAAAGTTCACGATACATTCGACCTTTGACGGGTTTGGTTTAACGCCGTCTTTAGTTATTACGTGCCCTAGGTAAGCGACCTCCTTGCGGAGAAATTCGCATTTATCCGGTTGGATTTTGAGGTTTGCCTTCCTAAGTCTTTTAAAGACTTCCGTTAAGCGTGTAACATGTTCGTGTATAGTCGGAGAGTAGACGATTATATCGTCCATGTAGACAAGACAACGCTCGTTCTGAATACCTAGCAGAATGTTATCCATAACCCTTTGGAATGTAGAGGGCGCATTCTTTAACCCAAATGGCATACGAACGAATTCGTAATGGCCATTCTCGACTGAAAATCCAGTCTTAGGGATGTCCTCCTCTCGAATTTCTAGCTGGTGGAAACCGGATGCGAGGTCTAGGGTAGAAAAATATTGGCATTTTCCTAGCTGATCAAGTAAGTCAGAGATGTTCGGCAATGGATATTTGTCGCCTACGGTTAACTCGTTTAATTTGCGGTAGTCGATAACGACGCGCCACTTTTGTTTACCTGATGCATCGACCTTTTTGGGGACCACCCATACTGGCGAAGACCAAGGGGACGAAGAGTGCCTGATGATACCTTGGGCCAGCATTTTACCTATTTGGGATTTCACCTCGTTCTTGTGGATTTGGGGGTACCTATACGATTTTGTAAAAACGGGTTTTGCGTTGTTCGTATCGATAGCGTGTTTGACTTCGTTAGTGAATGTCAGAGCGTCTCCTTCAAGATAGAAGATATCTTGAAATTCTAGGCAGAGGTTAACAATCATCTCTCTTTCTTCGTCGTTAAGGTGTTCTGTCCTAATTTGCGATTGAACGATTTCGTTCCTGTCTAAATAGTCAGAGTCGGGGTAGTCTTGTGAGTTTAAGTTCAAAAGAAGATGCATTTGGTTCACTGGTTCTAACTGGATGTTCGAGAAATCTATAGTTTTGGGTATTGCATTAGCATTTATGATGGAGGTAAGGAATTCACCTTGCGAATTGACGTGTACAATAGCGTTGGGAATTCGTACTTTCTCGTTTTCTTGGGATTGTAAAATAGCATCGGTATTTGAAAGAATGCATTTAAGTTTAAAAATTTTCTCTGTACGTGCTTCGATAGTAATTAAGTTGAGGGGAGTTTGCGTGGGGGTTCGTGGTTCACAGCTGAGTGTTTTTAAAAATCCGTTATTGGAGTGGTCATTGTCTTCTACTTTGTGAAGGAGAATAGTTTTAAAATTTGTAATTAGTTGTTTAGATTTTAGGTCGACTACACACTCATAGTGTTCCAAAAAGTCTAGACCTAATATTCCGTCGAATTCGATATCCAAGTCGAAAATGAAGACTTTGTGTGGATTTCGTGGGGCAAACGGGATCAAAGTAGATTCTGAAATTTGGATCTTCTCGTGAGTGATACCTTGTATGGTAACTCTCTCGGGAAATCGTTGAGGGAAGTTTTTGACCGTATTTTTTTTAAAAATGGAAATGCCGGCTCCTGTATCGATCAGAAGTTTAAATTTTCCTGTAGCATCATTAATATAGTATAAATTTTTTGAGTTTACAGTTAGGAGGGGCCTTATAGAAATGTTTGTTCTTCGAGATTCAAGTTGGGATTGAAGTCGTCGAGGTTCATGTTCTGGATCTGAGTTTGTATGTTCGATATCTCGTTGTCTGGCGGTTTGTCTATGTTTATAGCTATTTGAAAATTTTGACCAGATATTTCTGCGTCAGAAGAGGGTTCAGAATATTTATATTCATAGTTTTCATAATTTTGATTTTGGGGGTAGCCCATGTAGTTATTTAGGGCTTGGGTGTCAGGATCAGAATAATCGTCTTGGCAATAATTAGATTCGTCAGGGTTGTCAAATTGGTCGTTTGTATAGTCATATGAATAGTTATATGTATCAGTTTGGTTGAGGTGGTGAGTTTTGGGTTGTTGATTTTTGTAGAAATTTGGATTTGGGGAAAAAGCGTTGCGAGGACCAGGATTTTGTCCACTTGTTGAGGGACGATTTTGCTGGGCGAAGTTTGGTCTAGTTTGGTTAGCATTTTGTTGAGGCGGGTTAGGGCGAAACTGTTGGTAATTGTTATTGTTAAAGTTTCTGTTTGGTTGTTGTTGTTGCTGTTGTCTCAGACGCGTTAGGCATTCGTTAAAAGTATGCCCTAAACGTTTACAAAATGAACATTGTTTGGACAAAGTTGCTGGGTTGGGTTTTTTTTGTTGTTGTTGTATTTGTTGATTACGGGTGTTGAGAAATTTCTGATTTTCTAGATGGCTTAGCTGAAGTTCCCTTTTTATTCGGGAAACTGCGGTTATGATATTTATCGGATCGCTTGCTCGTACAATCTGTCCTATTTTCGGTTCTAGGCCGGTTAGGAGGCTATTAAGAGCCATGGATTCTATAAGAGATATCTGTGCTTGTTTTTCTTTACCTGTTAAATTTTGTTTATTAATTGCCGCATACATTTTGGCTTCGTGAGTTTGGAGTCTGGCAGCAAAGGTAAGAGGTGATTCATTCGGTATCTGCCTCATTCGTTGCAGATCCTGGATTAATGAGGAAATATCTCTGGCATCACCAAAGTGGTTTTCTAGGAGCGATTTGATATCGTCCCAGGTAGGCGGGTTGCGTGAGTTAACAAGTTCGGCGGCACGGCCTCTTAACTTGTTTTTAATATGTAAGGTTAGTAACGTGGATTGGTTGTCAACAGCCATACTATATGCTGTCGTACATGAGCTGATAAACGTATTCAGGAAAATCGGGTTACCATCATATTCGGGGATAATAGAGAAAATCTCAGAGATCTTGTATGGTTCTACCGTTCCCTGGCGTGTTTCAGGCATGGTTACTTATAGTTATTTAGATATAAAATGAAATCGAGTCAACAGTTTTCACGTAAAATGTAAATGGAAAAAATAGTAGATTAAGGCGAGTAGTGAATATAATTTTAAATTACCTTCCGGAAGATACGAAATATGCAAGCATATATAAAGTGCAAATAAAATATCTGAATATGTATAGCAATGAAATCAGCAATGATAAAATTTAAATTTCAAATATCCCTTAAATAAATATCAAGTGTATTGGTAAATACAAAAGGCAACAATAATTGGTGATAGGTTCCGAAGTGGTTCGAAATTTGCTTTAAAGGTAAGGAAAATGTCTTATTAACTTTAAACGATTGAACTGATATTGCGATTTAAAAGTAAAAATGAAATAGCAACGTGGTCATTAAGTTTAAAACAATTATTGTACATACGTAAATGCTCTTGGCATGGACTGTTCTGCTCAGCGATGACTGGTTAGCTCACTGCGTGTTCCTGGTCAGCTATCTTACAGTTATGTCCTGGTCGGGAAGTCCTCGTTCACAAGAATTTAGGAATTGCCACGTTTAGTTAGTCTTCTTTCTTGATCCTTGTTCTAAACGTGTTGAACGAATCCTACTGACTGCGCCATTTTTATATTATTTAAAACACAAGTCACTTTTTAAAAAAAATTGATTTAATTAATACACAAAACAATAGTTGAAAAATACAAAATATAAAGTTACTTGAATGAAATGAACTATCTTAATGAACGCCGTGGGATGGCAAGTCTCGCATTTATAACATTTACTTTGCTGAATTGCATTCCCACGGTTTCAACGAATTCAACGGATTCGAAGAAAGCTGTCAGCGAAATACGATACTTGATAACGTACACGTGCATAATATTCTCATCTAACATATATATATATATATATATATATATATATATATATATATATATATATATATAGGAAACGAAAATACTATGTTTTACTACCTATATGCTTGAGATGTACAAAGAAAATTTTCAAATTCGCAATGAAAACTTCGAGTGTCTAAAATTCCCGCACTATTACGTTGGAATTAAAATATTTATGAGGAAATGTCCGTTATGTCAGTTCGATGAAATTTTTGATAAGAATTTTGTAATTTTTGTCGATTTTCTGCAAAACTGCAAGTTGCACGTCGCAGAAAAGTATATGAGATCACCTAAAGATCTTCCTTAATAGATTAAACGTTAAAAAACTATACACATCCATAAGGAGTTATCGAAAAATCGACTAAAATATTAGGGATATTGGTCGATTTCCATGCACGCATGTGTTCATTCATAAATTTTATCACTTTACCAATAGAATTCTTTTCCAAAATTTGAAGTTTCACCAATCCGTATATATACTCTATTAAACAAGAACATATTCATTCAAAACTGTGCACCACAGGAGAAGAAATCAGGTAACATACATACAAGAAAAAAGCGAAAAAAAAAACGCGACGAATTGATAACCTCCTCCTTTTTGGAAGTCGGTTAAAAATCACAAACATAGTAAAACTATTAGATTCATATTTGCATTAGCTACTAGTTCGAATACTACCTGAAATGCTTTAGATATTTTGAAGAGAAGGCAACGACGGTGTATCTTTCAGTTCCCTATGAAATATATTCTCAGACAAATTAACTCTCGGTTGTTTTCCTGCCACATTCAACATCTACTTAAAATTAAATACCTCCCCAGGTAGACGTAAAAAACCAAGATTCTCTGATAGGGTTATATAAATGAACATCGTGAAATAATCCCTTAACAAAATCCAAATGTCGAAGTTTAATTTAAAATTTGGATCTAGCAGGTAAAGTTAGATAATCTTTCTCTAACTAACGGTGTTGAATGGCCGAGCTGACAAGGAGGGCCTTATCTTGGTTATCAACATCGGCATGGTGAATTCATTAAAGGCACTTGTGACACCATTAGTCACTTAGCGTTCGCCATAGACTGTCTACAAATAGATAGACAAGCTGATTTACAATTGTTCATGTGGGGTAAAAGTGCATCCCTTTGTGTTGTGAACATTTTATTGGTATTCCACTTGTGTGACTGATAAATTATTGTTTATAGCGTTCTTTCGTTTAGGGTTTTACTTCAATGTTAAAAGTGCCGCACATTAATTATGGTAACATGTTTGGTTAACTCGCAACTGGTATAGTAATTTCAAAAACGGTTTATAACGTCAAATTTATTGTGAATAATATTTATTTAAATGAAATAAATAGACGTGAACTATTTTTGAAGTGAAAGTATTTTGTTTTCTGAATGATACTTGTGGCATATTTTTCAATGTCTAAGTGCTTCTTGGGAAATAACACCACAGTTTAAAGAAAATTGCTGTATATTCCAAACGTTTCGGAGTCTAGATCAGACCCCGTTGTCAATGGTTAAGAAACTACGGATTAAAAAGGCACAATTCTAAGATGTACATCTTAGAATTGTTTAAATCAGGCACAAATTAAATCTGAATCAAGTTTAGTAGTCCATGAAATTCATTGCAGAAGTGACAGTAGTTCTCAAAATAGGTTATTAGTTTTTTATATTTGAACGTAAAACGATTGTATTGTTTTAATATGATCGTAAAATGGCCGAATTAAGTGAAAGAGAAATAATAGAAATATTAATGATGAATGGGTATGGGGAGAGGAAAAGGACACATCAAGAAGTTTGTGACCTTTTTAACATTGTTCATCCGAATACACAAATATCCCGTTCAGTAGTGATGAAAACTTTGCGAAGGTACGACACAAGTGGAACAGTTAGCAATTTACCAAAAAGTGGACGGTTAAATAGTGGAATTAATGAAGGTGTAGCTCAAAATGTTGCTATATCTTTGGAAGAAAATCCTCACTTATCCATTACCGACTTCGCCAATATGCATGAAATTAGCCGTCGTTCAGTAGGAAGGATATTAAGGCGAGACAAATATCATCCATACAAAATGCGCCTCGTTCAAGAACTCTCCGAAGACGATTTCGACAGACGTTTGCAATTTTGTGAAACGATGATGGATATTTGTAACGGTGATAATAATTTTATAAGAAATGTAGTGTTTTCAGACGAGGCTACATTTTGTTTAAATGGTACGGTTAATCGACATAACTGCCGCTACTGGTCGCAAAGTAATCCTAATTGGGTACAAGAGGCTCTACACAACATCCCCAAAAATTGAACGTTTGGGCCGGCATTTATAATAACAGAATCGTGGGACTCTTCTTCCTACAAGAAACTTTAAACGGAGATAGGTATTTACAGCTCTTGAAGACACAAGTAATTCCGGCATTGGAGGGAAATGGACAATTACCAAATAATATCTGGTTTCAGCAGAATGGAGCACTACCCAATACGCTCGCATTGTTCGAGATCATTTAGATAGGACATTTCATCACAGATGGATTGGAAAAAGGGGTACTTATGAATGGCCTGCACGAAGTCCCGACCTTAATCCACTAGACTATTTTCTGTGGGGTTACTTAAAGTCTAAGGTTTATGTTGATAGACCAAATAATTTGCAAGAATTAGCTGCAAGAATAACTCAAGACATCCAGAAGTAATAGCTAATGTTACTAGAGAATTTAAAAACCGACTTGCTTATTGTCAAGAAGTAAACGGTGCTCAGTTTAGTTAAGTTAAGTTTCAATGTTTTGAAAATGAAATCTGAACCGAGTTTAGCTACCATCGAATTTTTCCTTTCCTTAGTTACTTTTCTGTTAATATCTCGGTAGGTATTGAAGTAACCAATATCAAACCCGATATTTTTTAATTCACAATGAAATGTTTCATCAGAAACTAAATACTATACAGGGTGTTTCATTGCAAATTTTTAAATCGACATTACTTCCGGTAAAACAGGAAGTTCAAAATTGTAAAAAAATTTGGAAACAAATAGGCAATGTACTGCAGTATCCACCTTCCAAATTTCATTTTGATATCTCTAATAATTCCAGAGATATTTGCTTGGTTCCATATATTTGCCCATCACTGTATAGAAAGTGTCCATAAATGGGAGTAAATAAAAAGCCATGGCTGACTTTGAATAACACTTTTTTGAAAATACTGCCTTGCTTCCCCCATGTGGTGCTGTTTTCCAATCTTCAGAAAACGTGTTCAGTAATTTAAAAACAGCCAAGGACTATGGTATACTAAAGCATACACTTGACATTTACAGATGGAGCTGTTTCGTATATGGTTAAACATATATCCATAGACTGAGTACTGTACAGTTTTTAATACGAGTTGATTTATTTGTCTTTGATTACCTGCTCCCTGTAGTGACTTCTATACTTTCGGAAAACTTTCGGTAAAAGGTAACATATTCAAGTCCTTATTAGTTACAGGAAAATTAAGATAAGTTAAAATTCTAGAGAACAGATGGAATATGTATTTTACTCATATGCAAAAGCTATTACACTAAATTTTGTTGTAGCAATTTGAGGGTTTTATTTTCAACTGGGCATAAAAATACTTTCTAAGAAATTCAGAGTCTCAAATTGTTCACATCTGTCTTTGCAGACTGGACACTCGTTTTAATCTACTAGGACAAGAAACATCCTTCTATCCAGCATGAAAAGATATAACAGAGTTGGACCAACTCTTTTAAGTAAATTGTTAGTTTCAGTTGCATGTGATGTGCTTTGTAAATAAAAGAACATCTTATTTTATTTCTGTAAAATGTTTAATGGATCCTGTAACAGCGTAGCAGTTCTTATAGCAGCGTATTCGTTTTTCCCTTTCCAAAGGTGAAGTGTAGCCAAGTTTCCGAATAACCTAAGGGCGAACAGTAAATTTGGCAGAGCCATTAGAATTTATCAAGGTATGAAAAAGAATGGGAAAAACTCAACAAGCTTAAATAAGCTTAAGGCTGTGTTTGGGTCTCGGCTTTGATATATAGCATAACAGGTCACTGAATGGTCTTTTTATATATCCACACCGGATCCTTTTTATTTATTTGTCCTCTTCGAGTTAAGGGAAAAGTTTTTATTAATATGGATCAGTTTACAACTTTTTCCGTTGCTACAGTCCCCGATAAAATTTCCTCATTTTAAGTGAAATCCGGACAATTTTTCCGGCATAAATTTTACGAAAAGTAATTTGAACTTGAGTTCGGCTTGATTAAATCGACGAATATCTCTTGAAAAATATATCACGCTCAAGTTTCCTGCGGTGCGAGTAATTGAGCTAACGGCTGATGTAATTTTTCGGAATATACATCTCTCCAAGAGTCACATTCATTTCGAGGGACTCAATGAGTGGGAAAGAAATGGCCAATTTGACAAAAACCAATAACCTGACGCGAAGTTAAATCGCTTTAACTTAGAATAAGTAGCCTGTTGTGCTCATTTGAAGCTTGAATGGATCGGCAGGACGAGTTGGCATTGAAAATGGTATATTTTTCAACAAATTGCTACTAACTACTCATTACGGTATCAATCCAAAGAAAATGTTATAGTAAGATAGATAGAGCGGGATAGGGATGTCGGAAAAATATCGATATATCGATATCTTTTGTCTTTTATATCGATACTTTTAGACGATATAATTTTATTCGATATATCGATATCAAAACCAAGTATCGAAAACGTATAAAACGAATCAAAAACGATATTTTTCCGTATGTTTGTTCCGTGCTATATAAAATAAACACTGTTATATTTATGTTTCATGACATGCAGAACCATCTTTTTAGGTGGTGATTTGTGCCACAGACCCACAGAATCACATACAAATTATTCTTTGCACAAGTTTTGGCTTGCAGTTGTTTGGCTTTGATTTTCTACGATATTAAAATATTAACGTTCTTTTCTGTTTTTGAATTTGTAGCGTACGGTTGTATTCAATTTCTCCAGGCGTGATTTGTAGCCATTTTTGTTTGTGCGTTTAAGTTGAACTTTGTGTTAAAAAACTTTCTCTTTTGTAAACTGTTTAAGCAACCATTTTTGTATAACCATGTCTAGTGTTGTCTGGAAATTTTAAAAAAAGTAAATCAGGACACTGTGTCGTGTAACCTTTGCGGAAATAAATAAAATAAAAAATAAATTGAAAAATAACTGACTGGATAAATTTACCGGCAATCAAAATAGGGGAGTTGGTTCATAACAAAATAATTGAAATATGAAAAAAATAAAGATGAAGGAAGATGCAGAGTTAATGTAGGAATAAAGACAAATAATTTCTAAACTGCCATTTCTTTGAAGTAACTGCTGCTGTTTTTATATCCCATTACTACTAATGAATGAAATAAAATGTTTGTACAATTGAAAAATAACCCCATTTATTTATTGAAACATTGAAACTTTAAATATATACTGTAGTTCTTTAATAACTGTTTTTATCCTGGTCAATGTCCTAGTCACCTTAAGTTAGAAAAAATACTGCTGTAAAAACTTGTAGAAATATAAAAAAATAAAATTTTGATACTGATATAGAAAAGAGATACTCAGTAATTGTATGATTTGACTTGAGCAAGATTGAACTGGTTGCAGAATTTTTTCTTGACTTGTTGGACAATACTTTTGATACAATGATACATTTAGAATATTATTTTGGTATATCTATAAGTCATATACTTAATCTATTAAAAACAATCTTAATAATAGAAAACAATTGGTAAGGTTAAATGATACTAAAACTATTATGTTTAATATACATAAATGATATATTAAAGTTAATAGTGCTACAATATTTTCACTTGCTGATTAAACTTTAGAAATATACCGCAATAAATCATTGAAAGACATCAAATATCAATGAAATTATTTATGAAAATAATATATTAGGCTGACTATGTATCAATATATTGTCAAACAAGTTGATATACATGATCTGTGTACACAAATATTAGTAGAAATCTTTCAAATATAATTAATTTATTACATTTATGCTATGTGTTGCCTAACTGCTTGAAGTTAAAATAAATTTTAAATATGCTGATAACGCATTATTAAAAAAATTCTAAAAAAGGGGAGGTATATATGAGAGTGTATAAATTATCACTAGAACGACAATCTAAATTTTCAGAAAATACAAGAAGTAGTAGTATATAGTTAATTTAACAATATATTTCTACCTTAAGCTGTAAAAAAAGTTAGTCTCAAAATAAAATATTTTTAAATTTTGTAATCCGGTGTACCTACCATCTATCTATAAATTGTTTGCATATAACTCTATCATATAAACTGGTTAAACAAATTAATAGTATATATATATATATATATATATATATATATATATATATATATATATATATATATCTACTGTTCTAAAATATTACCGATATATCAATATCGATATTGATATTTTTTAAAAATATCGATACAATATATATCGATACTTTTTAACAATTCCGACATCCCTAGAGCGGGATTTTGCTCGTGATCCTGAAAATGAACAGAATGTATCGTATTAAGTTCAATTCCTGAACTACATCACGTTTCTAGGCAGGCGTCAGTGGAAGTGATAACCGAGGATGAAAATTGTATTTTTTCCAAAATTGTCTGCATACAAGATTGTGAGATATTTAAGCAAATTCCCGAGAGGCGTCTGCCTAGAGCGTTACCATAAAGCTGGCGGACAGGGATCAACTTGTCAAAAATAATGGTGAGCTTCGTCATTAAGTAAAAAGGACGCCATTTCCACCATTTTTGCTTATACAAAATAAATCATAATCCAAAAGGACATGCAGCTAAATGACATAAATATACACAATTTTTTTAAATGCGAAGCCACAATTTTTAATAAGGATTCGGAAAGAGCGGAAAATTTCATGTCCTAATATGACATTGACCATGACCTTGAACTTGATCTTCCGGGTGATTCCGAGATCAAAGTTAGCTAACCACGCCTGGACCAAACACCACAACATCAACTGGAACCAGGCCAGGGTAATTCACAAGGAGGAGCATTGGTATAAAAGAAAATTTATACAGACAGCATATATAATCTCGAATGAGCATATAATTAGCGAACCCAGCCTCCAAATTAAAAATATTTGGAAACCCCTTCTTCGGCCACTGTCGCTACACATCACCGACAACCAATCGCCAGATACGACGACGGTGATTGGACCGGATGAGACCCAATGACCATGACCGGCGACGCATGACCGATTAAAGGTATAAATACCAGGGATAAACTGAAATTCCCATCATTCACCTGATGACGATAGCAGATACAAAGCTATTGAAACGTTGTGAGATCAACCTTTTCAAGACGATGGAAGTCCAAGGAAACTTCGGAGGAACGAGGGACACTGTCTACCAGATTCAGACTAACATAGATATGATAATGTCTAGGAAAATACCAGGTTCCAAATAATTGGAAGTCTGGACATTCGAGGTCATTGGCGCGATTCGAGTATAGGCAAGGGGATTGAAAAACCAGTGATCAAAGGCATAATCCTGGTTAGAATTGTTTTTAACATGCGTGAATAAAATTCAACAGTTTAATAAGTTTAAAATTGTACATCCGTAAACATAAATTGTTTAATTTTTTTTCTCGTCTAATTCCTACATTTATTTCAGCCATCATCTTGAGTTTAGGATAAAAGTCGGTGCCTACAGAGACAGTGAATAGTGATGCAATTCAAATCATTCTGGATTCAGTGACTCATATGAGGTATGTTTTTTTCTATCATTATTTAAAACAATATATAAAGCTGTGTGATGTTGACGCTGTAAAACTGCATACTCGTATTTTTTTAGATGGCCGTTAATTTTCACATTCGTACAGATTTTCATTTAACCGCTTTTACCCATTCAACTGTAACGTTTTGTCCTTCCATCCACAGTTCTTCAACGATAGTCTGTAATACAATATTTGTTCTGCACTCTTTACACAGACATCCAATGTTTAAATAGAAAATTACGGAAAATTGTAGAGCAATTATTTAAATAAAAGAATATGTGCATGCATCTATCGACACCTGATAATTATGTAAAGTATAGTTAGAAGTAGAGCCTTTGGCAAATTGTTAGGTTGCAGTTTCCTCTATATACTATAATAATAAAGTGATGTATACAAACATTGCATGCTGTTGTTTGTACGTAGTGTTGATAGGGAATTAGACACTTGAGATTGGTTCATGTTCCCTCAATATTTAAGATTTTGAAGTGAATTTACGAGTACAGCTTTACAATATATTGTACCTATTTAAATTTATTGCAGTAATAAATATACGATGTGGTTTTGAATTTAATTTTCTACGCAAAGTTTCGGATTTATAACATTTTTAATTTGTAGAAATTAAATTGACATAACTTCATGGCGAAATTATGTAGATGTTTTTCTTGAGTTAATAAATTTGTGTGTGTGTACTAGTGGTATCCATGGTACAGGGTGGAGATTTTTTAAAAATATATTTAAGTTAATATTAAAGTCGCAAACATGTTAGAACTA
Organism: Octodonta nipae; assembly: GCA_034190945.1. Lineage (NCBI taxonomy): Eukaryota > Metazoa > Arthropoda > Insecta > Coleoptera > Chrysomelidae > Octodonta > Octodonta nipae. Next base: position 13,489,932 of record CM067216.1, read on the forward strand.
TTGCAAGTGCTACATTAGCTATTTCAGAATTCAATGCAAGTTTAACGCATTAAAATTCATTAAATGCTGTCTTGGTCAACTTATTTTCAGTCTTCACTTGATGGAAATTCATTTTTAAGATTCCCTAAAAACAACATATACTTGGTTAAATTTTCACTTTTTATTTCTTTAAATTTGAGATATAACTGATTCTGCTTTTTCCGGATTTGGCCCGCGTCATTTTTTGGAATTAATTTATTTATATACCTAAACCGGGATATAAACAAAGTTTTCCGACGTTTCGCCCACACTTATAAGGGAGACTTACTCATGTTGATCGAAAAATATCTTACGTTGATGTATTTTCATTTTTAAAATAAATATGACATGCAAACTTCTGGTACCCCCATGGGTTCGCCGCTATCACCGGTAGTGGCAAATATCTTTATGGAAGCCTTTGAAGCAGTGGCTCTGGAGTCTTCAAGCCACAAACCCAAAATTTGGTTGAGATATGTTGATGACACTTTTGTCATCTGGCCACATGGACAAGAGGCTCTCCAATTGTTCTTTAACCTCATTAATAGCCAACATTCAAACATCAATTCACTATGGAAATTGAGTCCGTTGGATCCCTGCCCTTCCTAGACGTGTTGGTTTCACGGTTGCCAAATGGTTGCCTGGGCCACTCTGTATACAGAAAACCAACACATACCGACAGATATCTACACGCCTGGTCCCATCATCACCCATCTCAGAAACAGTCAGTCGTGAACTCCCTGGTGCATCGAGCTACATCCATTTCCGAACCCAAAAGTTTGAGAAGGGAATTAGCTTGGGTTGAGGGTAGCCTACTAAACAACGGCTACAGCAAACGAGAGATTCGCAATTCCATTTCTCGTCACCAACATCCCCTTCCTAAGAAAGAATTGTCACCTAATAAATCAGTAGCATATTTGCCATGTATCAACAAGGTCACGGATAGGATTGGGAAGCTTCTCCATAAGCACGAGGTGAAAACAGTCTACAAACAACTATCCAAAATCTCACAAATGCTACCCTTTCCAAAGGATAAACAAAATCCTCTTTCATCTAAAGGTGTTTATTTCATTACATGTTCGTGTGGGGCAGTATACATCGGTGAAACAGGTCGATCTATAAACACTCGTCTGGATGAGCACAAATGTTGTTTGAAAACGGGCGTGCTTTCAAACTCTGCTGTAGCTGAACATCATCACGAAACGGGTCACCAAATCCTCTTCGACAGCTCCTCTGTCGTGGCCAAATCTCCGTATTATTTCACCAGAAAATTCCGTGAAGCCGTTGAAATCGCCAAAAATCCCAAGAATTTCAGCCGAGACAAAATAAATCACTTACATTATCCACTAATAAAATTCTAGGAACGTATACGAAATTTCATTATAATCATAAAAATAATCCCATTAAGTGCCTCCTAGCCTTCGTTTACCTGAAAATTTCGGGGGCCAATTATTATTTCTTCGTACCTATTACTCATTTAGAATTTGTGCATCATTCTGACAAGTTGAATAAAAAGTGAAGTTTTGAAGTGTTCGTGAGAAACAGATGAAATGAATGGAGTCGCCGCAAGCTAATTGACATTTGTTTTGTTTTTTTGTCTCATCCGTGAAAAAGCCCCTTATAAGTGTGGAAAACTTTGTTTATATCCCGGTTTAGGTATATAAATAAATTAATTCGAAAAATGACGGGGTCCAAATCCGGAAGAAGGAGAATCAGCTATGACTCTGGCCGCGAAAACTTCCGTTCTCAATTTGAGATATTTTTCGTCAAGTCTGGCTTCATTAGAAATTGGAAATACAAGCAATTCTAAATTTATATTTCTTAAAAAGAAACTACAAGTAAGGTAATAAAATATTTCAAAAGTCTTAATTCTGGGGAATTTCGGAGGAAGTGGGCAGGGTATAGGTCAGCTAAATTATACATTTATGAAACATTGTGCGCAATAGATGTTAATAATATAATATTAATTATAAATGGATATGGAGATTAAGTAAGGGAGATGAATTGGTATCGGTTTGGTCCTTTAATAGATTCCGAGAATATTTGTTTTTGTTGATTTCGAGGGATTCAAGAAGATATAATTTTTTACTTTTGTTGTAAGGTAAAATTTAGAATGTATTTTGAGGTATATGGTTTTCTTTTAATAAATGGTCCCCAAAAGTAGATTTATTTTGTCGTTGATTCTCAAAAGCTTTAGTGTGTTCACACCATCTTGAATTGAAAGATCTTTCAGTGTGAACAATATAGAAATTGGGGCAACTCCTACAGTTCAACATCTAGACAACCGATTTAGAATTATTGTCAGTTTTGTCTTTGTTATTTTTTATATTTCTAGATAAATTGTTGTTTGTTGTGAATGCTGTATATATGTTCCTGTTCTGTAAAAACTGGGAGATTTTTTGTGAGGGGGTTTCATTGAATGTGAAAGTATGGTATAATTTAGGTATGGGATTGGGTTTTTTTAACCTCCAAGTTATCACTGCTGTTCAGTTCTTTTCTTGAACACCTTATATTTACACTAATTGATTTGAATCAATCACTACAATTTTCACCCCCTAATAAAGACAAAGAGTATCAAAACGAATCTAAATCACATAAACTTCATTGTCGATCAGTTTAAAATATATTTCTTGAATAAATTAAAAGTTCAGAAACCTTTAATACACCTTTCCGTCTTTTCATTTTCCTTGGTAAATATCCATTCAATCCAACTTTGAATTTCTCATTTTCAAATCTGAACGATATTCTCAGCCTGTTTTCATTTGCTCTCTCAAATATTTAGCTGAATTATTTATTATTTTCCCCAATAAAACGGAGGAAAAATGTTCCACCTAAGGAAATGTTAAAATGTATACGATCTAAATTATATTTACCTTGCTGGGTTTTAACCGCAGCCATTACAAATATTATTACACTTTGTAGTGTGGCTTTAATAGCGGAAACTGTAAATCAAGACTGGGAATTTGATAACAGTAACCCAAGGAAGTTTTCTTCAATAACGAACGAATACATTTTTTGTTGGATATATTTGTTTTCAGAAGGTCTTCTTTATCGTTGTACGTATAAAAGAGCAAACAACTTGTGTACTGAATTGTAGAGTTTAACAAATTTCTAAAGCTACGTGAAATTAATAATAAAGTACTAGAGTGTATATAAAATTATATTACCGGTATTAAAAACTTTAACAAACTTACACCATATAAATGACAAATGTTAAGCTTTATGGTAGTTATTTTAAAACACGCAAATTTTATGTCACTTAGTTATCAGAAGAATAATTTAGTCTACAAGAGCCAGATTGGTGAAATCCTGATCACTGAAAATTATGTTTGGTATCATTCAATTCGGATTGACGTCTAGAAAGTTTTTGAAAAAGTTGAAATGGCACCGATAAAAATTGCAATAGTTATAAACAAGATAGTGAAAAAAAAAGAGTGCTTCCTTTTTTTGAAAAATCTCCAAAACGATTAAAGATTTTTATAAAAAAGTCCCAACTTCCGAAACTGTATCTCCAATAATACAGAGCCTTAAAGTTATTGCCGTTCACGTCTGTCGCGTCATTCAGATACGGTAAACAAAAAAATATATTTAAACATATTAAATATAAATATTAAGGAATGACAAAATTCAGGTACTTTTGGAATAGGTTAATAAACAATAATCCGCGCACAAAAAAATTATTTGAATTTTTTATGCATTTGTTAACTAAGAACATTTTTGAAATGGAAAGTTAACATACAAACCTTAGTAATTATTAAACTAAAAATCTCTTTTTTTTTGCTTCGTACAGTTGTTCTAAAGAAGTGAAAAAATTGATTCCCGTTGGAAAAATTTTAAAATTTTAATTTTCCACTTATTTATCAACAACCTACTCCATTGGAAAATGAATAATAACAGTAAAGTGTTTGTAATTATTTTTGAAATCCTAATTATTTATTTTTTATCATTAAGCGCCACATGAAAATAATTTTCAATCAAAAATATTATGATTTTTAAAAGAAAAAACATTTCTTAAAAAAATTATTGCTTAAAAATGCATTCGTTAATTATATATTTTTTTCTCTTTTATTATTAATATTAAGAAATCCTTTTTGTGTGTAAAAATCATTATTTCTATTGTCCTTTCAAATTCATAAGGAAAAATATTGTTTTATTAACAATATTTATAACAATATGTTATAAACAAATAAATTTTTATGTTTCATCTTTTTTAACTACAAATATAAATAAAAACAACTATGTATCGCATGATTTATAAAAAAATTGTTGTCTGTTTTTTAGAAAATTTTAATATTTTACTGTTTGTAAGTTCAATATTTTCTTTCAGGTTCCGATGACTATTATTTAAATAACTTTTAAACTATTATAGAAGTGTTTTTCTGATATCTGATTTTTACAAAAAAAATCCTTAAAATTAATAATAAATGACAAAATAAAATAGTTAATTAACAAATGCATTTTTAAGCAATATTTTTTTAAGAAACGGTTTTTTTTTAATCATAATATTTTTTGATCATTCGAATCTTGAAAAAAAAATTCATTATCTCATAAACAATGTATTTGTTTATAACAATTTTTTAAATATCAGAAATTAAAAAATTAAAAAAATTATATATTTTTTTCTGTTTTAATTTATTTGGTATTTTTGGATATTTTTACGTTTTGCTATTTTGAGATTTTTGTGTGAAAATCTATTATGGCAACAAATCCTGATGAACTTTTTACCGTTTTGTGTCAATGTACAATGTACAATGGGGAGTATTATCAAATCACAAATAATATTTCGATATATTTTGAATATCAGCTATTGAGATTATCACCAAAATTTTATACAAATACAACGCTTGTACAACTTTATTTCCAATAGAATTTGTAAATGCTAATCAGTAATCACATTCAGAGTTGTTAGCTCAGCACTTTCTAAAAGTGTCGAATTTATTGCTGTTTTTGTTTTCCCAATAAATTATTTCAAGCTTTTTGCGCTCTATCCGCCTTGTTTGTTCCTCAAAATCAACATACATAAATTGAAAAGGCTATAAATTATTATTTTTGGCGATACGATTATTTATGTCATTTCCGTCTATTCCGTATGCACTCATGAAGTGGGCCAAACTGATGATCATTATAGAACATCGAAATGACAGTAAAGTTTTCATCGTGACATTTAAAATATTGTTCCTGTGAATTATTCTCTGAAAAGGTTCGAAAGCGGTGATAATTTAGCACCGTCCCATTCGATAACGTCAGTGGAATAGATATGCAACGATTAAATCTTAAAGTGTTATTTATTCCTGTCTGATTTATTCATTGCACCACTGAATTTGCAATCGTTTATTAAAACTTCACAAATATTTGTTTTCAGTCATAGATTTTTAATTTGTTTGCGGTTTATGCATAGTAGCTTTCCAGCATTACGGCCAAATTGACGACCCCAGAAGGTTTCAAAGGGGCTTGGCTTAATACACGAGTTATTATCTTTTGGATTTGGCCGGTGAACCGGGCGTTGGACACACCTGGTTTAACCAGTTTTTGCATATTTAAAGACATCTGTACCTCAGCGGTTGAAACTTACACTTCGAAACTGAGACGCCATTGATCAAGTAGGTTCAACTCCCACTTTAGTTTTCATTGCGTGTGTGTGTGTGGTTGTCTAAGTACTAAAAACATGATAACTTAGCGAACCGTCGAACGTCATAAATCCAAAAAATTAAAGATAGATAACTAAATATTGAAAGCATAGGAATTACCTACATATATTGATCGAGAGGTTTCAAAAACGTGCGAGATGACTCTAGGAGAATATGTATGGACACAAGCTTTTTATTGTTTAATTTTTCACTTAATTTAAATGTTCATTTGGGATTTTCCCTCCTCACAATGGGTTCTGAAAGACACATAAGTTAAGTAATTGAAAGTCAAGGTGTAGTATCTAATAGCAGTTTGTGGAAACTGCCCGCAACACTAGTTGTCTTCTTATAGAAAAAAACTCCATCGCAGGATTAACTGTGAGAAAGTAGGTCTACGGATTTGGCAGCTAGTTTTCCTGTTTCCTTTTTGATGTTCATTTGCCAGGATCTGTTGCCATGATACCCGGATCTCTACAGAGGGTGTCCTTACTTCTCCATTATTTAGCAACATGCAGACACTTTCTTTGATTTTGCCTTTTTTTTTGTGTGTTTTTCTTTAATATATTTATATTTTTTCTTATTCCAGTCCATTTTGCGTATACCATTATCCGCGAGTACATGGTTTGCCAATCTTGATCTGTCGATATATCTTTTTGAGACGTTCTATTGGTGTTCTTTGTTCTAATGTGGAGAAGCCTTGATGTTTCACTAGTATATGTTTTTCCGCAGGCACAAGGTACACTGTACACACAATTTTTGGAACTTTGAGTAGCGTTTTCCAGTTTTGTTTTTGACAGATTTGAACTTAATGTATTATTTGTTTTGAAAATCATTTTTACTTGGTATTTATCGCCAATACATTTAATTTTGTCGGATAGACCAGAAACATAGAGTTAATATCAGTTTGTGCATTCTTATTTAAATTGGAAGTACTTTGTGTTGTTTGTGTAGTTTGTCTCTAAAACAATGTTTGGCCTTATTACTGTTTTCGTCGCACCAGTATCCAGCAGCATTGATAATTGCTTCCTATTAATAAGGCCATCTACGAAGACACTGCTAACGTGGTTGCGTAGCGAAGCGAAATATGCGTTCGTAGTTGGGACCCCGGCGAGGAAGTCTGTACTCCGTTGTTCTCCTTTCAACGACTCTGGACATATGTCCTACCTTACGACACTTCCGACAACTTACTAGTCGGTAAGGATTTCTTCTATTATCTTTCTTACATAGGCTTCATCGTTTCCGCCATCTTCGGATTCTCCGTCAACGATTCGGACTCTGGATTGACCTCTGCAGATATTTTTCGCAGCCTCGAATTCCAGAGCTCGAGCCAGTGCATCTACTAATTGAGTCGGTCGCGTTAGGGTCAATGCTTGTCTGGCTTCGTGGTCCCGAAGTCCATCCAAAAATGCTTGCACTGCTAACCTTTCTATTACATTTTCCGGTGTGGCTGGATAGGCAAGGCGAACCAGATGGGGAATATCAGCTTCAAACTGTTGTAGGGATTCATTTGATTTCTGGTGGCGATTTTTCAATTGGGAGTGGTAGACGTGCTCCAAATGTGTCTGGCCATACCACAATTCTAAATGTTTGACCAGTGGTTTTTTGTGTTTAACATAATTTATATTCACAGAAATTATTTACATTTAAGTCCACGAACCATCGGGAAACTCTTTCAGCTTTAAGGGAATTCCTACTAACGGCAGCGGTCGGCCTGTTGAGAGACGAAACATTTCGGATTCCCAGAATTATAGGAATAATGTCTCTTCCACGAATTGGTTGATGGCCGATTGCATGAGCTGTCGGATGAATTCTCGTAACAATATTGTATGTACAGAATACCTTACCCGATTGTAACGAACTTAAAAGCTACCGCCGATGTCGAAAGAAGAACATAATTTAAATATTCCAAATAATAAGCTATTGTGACTAAAAAATATACACGTAAAAATATTTATACATTTACTGCGATTAAACGTAAGACTTTTTATGGTAACAGAAAAATGAAACAAAAACAGTGTAGAGAAATGTTTCCATTGCGTACATCACGTTTCCTTATGAGCAATTAAGACTGTGATAATAAAAACTAAAACTAGCCTGACCAAAAGATAGATATGAAAACTTTTGAATAATAAAGTTCATGAGAAAATTGGAAGCGCAACTAACAAATATTAAGAATTTAATGACTCCTTTTAACAATTTACCAAATCGAGAAAAACAAAGAAACCAACAAACTACACAAAAAACAGACAGTACTTCCAATTTAAATCACAACGATACCGGTATCATGGCAACAGCTCTTTGCAAATGAACATCAAAAAGGAAACTTCAAAGTCAATTAATCAATCAAAGGACATTGCCAAAAAAGTCAAGCGATGAATATAGTGCAAATCATTTCAAACAATCATTGTTTAAACGTCACATCAAGCAGATAAGTATTACACAAAATACATAATAACATATTATACAAGAAAACTAGTTGACAAATCCGTAGGCCTACTCTCTCACAGTTAATCCTGGGAGAGAGTTTTTTCTATAAGAAGGCAACTAGTGTTCAGGGCAGTTTCCACAAATTGCTATTAGATACTACACCTTGATTTTCAATTACTTAATGTATCTGTATTTTTCAGAAACCATCGTGAGGAGTGAATATCCCCACTGAACATTCAAAATAACTATTTGCCTCCTCAATCATATAGAAACTACTTAATTTTGCAGTTTTGACTTAGATTAGAAAACAATATTTCCCGAGTAGAAAAATTAATCAATTAAAAACAGTAATTCACTTTGTTCCAACTGTTTGAATAAGTCAGAATTGATACTCACTCTAATAATTGTGCATTTTTAGTAGCAGTGCAACTAGAAAACAAATACTTTAAAATGCAGTCATTCTGTTAATGGTGTATGGCTTTTATTATAATTTCATCTTTCCATTCCAGCTGTTCGCCCGTAATGTGTTTATTTTCCTGTAACTGGCACCAGAAGCATATTTTATTTATACCTTTGCTATCGATACATCGATAAAACATCAGATAGGGAATATTTGCGTTATCGTATGATGAATCTATTCCAGCCACACCTCAATCCCTATCGTAATGTTCATCTCAGTCCTGAGCGTATTACATAAATCATCTTTAGAACCCCTTAGTGCAGCATTTATTATAGTTTATACCGCGTATGTTTTTTGATACTTATAATGTTTGAGAAGTTGATCTTTCAATTTATCGCTAAATTATAAGTTAAATTTGTGCTCTGAAGAAATCATTTCAGAACTGATCAAGAAGCAAACATTTAGATATCTCTTCAGGTATATACGAGTACAGATCAGAAATTTCAATTTTAATATCTCCATTATTTTTAACTCAAAGTAAAATAAAATAATCAATTTGTTGTGGTTATTGGCGGTAACGAAAATTAGAGCTTAATGTTTTTATTTTCACACTCGAGTTCAGTTCTTTGATTTATTTAAAAACACAGTCCAACCCTCTCTAATTTATTTCTACTACTTTAAAACAATTTATATTCACAGAACCATTTACAATTTATCTAAACTATACACCAGTCGAATGCTGAATGAATCCCATGGCCAGCTGTCCGTATTTATATATTTCTCTCGGAATTCTCTAGTAAGTCAACGAGCCATCGTGAAATGTGTTCTCGAAGCTTCGACAAAATTCGAAGAATTCCCATTAACGCTAGCGGTCGGTCTCGGGTCGATAGACAAACAATATTTTGGCTTCCCACAAATATCGGAGGAATGTCGCTTCCACGAATTGGATGATGGCCGATTGCACCAGCTATACTTTCAATGCATGACGCCAATACAGATGAAATTTCTTTATTGATGTTTATACACAATCGTACTAAATTGAATGCAAATGCTAAATGTATCAAATAATGAAATAATATCGGCTGAATATAAAAATGAACATATAGGATGAGACCGTATCCTACTTTAGCCCATTTCCATCACACAGTGAGATTAGGTTATGTTCTTTAAAACGATAAATTATAAAATTGATACAACATGCTTTGCCAGCAGTAGCCACAATATTTCTCGTTTCGATATTCTGAGTTCTTGTATAGCGGCGATATCGCTATTATTCTGATAATTAATTAAACCAAAAAACAATAGAGACCAGGCTAAAAATCCCAAATAAATTGACAGCTTGTTTGGAGCTGCTCTAATATGTTGTACGTCAGCGGTTTCTGTACAATGGCTGTTCATAATAAGTAAACAAAGGAAAAGAGTTCTTTTTGCAATACACATTTTAACATTGTCGGTACCGTCCAAAAGATATATCAGAACGTGAAATTTTAATTCAACATATACAAATCTGGAACAATTTTGAGCTCGATGTGAAAATATTACACGTATATTGAAAATTTATCCTGTTTAATCATAATCAGTTGAATAGAGGTAATTGTATTTTGGGCTTTTTAAGACGGTTTTGGAGGTTAAGTGGTTAATTGGTTACAAGTAAATAAATGTAGTTTACAAGTAATTTAAACCCAAGCATTCAACAATACATCAAGTAGTGTATAAAGAATCTGTAAGGAAGCTTAGCAGCTACCCCTACTGTTAATAGTGATTTAATATAATACAATATCACTTAAAGCCATACTAATTTAAAGAATCTTAAGTGATAAGAACTACTAGTATATTTGTATAATAAATTAACCAGATAGTCGGCATCTAAATTTCAAAAGTGTTAACGAAACATAAAGTGTAAGTTTTGCCAAAATAATTATTTCTAACAAGAAACATCTGTAGTTAATTGATATGTCTGATATGTGAATTTTAAAGCATTTTATTCAGTATAAAGTCAGGATGAAATCTCATTTAGGAAATTTATCAGTCACAGTTGACTCCTAACTAAAAAGGACAAAATTGGAACCGAGCTGCAGCAAATGGACTTTCATTAAATACGTTTAATATATTCCTGCATCTTGTAGCTGTTCGAGTAACATCACATTTCCGGTTTTTTATTTAATTTCTTTGGACTGTAAAATATCGCTGTTGTTTAAAACACCCTTTGCTGTTTATAATAGGGTTGAGTTGATGCTTAATGAAAAATATCTCCTTATTTGCTTGAAGTATGTAATAGTTTTAATGAATTTTAAAACAGTAATAATCACTAGCCAACATTTTTTTTCTCGTTTTTTTAGTAATAGTCAGTTTTTATCGTCCATGAACATTGATTGTTAATGAACTATGATATGTTTACCAATAATATATGTGAAAAATGTTTGTTTGTTGCCTGAAATATTTAGCAGTAGCCAGCAAACATTCTTGGGGTCCATCTTTCTTGCAAACTTCCTACCTTCTTTGAAACATCGTGATGAAATCTTTCACTATGCTCATCCCTTATTGCTTCCAAGTTTAGCCGTAAAAACCCAAATACGATACGTGTTTTTTTTTATGTAAGTACCATTTTGCCACACCGCTGCTGCAGCGCTGCGGTCGGCGTTCTGAGAGTGTGTACTGGGTACCCACTTCTCTTGCCTACGCACTGACGCCATTATAGTCTGATTCTTTCTTGTTTACGTTGTTAACTGAGTGTTTAAGATGCCTCCGATAATCGTGAGTCCCGCCGACTGTGAACCACGTTTTGTTATAAGATTCCATAGTGCTAAAGGACTAAAACCGATCGATATTCATCTTGAGATCTGTGTCATTTACGGACAAAACTATTAGGTAATCGAATGATAGGAAAGTGGGTGAGAGCATTTAAAGATGACCGCACAAATGTGCATGATGAACAACGGAGTGGGCCTCCTTTGGTCATTAATGAAAGTTTGGTGCAGCAAATAGACAATAAGGTGAGAGAAAACAGATTCTTCTCGATCCTGGTTGTGTGATGATTTTCCTAATGTTTCTCGTAGTGTTTTGTATGGCATTGTGACCGAGCACTTGAATTACCGAAAACTGTGCTCACGGTGGGTACCGAAAATGTTGACGGATGTGCCCAAAACCAAACCTCTAGGCAGTGCATTGACTTTCTTGAGCGATACCGCAACGACAGTGATGATTTCTATATCCAAATTGTTACGGGCGATGAAACATGGGTAGCCTACATCACCCCAGAATCAAAGCAACAGTCCATAGAATGGCAGCATTCAGATTCACCCAGAAAAGTGAAGTTTAAGTAAACATTTTCTGCCCGGAAAATCATGTGCACAGTTTTTTGGGACAGAAAAGCAGTATTGCTTGTGGAATTTCTGCCTTGTAATGAGACAATCAATGCAGCAGCTTACTGTAAGACATTGAACAAACTGCGCCGTTCAATCCAGTACAGAAGACGTGGCAAGTTGAACAAGGGCATCTTTTTGTTGAACGATAATGCCCGTCCGCATGTGGCTAATGAGACCAAAGATCTCATCACTTCTTTTAAATGGGAAACTGTAGACCATCCTCCGTACAGCCCTGATCTGGCGCCCAGTGACTACCTTCTGTTTCTGCACTTCAAGAAACACCTGGGCGGTCAGCAGTTCAGGAAATTCAGTCAGCATTTCAGGAAATTCACTCGGAAATTATGTAGAAAAGTAGATGAATGTACGGCTTTCATGTAAAAAGTAAAATTATTCATATATCTTTGCACGTCTGTTTTTAATTTCACAATAGTACTTACTTAGAAAACATGCCTTGTATGACTTCAAAAAAATGCATTTTTAGCGACAAAAAAATGAAGTCAAGTCCTTGAAACAGTAGATTATAATATTTCATTTTTGTTCCAATAACAGATATTTTGTTCATTTCCTGAATTAAGTTCTTACAAAAATTACCTTTTGGCATTTCTTAATTTGGGAAGTTTCAAGTTTTTTTCTATCGAGGAATGAGTATTTGAAGGCCAGGCATTTTTATAGATGTCATTAACTGACTTGACTTGCTTAATAATCTAACTGTGTTGTCTTAATTCACCAGATCTGGCTTCCGGTAATTTCACATTGTTTCCAAAATTTACTAACTATAATTTTCTTAAAGTCAGTGACCATTGACAAACGATTACAAGTTATTGATGTATAAACAAAAGGCAATTAAATCATACTCGAACTGTATCGTTAAGTGTCGCAGTCAATAACTACTATAGTTAACATCTTAAGAGTAAATACTTGAACTCTGAACCTGTTTCTTCACGAACTTCAAGTAACTTCAGCTCTTACGTATCCCACTGTGAATAGATAGCTTGTCAAACATACGTAAATGTTTTCTGTAACAAGCTGGCAGTTTCTTTTTCTTCATGTTACGGCTACCAGGGTTACTTTGTGTTGTCTTTGTCTCTATTAAAGTGACATAATTGGCGAATAGGAAAAAAATAAAGTGCTGGAAATATTTAAATGATGACACAAATGAATAATTTGTCTATCATTGAAACTGTGTTTAAATTTTACATCGCAATAAATGTGGAAAAGTAATTTAGATGTATGTGAAAATTCAGAATAAAGTTTGTGCATTGATTTGGAATTTCCTGAACAACGAGTTTCAACTTTTTTTCAGAAAAATTTGAATATTTCCAAAAGAATTCCCAAATAAAGTGACCAAACCAACCAATGGAAAATACCTACTGCAGTTTGAATATCCGGATGTGCTTTCAATAGAAAAAACACTATTGTTTTTGAAGTTTTCCGAAATATTGAATGCGCGAATGAGCCTTTGAAGCTTTTGTTCATTTCAGTGTGCTCTCCAAGCAATATATTTCTTTAATCGAGCGTAAACTACTATTATTCGCTCAGCAAAAATGCCAGTAATTGCATTGTCCTATCAGATAGATGTGGATGTATTTCATTCAAGTGCATATCACCATTAAATTAAGTGTCGGTTTTTTCGGCTGTAGGGGAACTTAGGGTTGACTTCGCTAAGGAAAATGGAATAATATTTTCTGGCGGTAAATCCTTACGTCAGTCATCGCCTTTCCGTTATTGATACCTCTTCTTTTCTGTCAAATACAATTTCTAACGTAAATATGTTGTAATGCGTTCGTATAGACTTTGTCCCGTACGAACTAATGAATCAAAATAATTACAACGATTTTGTTTTCAGTTTATTTATTTTTCATAAAGTTTTAAAACAATTGGAAACGGTACCTTTAAGTTTATGTTGGATTCTGTATCTGAGAAACAAATAATTACATAGTTTCGAATGAGTAATAGTCAGTATTTGCATAAATTTTAATACTTGCGGCATTATTTTATATTATGGAAAACTACATCATGTAAATTTTTTATGAAGTAAAAACTATTTGTAGTAACTGCTATATATCAGAAAGTTTCAAAAGTCCTATAAAGCTAAAAAATGTCCAACCCCCTATATACATTTCATTAACATTCGCTTTCTGTAAACTTCAGGAAAGTTCTATGGTCAGAATCTTCATGTTGATACCTTTGATTAACATTAACAGATATCGAATACATTCCAATTTTAATGGAACATTCAACCTAACAAAGATGACAGGCAATGTTACAAAGGACAACAACTGCAAATAAATGGCAAGGTATACCACACTTGAATACTTAAAAGATTATCTGCTGGTATATACCAATCAAGCTATGTGAGTCTTACACCGGAACTGGATGAAATTGTACAAAGATTAGTTCAATTGAAAGTATAGTTCAGTTTTTAAAACGCAGTATCTACTATCGATCCCATATAGACCCAGAGATGCTCTGTAAAACGGGAGCTAGATCTCTGGGTACTTGCCCTTAACTTGCAAGTGCATTTTGGTTTCTTGGCTACACTCTTCATAAACCTTTTGTGAAATATCCAAGCACTACCCTTCTATACAATAATGCTGGGGTCTCTAGTAGATACGAATATAATTGATGTATCTAGCTTTGATTTTACTAGCCAAGTAACAACCTTGCAAGAATGACCAGTTATCATTCTTACTTTTAAAATAATTTCTTTATCTATTTGTCTTTGTATGTTGAAGAGATATTTTGTTTGGATGCGGGAAATCCTCAAAATACAACTGGCGGAGTTTTGGTCGTTGGGCCTTCTCTTAGCACCTTAAAAAAGGATTTTGGATTCTTGTGTAAATGAGACTGGTGAACAGCACAACTTGGAAAATACATACATATCAATAGCCAAAATAGCTAGGGATTCAAAATCTTATTTACTACTACTGATGAAGAAAAAGTAATCATTCGTTACTAACTACTGGTTACTTTGTGAGATACGAAATAAACCAGTAGCCACTACTTGAACTAATCGTTACTTCGTTACTATCTTTACTTTTTTTGATCCGTACTAATACTCATAGGCAGTTGCAAGTGGCCACCTTGAAAGTAGATGAGATGATACATGGTGCGCTGTTGGTTGCCGACATTATTTTAGATGATTTTTTTACAATAGAGAAATACATTTGTTATTTTTACCTATTATATTATTTATTATGAAATTATAACTTAATTATAATATTTCGTGAATGTAAAAAAGTGCAATACAAAACTGTATTTTTTTTTCGCTTACAATACATACAATAATAAAATTATTTTTTGAAGATCAACGGGAAAAATAGGCCATAGGGGTGGAAAATGAGTATTCCCGTATTTTAAAACCCTTGGAACACAGAAAGTCTGAAATGAGTGCCGAAAAAAGTATAACCCGGTCCAAAACCTATTATAATTGTAAAAGTACTAACAATGGCTGTCAAAAAAATTCAACAAAGTACTAATACATACGAAGGAAATTTACTAATAGAACATTATTTATGTCAACTAATGAAAGATTTCTTGATATTAAATCAAAAAAGATTATGCTAAATAAGGCAGTCACTGAAGAAAAAGAAAAACTAGAGAATGATGTTACTTACCTTGTTAATTAATTTACAAGTCGAGGAGCGTTTTGATATGAATACTGACCCAAATAAAGTAGATGAAGTTGAAGAAGACGTGATGTAGGCTGAATTTGATAAGCTGGTTAAAACGCAAGTTAAAATTGATTCTAAGGTTCAAGCATTATTAAAGAAGTGAAGACTTTTCTAGTAGAACCTGGTCAATTCATGACAGAACAAAGAAATCGCCTAAATGTAATAAGTAGTATAACAGAACATTTCACATGATTATTATTTTTTATTTCTCTTAAACCGAGAATCGAAGACTTTTTTATTTCAAATTTAGTTTATTAATTTAAATTTTGTACAGTTTATGCAGTTATGTTATCCAATCAGTCTTTTATACAGGGTGAGTTTTTTATGATGATCAGTATGGGGATTTAGGAAACTAGCGGAGATAGAGCAATGGTTAAATTGGGAAAGATTTGCAGTTTTACTGGCCCAATTTAATGACACTTTCGTATTTTTGTAAAAAGTAATGGCTCACTAGATATTTTGAAAAAACGGAATTCTGTCGATTTAGTCAAATCCCTCTAGCTCCTTTGTTTTTGATTTTAATAAAAAAGTGTAAGTATCAAAATTGAAGGGAATTGTATCCCGAATATGATTGTCGTATCCTCGTTTGCGTGGCAGCTCTCGTTTTCGAGATATGACACAAACTTATCTTTTTTTGAATGGAAACCATAGTTGGCTATCGGACATTTTTAGAGCTTTTCAACGATATAATACACGATATAGTTATTCCTAAAAATAACGGAGTTATGGATGCTTTTCTCTCTTATTTTCACTTTTAACGTAGGTAGCCATGAAAAAGATTGTTTTCACTTTGGCGTTTCCTCATTTGAGAGTAATTCCATTAGTAGTGCTGAACTGACAGTCGATATTGACAAGTTTTCGTGATAAAATGGAATATTCTAACGAAGAAAAACTGAATATGGTGGAATGTTATATATATATATATATATATATATATATATATATATATATGCCATAAAAATTCAGTTCGTGCAGCTGAGGAATACTTTCATAGATATTTTAATCGTCGTTAACCTGTTCTATGTACATTTAAGAGGCTTTACTAAACCACCAAATGAACGTAATCAAATTAACGAAGCAGCACAAATAAATGTTTTGGCAATGGTAAATCAAAATCCATCTACATCAACTCGTGAGTTTGCGGCAGAAGCTGGCACATCTCAACGAACTATAGTTAAGGTACTGAAAGCGCGCAAGTTCCACCCGTACAAACTTTCAGGTTTTCAAACTTTGCATGCTGGTGACGAACATCGACGTATTTTGTTTTCTACATGGTTTAGAGACACGTGCCTTGACAATCCACTGTTTGCATTAAAGGTGTTATGGTCAGTTGAAAGTAGATTTACTAACTGCGGTAGGTTCAATAGACACAATAAGCATATCTGGGCTAAAGTAAACCCTTTCCATGTAGAACAAAGACGACCCCGAATAAAATTTGGTTTTAATGTTTGGTGTGGTATCATAGGGTCTACTATTCTGGGGCCTTTTATCTATGACAAATCAATTACTATGCTACTTGCATTTTTTGCAATACACTTTTCAAGACATCTTGGATAATTTGAATTTGAGAACTCGTTTTGAAATTGAATGGTTCCAACATGATGGAGCACCTGCTCATAACTGGGTATTAGTAAGACACCATTTAGATAATATCTATCCAAACTCTTGGATAGGAAGAATTGACCACGCGAATGGCCACCCCGGTCTCCCGATTTGGGAGTTATAGACTTCTATTTATCGGGTTCGCTAAATAACAAAGTATACAAAAGAAAGTATGAGACAGTTGGTGACCTAAGGAAGGCGGTATTACAAGCAATTGAAGAAATTGATAGGCGGTCTGTGAGGAAAGCGGTAATGTCAGTCTTAAAAAGATGCAATTTTTGTCTAAATAACAATGGTGACCTTTTCGAACATAAATTGTAATCATTATTATGTACTTTATTTTCTTAAGTTTTTAGTAAGTACCTACTTATTTAGTTTTTTCGTTATATCAGATATACCTAATAAATAATTCATTCAATGTTTTTTGGAATTGTTATTAATAAATCAATCTATTTCATGGCTAACTACGTTAAAAGTGAAAATAAGAGAGAAAAGCATCCATAACTCCGTTATTTTTATGAATAACTATATCGAGTATTATATCGTTGAAAAGCTCTAAAAATGTCCGATTTTTTTAAGGCCATAGCCAACTATGGTTTTCATTCAAAAAAAGACGAGTTTGTGTCATATCTCCAAAACGAGAGCTGTCACGCAAACGAGGACATGACAATCATATTCGGGATACAATTTCCTTCAATTTTGATATTTACACTTTTTTTATAAAATCAAAAACAAAGAAGCTAGAGAGATTTGACTAAATCGACAAAATTTCGTTCTTTCAAAATATCTAGTAAGCTATGACTTTTTACAAAAATCCGAAACTGTCATTAAATTGGGGCAGTAAAACTGCAAATCGTTCCCAATTTAACCATTGCTCTATCTCCGCTAGTTTCCGAGATCCCCATACTGATCATCAAAAAAAAAACTCACCCTTTATATGAGTTATAAAACGTAATGGTGCCTTCATAACCTAAAATTGTATTAAAAACTAAAATTATTAATAGTAGTAAATACTTATGTACGATTATCTGATATACTTAAAGTAACGCTGTACCGAAGTAACGAATACAAGTAGCGAGTACTCAGTACCGAAGTAACGATTAGTAATGATTACTAAAAAGTAACGGTAATCTCCATCTCTATTTACTACGAGCGTGGTCGTTTCTAGGTTACAAATTATGTATTCGATAAAACCGTCTGACAAAATGCAATATTAGGACCGACCATCACTTTCTTTTGCATATGAAATGTTTGGAAGAGTTCAGAGAATATCCAGAGTATATCCAGCATTAATTTGTTACTTATTTCAAGATTAGCGGCTAAAAATCTCTCGGAATAAAAACAAAGCAATCAGGTTCATTGTGTACTCAATTTCCAAATCAAACAAAGTGATTTCCGAACGGCCGTTCTGATCACGAATTCAATGCTAACGTATAAACTGGCATTCGACATTTGTTTACACGTTTTGATTTTCGTTTTCGCAAAAAACCAAGGAACACTGCCGACAGGATTCATTATAAATGCATATTTGCTCGCAATTAAGTGCCTGCGTATGACGTTTGTTCGTTTTGTTTGATTTACAAGGGAACAGAACCATGGGATGGAACTGAATTGTTTCTCACCGAAAACGCCAGCCAGCCAACAACAGACAGGGCGCTAGAATTTTGCCTGCCAGACTGAAAATAAGTTGAAGTAACGTTGAAGAATCGACCTAATCGGTACGAGGAAAATTTGTAATGTTAACGGAATCATTATTCATCACTTTCGGCCTGCACTTGGTGGAACAAAGGAAGCGATATTCAGCTTGTTCAAATATAATAGAAATTTGTGCAGCACTTTTTAAAAGTTAATTTTTTTTACTAAATATGTGGTAGCTTGAAATATGAAGGAAATTTACACAATACAGAACATTAAAAAACTCAACAGACTTCAGTGTTGAATTAAAATCTGAAAATAATAAATCAATTGTAAAAATATATGTTCAACTTCCTTAATTTTTATTTCTTTGTGACACATTCTTTAAAAATAATCATTTAAGTTATCCTCAAATTCCAGTTTATCTGCCTCTTTCTGTTATAAAATAATTATAAAAATTCGAATAAACTATTTTCAAACAATATTTAATTCAAAATATTCAAAGTCACGCCTATGATAACAACCTTGCCACCATCTTTGAATTAGCATTAAACAAAGACGGAGAATTTTTATGAATGAAATATTTTGTCTAGGATGATAGGTTTTGCACTAATTCATCAGTGACGTGGGGGTTAATAATTTTATGAAATGTTAATAAATCAAATAATTTCATAGTACTTGAAATTGTATATATTACTATTTTTGTGTCGAAAGAACGAAATAATGAATAGTTAGTAATCTTGCAAGTGAATATTACAGATATATCTTAGATTCTATTAATTTTACCTATAAAAAATTTAAAGTTTTATATTTTAATACAAAAACGTCGAATGATGCATGTTACGCCTATGGTCCGGAACGCACACCTGCATTTTTACCCCAGAATTTGCAGAGAGTTTTTATGGGTTTTTGAAGGCTGTGACCTATATAGTAAAAAGCGTGGGTGTATAGTAAATTTTTCTAGGAAATCAATTCATTCCTATATTTAAAGAAATACACTTGTACTTTCAATAGAAGATGCATCCTCAGTGGCGTGGAAATAAATATTAAGTTATATTTTCAGGATGAAAAAAATGGTTCTTAAACAGAATGTTTTGTCAAACTAGTGTCTCTATAATATTTTATTTTATTAGTGTATTTGTAAATATTTAAACTGCAAATACACTCTTTTTTACTAAGGAAAGGTTCCCAGGTACGTTTCATCAGCGCAAAAACATTTGGGTGGGTAGAAATGGACCCTTAAAATTACCCACCTTAGTTAAGTTAAATATATATTTTTTGCAATTACATGTCTTGTCCATTTATACATTTTCGATAGACGTTGGTTCCGTTAAAAAATATTTAATAATTCATGATTAAATAATACACATTATTGGATTGAGTTGGCTGATACTTGGTGGAAGTTGAAATTCATGATGATTTGAGTAATACACTTATTACAAACTTACACTTTATTTCAAAAATTGTGACAATTGTTTCGCGTTCGATGGAGCTTAATCATACAATGGTAGTACCTTAAGAAATTCAATACTTACAAACTAAATAGAATATAAAAAAGGGAGTTTACAAATGTTTCTTTAATCTTCTAGTTGTGTTAATATTACTAAGAAATTAGCATAAACAATAAAAGAGATACATCAGATTATGGGTTTTTTCCAGATGTAAAACACAGACACCATAATTCATAATTCATCTTGCCACCCTATTCAACACAAATTAGCTTTTTCCCATAGTACGATCCATAGATTGACAGCATTACCACTTAATGAAAATGACTTCGAAATAGAACTTAATATAATAAAACAGATCGCAACCAACAATGGGTATGATACTAAAATCGTCGATTCTATCCTACGGAAAAAACAATACCTCAAAACAATCCAAATGATATATCCGAAAACCACAGACGTAGATAAATCATATAAAACTATTACATATCTAGGTTTCTCTAGTGTTAATATTTCAAAATTTTTAAATCAGCAAAACATCAAAGTTAACTATAGAACCAATAACTCTCTTGGCAAATTAATTAAGAACAATAAGAGTAAAACAAATAAACTCAAATCATCAGGAGTTTATAAATTATCATGCAAAGATTGCCCTAAAACATATATAGGTCAAACAGGTAGATCTTTTTACACAAGGTTAAATGAACATCGCAATTCTTTTATAAAAAAAAGCAAGATTCCAATTACGCAAAACATTTACTTGAATACAATCATAATTTTGACCACGATTTCAAAATTCTACATACAGAAAATAAAGGTATAAAACTAAAATTATTAGAGAGTCTTGAAATTAATCGTTTAAAATACTCAGAAAATTTACTCAATGACCAAATAGATCTTAATAAGTCCCCACTACTAAATTTATTTACATAATCAGTTAGTATTAGATATAATAATTTATCAAATAAATGTCAAAATGAGGCAAACATTTAGCTATTACGATTTACCTGTATCACCCTAGAACCATAAAAATTGAACCTTCATATTCAATGGTAGGTCTTTGTGTAAATTACATCTGGAAAAAACCCATAATCTGATATATCTCTTTTATTGTTTATCCTAATTTCTTAGTAATATTAACACAACTAGAAGATTAAAGAAAATTTGTAAACTCCCTTTTTTATATTCTATTTAGTTTATAAGTATTGAATTTCTTAAGGTACTACCATTGTATGATTAAGCTCCATGGGACGCGAAACAATTTTCACATTTTTTTAAATAAAGTTTAAGTTTGTAATAAGTGTATTACTCAAATCATCATGAATACACATTATTATTGAATTCCAGTTTATTTAGACACACTTGTGACAATTGTTTCGCTACATTGTAGGTTCTCCTGTAGATTAAAATTACTAGTAATTCCCAAAACTGTATTATTTATAAGCTGTGAATTTTAATCTATTTTTGCATTATATTTAGTACATTTCTTTTACCTTTTAATACTATATAGATTTTACATTTTGTAAACTCACGTTATTGTCACAAGAAGCTACAATGTAGCGAAACAATTGTCACAAGTAAGTCTAAATAAAGTGGAATTCAATAATACTGTGTATTATTTCATCATGAGTCTTAAGGTCCACCAAGTAACGGCCAACTTCATTCAGTATTTAATAATTATTTCTTGGATTTTTTTATAGCAAAAATATTTACTTTTTATATGCACATTTTCATACGTTCCACATCATTTTTTAAATAAATTCTAATCCTATTAGTTGTGTGAAAAACTTTTGACTGTGATTATATGCAAGCTAAGAATTACCCAATAAGAGGCACTCCTAGAAATATTTTACTGTTTTGAGTTAAATTTGTTAGGCCTCCATCTATGTACTACACAAGGGCGTTAATTTCTGTAGTATTGATGGGCTGACAGATTAGTCCCTAGCTAAAATATAGTAGAGCTGACAGAGAAAACCTGATTCCATATTTATTTTGAAAACTAAAATCAATTCTAAAAACGTGTCTTCCCTCCTAGACTTGTGTAATACTTCCAAGATAATTGAATTTGAAAACTGAATACACTACAGAAAAATCATCACCGTTAATTAAGAAACTACAAACGCATAGTAAACACTCAACTATAGAGAGAAGGTAAGTGTAATTTATAACGAACTAAGATTATGGCAAAGACAATTATGTAATTACGACGGTTGCTTGGAGTTAATGAAACAATATTATCCAAGCTATGAATTAATTCCTTGGCAATAAATATGTATTTGGTAATAGGTGTATGAGAGAAAAGTGAATGAGTTCAATTATTAATTAAGTCACATGCTTCCAATCCTTTCTAATCATGTTTCTATAAATTAATTGAAATACTATTTTAGAATTTGTCCCAAAACAGATAATTCATCTTATCATGTCATAAATTGAACTAGAATCGCCTGATGTCGAATTTCGACCAATTGTTTGAATTCTTAACAAAATTCAACTTGTTTTTGATATGAAATTAAAGGAACTTTATTTGTGTGCACATTATTAATGATATAAGTTATGGCAAAGGGGCAGGAAACGGAGATTAAAGACAAAAATTTAGTTAATATAATTTCTTAAAATTAAATAATTCAGCTATTAACCAGTAGAATAATGTAAAAAATAAACGTAAATTTTAATTAATAGTAATACCTACAATGGGTGATCGAATCGAGCTGTACTCGTAAATTCAAAGGTTTCTATATATATATATATATATATATATATATATATATATATATATATATATACAGGTATGGAAAACGTTTGACTGGGGTCGGAAAATGCTAACGTTAAACAAGGACGGAACTGCTACTATATGCATGAGACGAGGATTGCCGTTTTAAGTACGAGAATATCGTATCGTATGGAAGGCGGGGCATCGATCGTCACAGTCACAGAGCGACCGTCCGTCGTCCGTCTCTTTCCTCGTCAGTAAGGTTTTATCAACGAAGGAGTATGATTATTTACACAAATAGCACGGATTTCGGAGCA
The DNA here is from genome assembly GCA_034190945.1 of Octodonta nipae. Lineage (NCBI taxonomy): Eukaryota > Metazoa > Arthropoda > Insecta > Coleoptera > Chrysomelidae > Octodonta > Octodonta nipae. The sequence continues at coordinate 13,513,152 of CM067216.1, forward strand.
TTTTTCCTTTTCATGATTTTTGCGATGAAAAATTAATTATCCGCTATTACGCCAGAACGAAAAGTTAACATTTTTTCTGTTTTAAAAATGAAATAAAATAGATACTCTTAAAAATAAAATAAATTAGTAACTGTTAAAAAAATTGTCAATAAGAAATTAATCATTAACCTTATAATTATTTACAACATATCGTATCTTTTATTTTTAAGCGATTGGAATCGTCGGAATGTGGTGATAAGAAAAAAGTATTTATCACCCGAACACGTCCGAACTGGCGTCATACCCACTTCATTCTCCTGGTGCGTATTGCGTTGATTGATTCAAAATCGCATGGGATTCTACCCGACCCCAGAGAACGAATTTCCACACCTGTATATATATATATATATATATATGTTTTAGGTGGTTTTCGGGAATTCATCCGCGTAGTTGATTACTGATCCCTGCCGGGATCGATGGTAAAATGACGACGTTTCGGCAGAGTCACATCTGCCCTCTTCAGGTCGGTTCGCATAATTCTCGTAGCCTTTTGCTTTCGCTTCTAGTTACTCGAATACTAAGATTTTCAGAAGGCTCGCGCTGTTATATAGTTGCGGCTCGGCGCCTATTGGTTGGCACCGTGAACGGCTGCGTGTGATTGGCCCTGGGCGCTCAGTGTGCACGCCTCCCGCCTGCTGATTTGTTATTTCCGGTTGAGTTGTTATTGGACGGGTCCGGGCCGATACGGTGTTTAATAGAATTTTCCAACGATTCCATAAGTTCTGAATTTCATTGCGTGCGTTTAGACTGTGAGGCCTCTTCGCTATTTCAATTGCCTCTCTTACGAGTCTTGATTTCGGGTGTTCTATATTTGCCAGTACTCTGGTGTTCTCAAAGTCTATTCGGTGTGACATCGTGGTGGCGTGTTCCGCAATGGATGTTGTTTTTTCCTGCTTTCTTACAGCGTTCTGGTGTTCATCACGTCTTGCTTGAATTCTTTTATTATGTCAGACTGTCATAAAACTTATGTGGGGCAAACTAATAGAAGAATTCAAGCTAGACGATCCTGGCAGGGATCAGTTATCAACTACGCGGATGAATTCCCGGAAACCACCTAAAACATTTAGTGCCCGCGAAAACTTAAAAACAAATATATATATTTTATATCTTGTAAATCACTTTTGAGTTTTTAAAAAAAATTATTTATTGAAATATAAAAATTAAAACTTTGAATAAAACATTAAATTGAAAATTAAAATTAACTAACTAAATGGTACAAGTATACTAACGATAAATGACGACCGTGGGACCGCGTCGCTCTGATTTATAACATTAAGAAAGCTGACTAATCAAAAGAACGGTCAAGTCGATGCGTTCCCACGTTTACATTATGAAGCAGGAAACTGGTCAGCGAAATATGATACTTCGTATCATACACGTGCATGATATTTACGCCTAACAGCTCCCCTTTACCAAGAAAAGTTGATGCTGTAACATCAACTTTTGGAATTTACTGGATGCTAGCTAAATAAGCAAAAACAATACAAATATGGAAATGAAATAAAGTTAAAGTGAACATAATGATTAAGTTTAAATAGGTTACATAAAATATGAAAAATATACAAAACATAAAAGTCAAATAAGAATGGAAATGTATCAAAAAGGTTCTCAATTCTATAAGTCTGGATGTTCAGGTTCCTCTTCGATTTGGGGCCTCAGTTTTGGTATCAGCCTGGAGAACGGTTTTGTCAGGGTACTCAGACTCTCTGGATTGGAGCTGTCGTTTTTCGGAGGTCTCTTAACGTGCCTTATGATTTTCAATGAGCTGTATACAACAACAATTGTTACAATGATAATTATTGTAGCATACGTGAACCAGGAAATGTTTTTCTTAACAAAGGGTTGGTTGATGAGATCGTCGAGATCCCTTGAATACTGGTCCAGCTTGTGGTTGGCTATGGACAGTTCTTCCATGTTTAAGTCGTCCAGCTTCAGGGGCTTAAGGTCCGGAATTGCAAGTTTCTCAGGATGAGAATTGCAGCAATTGAATGGAATTAAAACTGGATGAGAATTGTCCGAAATGTTCATGAATTTTTGTGGTTCGGCCTGGATTTTTGTAATACCAACAAAAGCACTACATTCCGTTTGTAACCGAATGATAGAATTGTTCGTTAGCACTAAAGTTTTAGCGTCAATTCCTGGACAATTAATGGTCACATGTATGGGTTCCGATATGATTACAATCCACGCATTTGTTTCAAGTTTTTGAACATTGTACCCTTCACTGAAAACGATGGCACTTTTACAAGTTTCGGGGACACTACGAATGTTTTTCAGGAGCTGCGCCTCACAGGGTGCATTTGAGTCTATGGGATACGCGTATAAATCGGAGCACAGTTTTCGGAGTGGAGTCAGCTGTTTGCACGCACTCAAGTCCTTGATTGGTATGTACATAAGAGAATCATCATTTCGCGCTACATATTTTTGAGTAAAAGAAAGGATGTGATGAAAACCAGTTCTATCATCTAAAATCGGAATAGGGTATAAATGGTAAGCTGTATAAAGCTGTTGCTCTACTAGAGGGATTTTTAAGATGAATACTAGATCTGAGTGAGTTTGAAAAGCTTGTAGTTCAATTACTTCTAAATACTGTGCAACACTTGAAAATCTGACTGGTAACGGTAAATTATTTTTAACAAGGTTTTGAGAAATCTCCTGTAATGCGGCAATCAAATGATCCGGTGTAATAATAGATGAGTGAATAATTTTCAAACGTGCAAAAGTTATTGAATTTAAAATATCGTTAAGGTTATCTTCAAGAAACAAATAACTGGCCATTAGTTTTTCACAAATTTCAAGAAATGATTGTTTGGCTTGAATAGTGGCTATCCCGTCATTTAGTTCTTTAGTTCATGTATCGTGAGGTTGATTTCGTTAATGTCTTCGTTAAAGATTTTCTCGTCTATTTGAAGTTTCTGAATAGTTTCATTAAAGTTTTTAATAATAGTGGTTGTAACGTTCATTTGATTCTTTAAAAGATTTTCGACTTGTAGTTGTCCGTGGTTAAGTCTGTTTATGCTGCTAGTATAAAATTCGCCATCGGATGCGTCTAGGTTACCGGTTATTGCTTTAAAGATGGTTCCAGCACCGTCTATTAATCCGCGTTTTGGTCTTTTAGTGACTAGAAATACTTCTGAAAATTTTGTTTTGATGGAGTCGGAGATGTGTGTTAAAAGGCTAATGTGTGTTTGGACGTCCACACGAAAGGCACCTGTATCGTGAAATTTGAAGCCAGGTATAGGACCGACGGTTCGTTCTAAAGTATTGAGGATTCTGTTATTATTTTCAAATAGTTGATTAAGGGTTGTCAAGTTCCGGTGAACTAATAGAGTCCATTTATAGTTTGATACAATTATTCGACTTTCGTCATGGTAGTAGATACCGAGAGTGTTGTTAATCGGTTTGACGTCGTACTGTGAAACTGCTGATCCGAGCAGCAGAAGAAACCTGAAAAGAAAGTTAGTTTTCAGAATATGGTTTCATTCTGTCAAAGTTCACTTTCGTTTGTTGGTTAGTTCTTAGGTTTAGAAGTGTAGCAGAGTTATTGTGAATCTCAATAATTTGGAATGGGCCATTAAATTTGTTCTGGAGTTTGTCTTTTATTTGTGACTCTTTTACGTATACCTTGTCACCGATTTTGTAATCAGGTGGGTTTTTCGAAACGTGTTGGTCAAATCTTTCTTTCGCTTTTTGTTTCTGTAAGTTAGTCTTTTCACGTGCAATTTTGTAATAGTAAGAAATTCGGTTATTTAGGTCCCGTACATATTTGCTAATTAGTTCTTTTTGATTATAAAGAGTCTCTGGAGGTCTGCTGGAGGTATGTCCGAAAACGAGTTCGAATGGGGTGAAGCCATGGGTCTTATTGGTTGAATTGTTATAGGCAATAATAGCATACGGAAGTACGTTTATGGGGTGTTCGTCGGGATTTTCAGCTTTGTGAATGCGAATCATTTCTAGTAGAGTAGAATGAAATCGTTCCACGGAGCCGTTTGTTTGCGGGTGTACCACGCTAGAGTAGGTAAGTTTGATGTCATAAAGTTTGCATAGATCTTTTAGTATGGCATTGTCAAATTCTCTGCCATAGTCGCAGTGGATACGTAATGGTGTACCGAAATGTTGAAAGTACAACATAATAGTACTAACGACAGATTTGGCGGATTTCTCTGCCAAAGCATAGGCTTGTGAGAATTTAGTCAGTTCGTCTCTTATCGTCAAAATGTGATTTCTATTAGGAATTTCTAAGATGTCGATGTTAATTCTTTCAAAGGGTGTTTTAGGTGTCTCAGTTATGACGAGGGGATTATCTAAGTTTTTTCGACAAGCTTTGGTTTGTTGACAGATTACGCAGTTCTTTATGAAGTTCTCAATGTCTTTAGTAAATCCCGGCCAGTTGAACCTCTCTTTGACACGGCGTATGGTTTCGTTGATGCCGCGATGCAAGTTGTTTTTTCCGTTATGATATTGCTCGAGTATTAGTGGAATTTCGTCTTTGTTAGGAGTTTTTGTGATGTTTTGGCAAATCTTCCACTTAATGTCTTTTTCAGAGAAAATAAAGGATAGCATTTCCAGAATTGGAAGATCAAGGTTGTTTTCTACACAATATGTTTTCGATGGGGAGAGAACGTCTTGATTTTTGAAAATAGATGCGAAAAGGACTTCATTTACGATTTCGGGATCGTTTGGAAGCGGGACTATGAAGTATTGTCTCCTGCTAACAGTTTTGCTAGCGAATACGTTGATTTTAAATGTTTCAAAATCAGCGACTTCTTCGAAAATATCTTCGAATATGTCGTGATGGAATTCCTGAAGGTTGGATGATTGGGGAAAGATTAGGATATTTTTATTTGCCTTGTCTAGGAGTTGGCAATTAGAAAATTCGATCTTACTATAGTCAATTAAGGAAACAGTTTTGTAACGTTCAACAAAAGTTTTGAATTCTTGGGATATCGTTTCGGTAGTTATTTCGTTTTGTTCAGGTTCGGAGGTATTGTCATCGTCTTCGTCATTTAGGGGTAAGATTTTGTGGGGTGTTAGTTTAGTTTTAGCCTGGAATAGTACGCACTCATCAAGGTGGTTGATTTTAATGCGTGATAAGGCGTCGGCGTTTTGTTAATTTTACCCGGTTTGTAAATGATCTCGTAGTCATATTCTTCGAGTTTAAGTCTCCATCGGGCTAATCGACTTCCGGGGTCTTTTATCGAGAACAGCCACGTCAACGGACGGTGATCGGTACAAAGTTGGAACTTTCGGCCATAGATTATCGGTCTCCAGTGTTTCACTGCCCAAACAATAGCCAACAGTTCTCTCTCAATAGTCGAATACCTTGTCTCGGCTTGACAAAGTGTCCTGGAAACATATCCAATGGGTAAATCTTTACCTATTGGCCCTTGGGATAGTACAGCGCCGATTGCAAAAGCACTGGCGTCAGTGGTTAGTATGAATGGTTCCTCGAAGTTCGGATAGATCAGTATTGGTGTCGAAGTTAAAGCACGTTTGAGTTCGTTAAAGGACGTGACGCATTCAGCGTTGAAATTAAACGGTTCATCCTTTTGTAAAAGTTTAGTTAGGGGTTTCGATATTCTCGCGAAGTTTGGAATAAACCTCCGATAATAACCAGCAAGTCCCAAAAATAACTTAATATCTTTGGGGTTCTGCGGTTGAGGAAAGTTTAAGATACAGTCGACTTTCGACGGGTTGGGTTTTACACCGTCTTTAGTTATTAAGTGTCCCAAATAAGCGACCTCCTTGCGGAGAAACTCGCATTTGTCAGGCTGTATTTTGAGGTTTGCCTTCCTAAGTCTTTTAAAAACGTCAGTTAGTCTTGCTAGGTGTTCGTGAATGGTGGGCGAATAAACGATTATATCGTCCATGTACACCAAACATCTTTCGTTCTGGATTCCTATCAGAATATTGTCCATCACCCTTTGGAATGTTGAAGGGGCATTTTTCAACCCGAAAGGCATGCGAACAAATTCAAAATGACCGTTCTCTACAGTGAAAGCGGTTTTTTGAATGTCCTTGGACTCAATTTCAATCTGGTGGAAACCAGAAGCTAGATCTAGGGTGGTAAAATACTGGCACTTGCCAAGTTGGTCTAACAGATCGGATATGTTGGGTAACGGATATTTGTCATTTATTGTCAGTTCGTTTAGTTTTCTATAATCCACGACTACGCGCCATTTCTGTTTCCCGGAGGCGTCGAGTTTTTTCGGGACAACCCATACAGGGGAAGACCAGGGAGAATTTGAGGGACGAATGATGCCCTGTTCTAACATTTTCGAAACTTGGTTACGGACTTCCTCTTTGTGAATTTGGGGATAGCGGTACGATTTAGTGTATATGGGTTTGGCGTTGTTTGTGTCGATGGAATGTTTAATTTCATTCGTGAAACTAAGATGGTCACCTTCTAAGTAGAAAATTTCGGAAAAGTCAAGACAAAGTTGTTGTATTAGTTCGGCCTCTTCCTCGTTAAGGTGTTCGAGTCGGAGTTGATTGTTAATCTCCGTTTGTCTGTCGAAGTTAGGATTAGTTGCAAACGAAATTTCTTCACAGTGATTTACAGAGTAATTTTGAATGGGTTCTAATTTGATAGTGTCGAAATTTACAGTTTTTGGGCAGGCGTTAGCGTTTAAGATGGATGTCAAAAATTCGCCTTTGTCGTTGACTTGGACTAAAGCATTCGGAAGTCTCACATTTTCTAGGACGGTAGTGGTTAGTATAGCTTCTGTGTTACGTAAGTCACATTTGAGTTTGCAAATCCTTTCTGTTCGCGGCTCAATAGTAATTGTGTTTGAAATTGTTGGGTTAATTGTTGGAGATTGCCTGTTTGAAGATATTGTTTCGTCTGTTACTTTCATAAGCGGAATAGTTTTGAAGTTGGTTATAAGAAGTTTTTTGTTAAAGTCAATCACACAATTATAATGTTCTAAAAAGTCAGAACCTAGTAGACCATCGAATTCGATGTCTAAGTTACAGATGTAAACTTTGTGTTGATCGTTAAGATTAAATGGGACTAAGGTCGATTCGTTAATCAGGATGTTTTGATTAGTGATACCTTGTATCACAACGTTTTCTGGGTATCGGTGTCGAAATTGTTTACAAGTGTTTGGTTTAAAAATTGATAAACCGGCACCTGTGTCTATTAACAGTTTATACGTATTAGTGGCGTCGTTGATGTAGAAAAGGTTCTTAGAATTTACCGAAAGTGAGGGGCTTATAGGAAAGCTTGTTCCGGAAAATTCAGGTTGGGGTTGAAGTCGTCGAGTAAACTCATTGTTTCGAACTGGGTTTGAAGATTGCAGATCTGTGTATCGGGTGGTTTGTCCACTGTAAGTACCTCTTGAAAATTTTGTCGTCGGTCTTCGGGTAATTCAGAAGGGAATTCTGGGTAATTGCTTTCAAAAGTTTCAGTATAGTCATTTTGAGAGTATTCGAAATCTGTATTTTGGGGGTCTGAATAAGAACAATCGTCTTGGTAGTATGAATTTGTATAAGGGTCATCGTTTGTTAAATTGTTTAAAGGGTTGTAGAACTCATCTTGGTTGAAGTGGTGGGTTCTTTGTTGTTGGTTTCTGTAAAAATTGGGATTTGGTCGAGATTGATTAGGACTTTGATATTGTCCACTGGCAGAAGGTCGGTTTTGTTGTGCGGGATACCTATTGGGATCAGTATTGGGCCTAGTTTGATTAGCCGATTGATAAGGAGGATTCGGTCTAAATTGTTGCGGGTTGTTATTGTTGAAGTTTTGGTGTGGTTGTTGGTTTTGTTGTTGTTGTCGTTGTCGTGTTAGACATTCGTTATACAAATGCCCGGTGCGTTTGCAAAACGAACACTGTTTTACAAAAGTTTGAGGAGGTGGTCGTCTTTGTGGTTGATGTTGTTGAGGGTTCCGTACATTTGAGAATTTTTGATTTTCCAAGTGACAAAGTTGGAGTTCTCTTTTTATTCGGGAAACCGCGGTAATTATATCGGGAGGGTTACTAGCGCGAATAATTTGGCCTATTTTTGGTTCAAGTCCGGTCAAAAGACTATTTAGAGCCATGGAATCTATAAGACAAATTTGCGCGTCTTTTTCTTTGGTTGTTAGATTCTGTTTGTTAACAGCCGCGTGCATTTTTGCCTCGTGGGTTTGTAGTCTCGCTGAGAAAGTTAGTGGGGATTCAGTTGGTAGTTGTCGCATTCTTTGTAAATCCTGAATTAAAGCGGACAAGTCGCGTGAGTCACCGAAATGGTTTTCTAACAGTGTTTTTATTTCATCCCAAGTCGACGCATTTCTTGAATTAACAAGCTCGGCTGCACGGCCTCTTAGCTTGTTTTTAATGTGCAAAACTAAAAGAGTTATTTGATTTGCTACAGCCATATTTTGTGCTGTCGAACAGGAGCTGATGAAAGTATTTAAGAAAATTGGATTGCCGTCGTATTCAGGGATGATAGCGAAAATTTCCGCAAGTTTGTAAGGTTCTACCGTACCTTGGCGTGTTTCAACCATATTTAGAAATATTATGAAATAGTTTATAAAAACAAATATATCAAATTAAATATTAAAAGGAAAAAATCAGTGTAGGGGTATTTTTGTAGGTAAATTTGTTACAGCAATTAATAAACAGGTCAATATAAATGTAAAAACATGAAGGTAAAGGTAAATGCAATAAAGTAAATAGTTGCAGTATTAGAAACAATTAAAATAATATCGAACACAAAAGCACAGAAGGCCTCTATGTGTTTAAGTATATGTTTCAAGAATTGTTTTTAAAATAATAGAGATGAATGTAGGTGAATATTAAATGATAGAACTGTATGTTCAAGATACATAAAACTCGTATCGAATAAATCAATAAAATAATAAAAATCAATAACGTGATGATTGTAATAGTACATACGTTAATACTCCTGGCATGAGACTGTTCTGGAGAAGCTGAGGACTGATTAGCTGTAAGGTTGCGTGTTCCGGGTTCTCGCTGCCACAGTTGTTGTCTCGGTCTGGAAGTTCTTGTCCACAAGGATTTGGAAATCGACACAACTAGTGAGTGTACACGTGTTCTAGCTGTGTTGGACAATCCTACTGACTGCGCCAATTTTATATCTTGTAAATCACTTTTGAGTTTTTAAAAAAAATTATTTATTGAAATATAAAAATTAAAACTTTGAATAAAACATTAAATTGAAAATTAAAATTAACTAACTAAATGGTACAAGTATACTAACGATAAATGACGACCGTGGGACCGCGTCGCTCTGATTTATAACATTAAGAAAGCTGACTAATCAAAAGAACGGTCAAGTAGATGCGTTCCCACGTTTACATTATGAAGCAGGAAACTGGTCAGCGAAATATGATACTTCGTATCATACACGTGCATGATATTTACGCCTAACATATATATATATATATATATATATATATATATATATATATATATATACATCCTGTGTATGCAACTGTTTATAGGCCACCCGATAAAACATTTGGTTTCTAACATATCTGGAATCCCCCTGTGCAATTATAATCTACAGCGCCTTATATCTCAGTGAATTTAACTAACTGCTCAAGGAAACTGCATTGTATCCCTCAAACTAACATGAGAACACATAACTTTTTACCCAAACGAATATCGCCTAACCCGCACTTCTTACTTTAAAATCAACTGTAAAAATGTAATGCTAGAAAAATATCTAATCTGATAAAATTCTTGTAAGATCCTGCACATCAATTTGTATTGAAAGAATTTTTTAAGAGCAGTTTCATTCTCAAGTAGGTCACCCTATATTGAACGCCCTGGAAAGTCAAAACAGCTATCATAATTGTTACAATCTCATCTCATTATTTCTCGCTAATACGATTTATCCCCATTTGTGGACACCAAAACCCCGAAATAGAATTTCGACAAAAATTACAATTAAAATCTACTGTTTTACTAACTATTCATACGTACTATAAGCCTATAGACACAAACATAGACCTGCATAAAAAAGACAAATAAACAAACGTTATATGTATTATATTATTAGATAAGTAAGTAATGATATATTTGCAGCATATCACATCTCGTTAAAAGAACATTAAACAATTTTTGACTGACTACTAATTTTTATATGAGATATTAAAATTAATTTAAGATTACTTTACATCAAGTAAAACTGCCAAGGATATGTTTATTTTATTTCTAATACTGTAGTACTTATTCAAGTCTTAGTATCTTTTGATAATAGATGCATACGGTTTCTCAAAATATTAATAAATTTAAATTTGAAATTGATTTGTGAGAAATTCGTTACTGAAAGAATGTACTTGTGAGGTTGGGAAATCAAATGTATCAATTAGCTTTGGAATCTCTAAATAGTGTACTTAAAACTTTTCATTTGGATTCTTCTGTAAATGCGCAATCTTTTGATAAACACATTCATTTTGGTCACTTCAATAGTTGCTGTCGTTATTGTTTCTGTAGCAGTTTTTAGAGGATACATCTTTATAAATAAAAGTCGATTATTTTAATATGTAATATTTATACCTCGCTCCACTATTGTACATATTTGGGTTTTAACTGTCGACTGTTGTCAAATTTTGAACATTAGATTAAGGCTTAAGCTACTTGTGCATAGTGGGCGCCATCTAACTTGGATTTTATTAATAACTTATCTTTAAATTACATATTTTAAAACAAAAATGAAGATTATTTATATATTCTGCACTGAAGATTGCCTACAGCTACTAAACAAAACAAAAATAAAGAAAATCGGTTGAGGGACAGAGGAGAAAATCGTACCGAACCGTTTTGTCTTTGCCCATTTATATATAGATGTTTTGCTAGTACCTTCCAAAGAGTAGCTTAGAAAATCGCCAAGTTTTGATCATTGTGATTTTTTCACCTTTTAAAACACTCTGGGATCTGTCTGGCAACAACTAAAAACTAGTCATATATGGTAACTATTAATTGTCGTTTTTACCTACAATCAGGAGTAAGTGTAAAGCTTTCCTATGCCCGTCTATTTGTATATTCCCTGAACCTTCACGAGCCGAAATTTAAATGTCTGAAGAATACCGCACGGAACATAGATTAATAACTTGATGGACGATGTTAATCTGCCGCTCTTGACAAGCTCTCAGCTACAAAGTAATAGTTCTAACTTTACTTGACAATGTGGCGAAACTTGTACATCAAACGAAATAGAGAACTCATTGTAAATCTAGTCAATAGTGAAGGAGAATTGGGAATGTACTAATTACAGAGGAGTATTGTGCAAACCAGATACACGCCGTTCTCGACGTCAAATTATTTCTTCTGCATAAGGCCGGTTGAAGGAAATTAAAAAGAAAATTGCTGGACACATTTTGTTTGTAGGTGGAAGAGATTTAACACGTTAAAGAACAGTATCAGTTCGTTGTATCTCAGATTTCTCAATTTTTGACAGTTTTTTTGAGGTTATTTGACACTTACTCTGTTGAATATTGACGAAAATTGGGCAACAAAAATTGTTCATAGCAAGGTAAATTTTTTTAAAGCCCAGGAGTACAATAGGGTTCTCGGAAACTAGCGGAGATAGAGCAATGGTTAAATTGGGAAAGATTTGCAGTTTTACTGGCCCAATTTAATGACACTTTCGGATTTTTGTAAAAAGTCATGGCTTACTAGATATTTTGAAAAAACGAAATTCTGTCGATTTAGTCAAATCCCTCTAGCTCCTTTGTTTTTGATTTTATAAAAAAAGTGTACATATCAAAATTGAAGGGAATTGTATCCCGAATATGATTGTCTTGTCCTCGTTTGCGTGACAGCTCTCGTTTTCGAGATATGAAACAAACTTATCTTTTTTTGAATGGAAATCATAGTTGGCTATGATCTCAAAAAATCGGACATTTTTAGAGCTTTTCAAAGATATAATACTCGATAGTTATTCATAAAACGGAGTTATGGATGCTTTTCTCTCTTATTTTCACTTTTAACGTAGGTAGCCATGAAAAAGATTATTTTCACTTTAACATTTTCTCATTTGAGAGTAATTCCATTAGCAGTGCTGAACTGACAGTCGATATTGACAAGTTTTCGTGATAAAATGGCATATTCTAACGAAGAAAAACTGAATATGGTGGAATGTTATATATATCATTAAATTGGGCCAGTAAATCTGCAAATCTTTCCCAATTTAACCATTGCTCTATCTCCGCTAGTTTCCGAGATCCCCATACTGATCATCAAAAAAAAACTCACCCTGAATATTTTTTAGTCCAATAATAATAGACCCAATTATTAAAATCTGCCAGCTTTCCCATAAGTGTATTAGAACCAAACATAATAATGTCAAGGCATACGGCAAATATAAACTGACCTGACCAAACGATATTAATCTTTACCATAGCAGTTCCTCATTCCAAATGCCCATCCCAATACTTATATCTAATGTACTCGATTTTCCTAGTTTTAATTCCCATAAGCGATAATCAGTGTCTTGAGTGTCGGTCAAAAATTAATATCATTGTCACTACAATGCTACACTGAGAGACAGTTTCTTTCCATTTGCCCTTTTATTCTAATTATTTTATACACACGTTTTAATTTGAAATGTATCTAGATTATGTATTGTGTGTCTTCTGAAAAAGGTTATTTGAAAAGTTGTTAAAGTGAGCTTATTGTCTATGAACGCCAGTCTTCATGTAACAGTGCAGCTGTAGTTACGGGACTCTGTATCTACCATATTTGACTGTATTTGTGAATGGCATTAAGCTACTAGAAGCCCGGGAATGTTCACTATCAGTTGATTAGCGCTTTGTTGATCTAACAAATTCCCTTTAGCTCTGGTTCTGATCTTCTTGGTGCCTAGAATGTGGTGTTTTTTTCATGAAACAATAGCTGCCATGGCTCTTCATGATTTCATCAAATTTGGAAGCTTATTGTGTTCCAAAACTTCCTCAATATAACGCCGCAAGTTGATATGTCCAGTTATCTCTAGTACACAGTTTACTAGTGTCATGATCGTGATGCTTTTCTGCACGTCAACTGATGAAGATCTCTTCTTCATTTCTGGCCCCAATGAAATCTATGTTAGTGACAATAAAATTGATTGCCTTGATGAAAAGCAGTACGAGATAAATGTCTACAACTTGTTTATAGCCCGTATATTATACATATACCTTTGATCCTAAGTCCCTAAGTTGGTCAAAATGACAAAGTTGATTTACTAGTGACATGTCACAAATTTAAAACAAAATATTTTGCTACGATTTTCAACTGAAACCCCAAAATGTTAACAGATGTTTTAAAAATGTGTAAAAACTATACATACTTTCATAGATACAGTCAAACTTTGAAATAGTTTTAACTCATATAAAGTGTTACGATTTCTCAAGTCACAAAACTCTCCATATAACGAGGAAGACGTGTAACGCAATCGAAAAAGTTAATATATGTTAATACTTGTCCACAGTTTTATAGATTATTCTTATTGTATGTATAAATAAGGGTCTATAGATAGGTAGTCGAATTGTGAAGTACCTGCCGTGGGACTGTGATCAATAGATAACTTTTGTAGAATTAAAAAGTGACGTCATTTTAGAAATGTTGATACTCATAACTCGTATCATCGTTATACCACTGTTTTACCTTATGACTACAAACTGACGCCACTTTTACATTCTACAATAGTTTTCTATTGATCTGAGTCCTACGGCTGGTTGCTTTGTAGTAACTTCGCAGGTTTGCGGAATAATTGCATTACTGGTTCGCACCAGTTTGCAGCAGTACTTTATATAAATTATTTAAAAAATCTAAAAGTATGTAATGCTTTCTATGTCGACTAATATCCTCCATATGGTTTTTCTCCGTGTATCTTGCATACCTGTCCCTCAAATCAGTATGCATTTGAATAAAACAACTAATTTACATCGAGTTACGGCCCATGCGAACAACCGGACTGGATCATTTTTTTACAATTACAACTTTTGCTCGTATTTCTTATCTAACGCCTCCAGATTGTGTTAATAATATCATTTCATACTAAGAATGATTATAGATTTCAATTCCACGGAACTAACGACAAACTCAGTTCCTTAGCTGTTAGTATTTGTTATTGAATAGTAATTCCTTGGTTAGGGTATGTATATACATGTATATATATTGAGGTAAATCAGGAATTCTTGTCATACTCTAGGCCTACACTGCCTTCAACAATTCAGGTACATTCCTGACATTTGTCGCTATTTCAAAGGCTTTTTTGATCGTTGAAATTCGTTTTAATATAAAGTTATTCGTTGTTGAAGTAAGCTATTATATTTATCGAAAAAGTTTGTTAACAAAGCGTTTATACCGATCTAGAATTGATTCGCAACGGGTATAATTAAAGCCACGCTCAGGCACAGACGCTGCAAAGCCTGATTAGTTCGGTTTTGTTCAGTCTTCCCGATTTCCCAAGTTGAGTTCATTGAGGTGTTCAAGTTTCAAGTTGTGAAGAAAAATTTAAAACTAAATCTAGATAACTTACAGAGTAATGTGTCCGCCAGGAAGGTTAGCAACTAAATTGGTGAAACTTTTAGCAACAAGCAAATTCTTAGACCGCTTATTACATGCTTTAAGAATGTGAAATCGGAATATGTAGTCGTAGTAATTTTAGAAAATAACTTACTTGAAACTAACTGTTGAAACTAATTGTAAGGCGTTTCATATTTATGGAAAATAACTCATTCGCAGTTAAGAACAACCATTGTAGAGGACACGAAGAAGAGGTTACAACCAGGAATGGAATGGTAAATTTGGTGGTGGCAATTAGTAAAAGCTTGGAAAGACGATAATATCAAAAAGAACACAAAACAACTTATGAGGCACCCGTTTTTTTTCAATAGCCACGTCCGGATCTGCCTGTCTATACACAAAAGAAGCATTTGAGATAAGCCGCTAATACAAAAGAACACCTTAAAATTTTTGGCGATTTCAGAACACTTGTTGCAATTGTGAAGCAGCTCATGTAAGGCCAAGTATTCGTGGACGAAATAAAATCCTGCAAATGCCTACAACCTTGTGAACTTTTTCGATATAGACGACATTATCAAAATGAACACAAAACAACTGATGAACCACCCGTTTTTTGAATAACCACGTTCGGATCTGCCTGTCTACGTAGAAAAAAAGCATTTAAGATGAGCTGCTATAGAGGAATGTCAAGGATACCCTGGGTGACTCGCAGAATTAACATTTGAATCCTGCAAGAACTAAAGACATAAACTAATAAAACACTTTTGACGGTAATCCAAAAGAACACCCTAAAATTTTTCGGCGATTTCAGAAGAGGTGTTGGAATTGTGAAACAGGTCATATTAGGCAAAGTATTCGTGGACCAAATAAAATCCTGCAATTGCCTACAACTTTGTGAATTTTTTCGATGTAGACGGCAATATCAAAAAGAACACAAAACAACTGATGAAGCACCAGTTTTTTCAATAGTCACGTCGGGATCTGCTTGTCTACACAGAAAAGAAGCATTTAAGATAAGCTGCTATAGAGGAATCTCAAGGATACCCTGGGTGCCTCGCAGAATTAATATTTGAATCCGGTAAGAACTGAAGACATCAGCTAATAAAACACTTTTGACGGTAATCCAAAAGAACACCCTACAATTTTTCGGCGATCTCAGAAGACGTGTTGGAATTGTGAAGCAGGTCATATTAGGCAAAGTATTCGTGGACCAAATAAAATCCTGCAAATGCCTACAACCTTGTGAACTTTTCCGATATAGACGACAATATCAGAAAGAACACAAAACAACTGATGAAGCACCAGTTTTCTCAATAGTCATGTCGGGATCTGCTTGTCCACACAGAAAAGAAGCATCTAAGATGAGCTGCTATAGAGGAATGTCAAGGATACCCTGGGTGACTCGCAGAATTAACATTTGAATCCTGCAAGAACTGAAGACATCAGCTAATAAAACACTTTTGACGGTAATCCAAAAGAACACCCTAAAATTTTTCGGCGATTTCAGAAGACGTGTTGGAATTGTGAAGCAGGTCATATTAGGGAAAGTATTTATGGACCAAATAAAGTCCTGCAAATGCCTACAACCTTGTGAACTTGTTATATATAGACGACAATATCAAAAAGAACACAAAACAGCTGATGAAGCACCCGTTTTTTCAATAACAACGTCCGGATCTGCCTGTTTACGCAGAAAAAACGCATTTAAGATGAGCTGCTACAGAGGAATGTCAAGGATACCCTGCGTGACTCGCAGAATTAACGTTTGAAACTTACAAGAACTGAAGACATCATCGGTAATACAAAAGAACACCCTAACATTTTTCGGCGATTTCAGAGTTTTCGTGGACCAAATAAAATCTTGCAAATGCCTGCAACATTGAGAGCTCTTTTGATATAGACTCGCGAAAAATGCTATGACCATAGCCAATTTTCTGCAACCAAGAAGAGCTTCTGAATTCTACTACTAGACGCGATGCAATCATTTTTTGCTTATAGCCGAGATACTCATAGGAATATTGTATTTTATTAACTCTGTTCTACGCATGTACACGAATTTTGAAATTGACATTTTTGTGTTCAATTATTCGTACTTTGGGGTTCTTAAGGTTTCGCCAATATAAAATTATTCCATTCGCAATTTTTGAGGAGTGAGTTGTGTTTTTCTGGAATAATATTGCAACCATCAAGATGTTACCTACTCTTGTCAATTTTTCTACGGTGTGGTTTTTTAATTTAAAATTCGGTTAGTGGGCTAGGTTCTTCGCGAACCTTTATTGCTGAAATATACTTTCAAGCGTGGTTGTCTTTTTCTGAAAATTTGGCAATCTGAAGTACCTAGACAATACCATAACTAACATTTAGAAAATAATATTCCTCTGGTGGTATTGTGTATTTGTGATTTACTAATTGGGGCAGTTTTCACAGAGTGCCATCATTACTATACTTTGGGTAAAAATATTTCAACTTATCTGTTTCTCAGATATAATTTTGAGGAGAATAAATAAAGTATAGAAATGACTAGATATTAAATTAACCCGACTCAATACCAAGCAACGAAGGACTTTTTTTTAACTCGCCACCACTCAATTGGTGGAATATCTGTCATGACTCTCCATGCATTGTCGTAAACAAACTTCTTTATTATCAGCAATCTGTTTCTTTTTTTAAATCAACAAGAGTCATCATCAAGATCTGAATTAATTAAATGTAATTATTTTCTGTAGAAAAAAACCTTCATTTATTCCTGAATCATACAAAATTTCGCTGTCCTTCGATTAATTGTCCAGATAACTGAATTGCTTTTTAACAATACCTACCCTATCGTGTCGAGCTCTCAAACAAAACGAATTTAAATTTATTTCAGTGAAGAGCGCGTAAACATTCACCTCTAATTAAAGTTTAATTTTGTTACGTGGGATGTGGTCCAGATGACCAATCAGAATCCAATCTGATAGAATTACTACGTGGTAAGTACTAACCTATCCTTCGCAGGATGGTACCTTGTCTGCATAGTACGCTAGATCCGACAGTCATGCGGCGGCTTTGGACGCGCTGGTTCGGGTCTTTCTCTCTATACCAGTTGTTCTAATAATGATCTACCCACGTGTCGGCGGTATGGCCCCGCGACTGACGTTCTCATTTGTTTTTTTTCTTGTGACAATTACTTTGGCTAAAGAAACTTCGGTTATTCGTAGACAGATTGTGATAAATCGCGGTTTTTTACCCAGATGCCGATACGACGAGTCGATTTTGAAAAACGACGCTCTTTTTAACGAGAAAATCAAAAGCGCTCATCTCGTCTTTACCGGGAAAATCAGCAGTGAAATCGTTTTTAAAAATCGGTCGATGGAATTCAGTGTCACGGTGAGGAGATACTTCAAAAATATTCTGGGCCTTCCGAAAAATATCGAGGTGCGCGTTTTGAAAACCCTAAACGATGGTGAAGGTGTGAAGTGCAGACAACCTGTAAGAGTAAAATATACGGCCATTTTTATTGGGAAGAAGTCACAGAGGATGCAAGAAGTTGACGTTGTCCTTTCTCTGGCTCCTCTTCCTGTAACTCTTACCAATCTTGACAGGGTCAGTCTGGCGACAAAAGGCAAGTTCTTTTATTAACAGCGATTTTATTTACCTCCAAAATTGTTTAAGAAAACTAATAACCAATTATGCCAACAATTAAACTAAACTTGTCAAAAAATTACCACAAATCAAAATATTTACTATTGCCCGCAAATGAAAGAATCTTCAAGTTGTTAATTTTGTATAATAAATTCATTAGCACCTTGCACGCTAGTTGATAGTTTGTCCAATTTGTTTTTTTATTAAAAAGGAAAACTAATGATTCCAATCATTTTTAATATAAGAACTATTAAAGCATTCTAATTATTCAAATCGCCATACATTATGGGAAGAAAAACTTTATTTATTTTAAAGCATTCTCTTTGGTTATTAACACTTGAGATGCAGGTTTGCCTACGCTTGTCTCTATTTTTTGCTTACTTTGGTGATAACAGATGGCACATTATTTACAATTAAAGTAATTCTAAATCAGCTTTTGTTTACTCTAAAAGATACATCAAACATTATCTTTCAGAAAATTGCCCAATATTTTTTTGAGCTATTTATGGAACTTGTCTCTCTTATATTGTGAAACTTTTCACTTCTAATTAGGGGGTTGTTAAGTAATAATATCACAACAAATGTATCATAATATTGATGATACTGTTCAATAGAAATTTTGGATTTTTGTTTAATTTCGTGTACTGTCCTTGTGTGATTATGTTCTGAATTTTGACATCATATTCATTTTTATTTAAAATTACTTGTGGCATTGCCTTTATCTGCAGGTAAAATTTTTATAGTGCTGTCATTTTTTAAGGCTGTAATTGCAAATAGTTCATTATTAGAAACATTATTTTTGACGTGTATAAATTTTTCATATTAAATTTTTAACTTACACTTGGCTTCACTAAAGATAGTATCAAATTTTGGGATAGATTTTGGAGTAATTGCAAAGTTTTGACCTTTTTGTAAAACTGAGGTTTCTGTAATGTTTAATTCTTTATCTGATAAATTAATGACAGTTTTTCTTGGATCAAAGTGTTTGTTTTGTACATTATTGTTTGGTATATTTTTATTTAAAAGAAGCTCATTCAATTTATTTTATTTGTTTTTGTTATCTGAATTCGTTGTTATAGCTTATTAGAGTACTGTTTTTAATTCGATTAAACTCGTTTTCTGGTATACGATAAGCAAGGAAATTCTGTACATACTCTATATATTTTTCTAATTTAAATTTATTGATACGATGAAATTGAATTGTGTCGCTGATGGTTGCGAAGCTTGCTCGTTCCAATATGCTATGGATTCTTCCACCCATGTAAGGTTGACGAAATCTTAATCCCAAGTTATTCATTATTATGTAATTACTAAAGAAAACAGAAAACAATTGATACTATTCTGATATAAATACTAGCCTCAGAAAATAACAGTTCAACTTGGTTGGGGAGAGGTTTGGTATTTCTGAGAAAACAAAATATTGGTTCTAGATTTTGGAAATTACATATAGAATGATTGTATAAGATTTAAGTAGTAAAATTTACTCATGTTCATGAATGCATATTTGCAAGATAACGATAGTATTTAGGACGCGAGTTTCTGGACATAAATATGAGAAAACTTACATCAACACTATACTAGTTTAGTTATCAATTTAACATTCTGATGAAATTGAAAAATGATATTTTGTCACATGTTAAGGAAGACCACATCCCGGGAACCTCGGCGGAGAAAATTTATTTAAATCTCAATTGAGTTTCTTGGAAAGTGATCTTCTTAATATACAGTGATGGGCAAATGTGTGGAACCAAGCAAATATCTCTGGAATTATTAGAGATATTAAAATGAAATTTGTAAGGTGGATACTGCAGTAGATTGCCTATTTGTTTCCAATTTTTTTTTACAATTTTGAACTTCTTGTTTTTCCGAAAGTAATGTCGATTTTAAAATTTGCAATGAAACTCCCAATATAGTATTTTAGTTTCTAATGAAACATTTTACTGCGAATACAAAAATATCGGGTTTAATATTGTTTACTTCAATACCTACCGAGATATTAACAGAAAAGTAATTAAGGAAAGGAAAAATCTAATATCCATTAAAGAAATACATAATGATAATTATGAACTAAATCAAAGGGATTTTCAAAACATTGAAACTTAACTAAACTTAATGTATTAGATGTTCAAACTGAGCACCGTTTACTTCTTGACAATAAGCAAGTCGGTTTTTAAATTCTCTAGTAACATTAGCTATTACTTCTGGTGTAATTCTCTGGATGTCTTGAGTTATTCTTGCAGCTAATTCTTGCAAATTATTTGGTCACAAAATTGCAAACGTCTGTCGAAATCGTCTAAGGAGAGTTCTTGAACGAGGCGAATTTTATATGGATGATATTTATCTCGCCTTAATATCCTTCCTAGTGAACGACGACTAATTCCATGCATAGTGGCGAGGTGGGTAGTAGATAAGTCAGGATTTTCTTCCAAAGATATAGCAACATTTTGAGCTACACCAAAAAGTGCAAGTAATCACTTTTTAAACGTCCACTTTTTGGTAAATTGCTAACTGTTCCACTTGTGTGGTACCTTCGCAAAGTTTTCGTCACTACTGAATGGGATATTTGTGTATTCGGATGAACAATGTTAAAAAGATCACAAACTTCTTGCTGCGTCCTTTTCTTCTCCCCATACCCAATCATCATTAATATTTCTATTCTTTCTCTTTCACTTAATTCGGTCATTTTATGATCAAATTAAAACAATAAAATCTTGTTATGTTCAAATAAAAAAAAATAATAACTTATTTTGACAACTACTGTCACTTCTGCAATGAATTTCATGGATTACTAAACTTGATTCCGATTTAATTTGCGCCTGATTTAAACAAACGCACGTGTATTCGATTATGGAACAAGCAGTGCTGTTGTCTGTGACGGTATAATGCCACCGACTGACCAATAGCAATACACATCCTTACCGAGCGGTTTATTTATATCGGGCGTAAATGAAATCTGAACCGAGTTTAGCTACCATCGAATTTTTCCTTTCCTTAGTTATTTTTCTGTTAATATCTCGGTAGGTATTGAAGTAAACAATATCAAACCCGATATTTTTGTATTCGCAATAAAATGTTTCATCAGAAACTAAAATACTATACAGGGTGTTTCATTGCAAATTTTAAAATCGACATTACTTCCGGTAAAACAGGAAGTTCAAAATTGTAAAAAAATTTGGAAACAAATAGGTAATCTACTGCAGTATCCACCTTCCAAATTTCATTTTGATATCTCTAATAATTTCAGCGATATTTACTTGGTTCCACACATTTGTCCATCACTGTATAACAAAATATCATTTCTCAATATCAACCGGAAGTTTAATTGATAACTGAACTGGTAAGGTATTGAATGATCTTCCTTAACATGTGGTTTAGTTGTCAAATGCATTTTGAAGATATACAAAATAAATCCTTTATGGTTTGAGGACGAAGCTGTAATTAACCCGAAAATAGGTAAAATATACAAGATTTTGAAATGTTATTCAATGTCAGAAATCTAAACTTAATCCGTTTCGACTCAGACAGATCACAGTGTCAACGAGAACATTTTAGTGGATTGTGTTCGAATTTTAAAATAGACATCCACCGAAAAATTACCGTGTTGACAAATATATTCTGCCTCGTTATGAAATAACCGGCTCCCTTAAATCCATCTAATATTGTTTAATTATAATCAACTGTGCTTTCATCAATTAGTCAAAGAGACAG
Source organism: Octodonta nipae (assembly GCA_034190945.1). Classification (NCBI taxonomy): domain Eukaryota; kingdom Metazoa; phylum Arthropoda; class Insecta; order Coleoptera; family Chrysomelidae; genus Octodonta; species Octodonta nipae. The sequence continues at coordinate 13,534,979 of CM067216.1, forward strand.
CTTACTCGATCTACGTTATACATTTCAGATTTATTTTTACTTAATTGGATCGAGGTGATAAGCTCCACTGAGATATGAGGCACAATGTTTTGAAATCGAGTATGACGGAGTGTTGAAGATATTGAGACTAAAAATATTACGAAACCGGAAAAAGAATTTTACTGCATTAATCTTTTCGAGAAAAAAAATTTTGCTAAACGTGTAAGAAGCCATAACATGGAATCTATACGTTTGCTTCTTACTTTCATTATATTTCGTACTATCTACTTTAATTCGTTAAATTTTCAATAGTTGGAAAATATTTGGATATAGAATATTTTGAGATAGGATTTTTTGTGTGTTTTTTTAATTTTACATAATAAATTTAATGCAAAGCTATCTGATAAGACTGAAAATGCAAAATTTCTTGATTTTAACCATCATTATATTATATCTATGTTCTCTGTCTCTGTAGTCTGAGTTATTAAATTTTATTAATATTTGGTGATAACTCGTCCCTGCATATGTAAAAACCTGGGTGACCCCAAGTCCAGACAGGTATTACGGAAAATGTTTCATTTTGCTTTTGCGCTCTGTAAGAAGTTGTCTTTAAGTGGCCAAGGCCACAACAGTCTTTTTTTCCTTTGAACTCCTATCATTTTCGAAAAATTGATCCATAATTTCTTTCATAAGGCTAAATTTCTTCTTCAAAATTTGTATTTTTAATAATTTTGTGTTCGTTTTAATCCTTGAGCTCATCATTAGAAGTACTTTCTGCTGTTGCTTCCAAATTTCTTCGACATCTTTCCCATTTACTTCATCAAAACATCAACAGTGACTCTAGTGTCTAGCCAAATGTTTCTCCACATTCCCTTCAATCATATTTCCGTTACAATATACCAAGCCTGTCTTCTATAGTCTGCCTGTTTTTCAAATATTTGTTTAAATTTTAGCCGCAATAGGCAAAAATATTCAGTGAGCCAATTCTGGAAAATGTTCATAGCTATTCACGATTTTCTATTAGATATAACGTTGATGTAGATACTCCTTTCACCGCTCTTAGGTTTTTGGAATGATAAACAAGAATTGGCTTTAATTTGAAGTCTCGCATAGAAGAAGCATTGCAGATAAATTATGGTGTTTGGAGAAACCCAAAGCTGTAGGATGGCAATTTTCTGGGAATCCGGCTATTTCAATTAACACAAGTGCGCAACGGACAATTCTGGAGAGATAACCACAAATCCGGCTAGTTTTTGCAAATTCCTACGTTACATTTAGACCCAGATATAAATTTAATACATATTTATTTACTATCTTTTCGAGATCGATTGAAGACAAGACTTGTTTCTAGTTGAGAGCCTTATTCAGTTATTTATTTGTTATAAAAAAGGGGTGAAATACAGACAGAATATTCAAAGACCTCTTCAATAATTATTTCGAAGTAACTTATAGGATCTTCTAAACAAGTTTATTTTAAAAGATTTTAGACAAAATATAAAATGCGTCTCTACAAACTTCGGAGTTTAGACCAGATTGTTTTATGTACATTGGGAGAAGGTTTTCACATCAGGGTCGAGACATTTTCTAAACGCAAGTCTCTACTTGTTTGTTAGCTGTAAAGAGATAAAATTGTGTCGTTTGTGTTTGTAACTGTATCTCACTTTATGAGCTGCCTTAACAAATTGCATCAATTACTCTCTTAACTGTGTGTTTACCACCTTTGATAATCATCACCAAATAATTATCTTAGCATCTCACAAATCTGCTTTTCCACTTAATTCGCACTGGCTTCTGGCAAAATCAGAATCGCTTATAGCCACGTCCATACTCACGGCGCAATTTGCTATTCTCGAATAAAGACGCTCTTAATCATCGAATGCGTTGCTGAGGTAAGAAATTTAACGCAAATCCATTAAAGTCACTCGAATAGTTTGTCTTGTGTGATTTTAATTACTTTATCACTATTATTTTCGTTATATTTTATTTTGCGAAGCTGACACTAAATTTGCATAGTCATTTATTGCCTGTGATATTAGGGACATTATCTCAATCACTTTCGAATTTATGATTATATTAAATTAAAAGGAATTTGAGGTATTCTTGTTGGCAGTTCATAAATTAATTTCAAACTCTGGATAAAAAAGTAAAGGGAAGCGTCTGATTTGAGGATGAGATGTAATTGAGTAGCCACAGCAGAATAGTTCCCAGTTAAATTATTCCTATAACGCCTTATATAAAAACGTTGACTCATGTCTTTATTTACTGATTTTTCATTCATTCACTCTCCTTTTATGACCTCTACACTTTTTCAGGTAATTTAGCCAGTATACTCTTTGTTAAATATTTTACATTTATATTTCTGTGAAATTCCAACCTCCCCCTAAGGAGATCAAAATTTTCCACTAGAAAATCGCATTCGCTTGCATTCGCACAACATAACAACATCCATAGGCACCGATGGGATTCGAACCCAATGGCCAAAGTGGAGTCAGTTTATGAAACGTGAGCTTCAACCACTGAGCTACCGGACCCCTTTTACTAATTTTTTATTAGAAATATCTGCTTATGTTGACATATGTTGTCCATGATTTCGTCAAACACAGTAAATTCTGTTATCATTTGGATCTGCTATTAGAAGTCCCTAAAGAAACTACTAAACTTTCCAGAAAATGTCACAAGTTCATAACATGTTACCTACTCCATATTGTTGGGGAGGAGGGGAGTCTGAGTTCAGTGGCAGAATCCTACACTTTGTCTTTGATTTAGTGGGTTCGAATCCCTCTCTAGGCCTCTGGCTGTGTGGTTGTATAAATATCTAAAACTTGATCCTTGCCAAACGTCCAATCGAAGTCAACAAATGGTGTAGGTAACAATTTCAATGGGTGAGTATTAATAATTAATATATAATTGCAAAACAATCTTCTGATTATTAACAACTGTTTCGAGATACAAGTATTATAGCACATGTTATAGTTCACATTTAAATAATGTTGAATAATTAAATAACTTGTTATGACATTACTGTTGGATATTACATTAAGTGGACCAACTTAATATGTCGTTTGTATAATACTTTTTTAACTAGTTGCAATTTGCATTTTCTGAATATACGTTACATATTTTTATATCAAATTGTCTTAATCTACAAATAATATAGCCATAAGTGATTTTTATTTTTTAGTTTGATAAATTTTTATTATTATTGCTTTCTAATTCAATGATGATTCATTCAGTTCTATGTTTTATTGAAGTTTTTTTCCAACATTATAATCATAATTGTAAAGCAGAACCGAGGTTTTACAACTTTAGCATTATTCAAAATATGTGATACAAAATTTTTGGTTGTATTTAGGAAATAATCAAACATCAGTTTACTTGATAATAATATCACTTAGTATTTTTGGAAGTATCCTATTCGTTCACAAATGAAAGAAAATCGATATGCTGTTGCACTAAATAATTTTGACATCTGTTTAAAACCACTTTTTAATGAATTTAACACGCATTTGGATCTCGCGTGTGCGTATACCATATATTTTCGGTTGTAAATTAATTTGTCAATCTTAATAAAAATAACGCGTCTACAGGCCCGGATGAACCAAGGGAATTTAAGGCGCCCAGATTTTTATCCAATAAAATATAGAGGTATATATATTATTTTTATGGGTTATATATTGGAGTATTATGTCGAATTGACGAAAACTGATAGTTATCAAGTACGATTTCGGCACATAAACACGAACGGTTGGAATTTCGTCAGGTAAATTAATGTCGAAAATAGTTTAGGAATTTCTAGAGTAGAGGACGAGAAATAATTCAACTGGAGTATATTGTTTCTACATTCTAAAATTCGTAAAATGGAACACAGGAATGGTTTTTGCTTACTATCTCAAGATCAAGAGCTAAATGGGAATTAAGTATCAAGTGTAATGAAGCGTAATAAAATAATTTTCTTTTTTAATGTTAATTTTTGTAATAAATCTGAAAACACTTAATATTTCCGAAACTGTTGAAGATAGGTGTAGGACATTGCACATGAATTATGCCTAGAATTTTCTGGATAATCCAAAAAATAAATAATATACATGGGCTTGCATTTAAAATAAGAAAGTTGGTATTGGCCACTGTCACATGACACACCCTATATAAGTTTTTTGTTGAAAAAAGCACATTTAGAAATACAAATCGGCGTGTCCAAGCGTTTTTCCCAACTCGCCCTCATTTATTCGTTATCGATTTTATTCCATTTGGCGGTTCCACTTTGTAATTGTCTTCATGTTTTCGTTCTGTATTGAAGGTTTTCACAACAAACTAGAAGAAATTGTTTTGTATAACTGCTGGAAAACTGTAGGAGGGTACAGCTTTTAAGTTATGGATTAAAACCAACTATTATAAAGTTCAAATTGAGAAAAATAAAAACAGTTCTCAGCACATATGGAATTGTGTAAAAAATATATTGAACACACAAAATTCTTTAAATACAAATAACGAAGTAAAACAATTAAAGGTAGGTGACAAAAAAAAATTGTAAATAAAAATGAAATAGCTTAAAAGTTTAATGATTACTTTAGTAATATTGGTCAAGAAATGGCAAACAGAGTCCCGAAAACTTTTAAATAATTTTCAAAAACTGTAATAAACAACTCGATGATTTTAGAAAATACTAACGTTAATGAAGTCAAAGAAATCATAAACGGTTTAAAATTAAAAAAAGCACCTGGAATAAACCAATTAAAAATGGAAACACTAAAGCAAATTGTAGATTTCATTGTGGAACCCTTTACATATATTATTAATATGTCAATAAATCAGCCGATTTTTCCGTCCGCTTTTAAAATTTCAATTATAATTCCGTTATATAAACCTGGAGATAAAGACAGCATAGAAAACTACAGACCTGTATCAATAATGTCAAATTTAGTAAAAGTTTATGAGAAAATTAAAAAAATTCGACTATTTAATTTTATCAGAAAACATGAAATACTCTCAGACCAACAATATCGCTTTCGTGAAACTAAATCAACAGAAGATGCAATAGCTGACCTTACAGGGGAAATTTACAATGCACTAGATAAAAGTGAGAAATCACTTTGTATATTCGTTGATTTAGCAAAGACTTTCGATTCCGTCAGTCATCCGGACTTGCTTAAAACCCTTGACAATATAGGTCTAAGAGGCCAAGTACTAGATTTATTTAAGAGCTATTTAGAAAATAGGAAACAATGTGTTCAATTTGATGACTTTTATAGTTCGAATAGAACTGACCAATTCGGGGTACCTCAAGGTACTGTGTTAGGTCCTGTACTCTTTACACTTTATATTAATGATCTGTTTAAAATAAAAACCTGTGGAAAAGTCATAAAGTTTGCAGATGATACAGCAATATTTTATAATGAAAAAACCTGGGATAAATTAGAGTCTAGTTTAAAAACTGATTTTGCTAACATAATTTCGTTTTTATATTCTAAACTTTTATCTATCAATTTTACCAAAACGTATTTCCTTACATTTTCGATGCAGACTAGCCAGCAACACACAGGAAGCTCACTTTCAATGCAAATGGGCAACATATTGAAATCAATTCAAAAAACTATATTAAGTACCTTGGTATTATTATTACTAGTATTAATATTAATATGTTAAGATGGGTTAAGCATATAACAAAGGTAACAACAAAATTAGGGTCCCTATTATATAAGTTTAAATATCTAAGAAATTTTTTCGATATTAAACAATTAAAAATAATGTATTATTCTTTAGTACAGTCACATATATCATATTATTATCATTTCATTTTAACCATAAATCATTATTTGAAGTAGTTGACCATTATTGCAATACTCGTTACAATCAAAACACACTGAAAATACCAAAAATGATGAAAGCTGTTGGTCAAAGGTCATTTATGTTTATTTTGCCTAAAATATACAATATACTGCCATATGATAATAAGATGTCTTCTTCTTATATCGTATTTGAAATTAATGTTATAAGATGGATATTTAATGTAAACAGAAGAAAAATATTACAACTAATAGGAAACTGTTAAAACTATAAAACTATTACATGTGAAATGTTGCTAAGATGTAAATTAACGCCTTAGAGGGAGTGTGCTGCCATACATTGTATGGTTAAGTCGGGGGAAAAAATAATTTAACTACACTTTACTTGTGGACTACCTGAATCTCGTATAAGGAGTTACTTTTGAGATATCAATTGTTTACGGTTTATTGTGGTGAAATATGGTAGTATTGTTAATGTAAATTCTATTTTTTGTTTTTGTGTAAAAAATTATATAAGTACTACTGTACTGATCTTCTCTGCCCTACTCAACGTATTACCTTCTGGTGACATTCCATTGTTTATTTATCAATTTAAATGTTAGTCGCGTCTAATTATCTATGTTAATTGTTAAAAAATATATGTGTATTATTATTGATTGTTGATTTTTTTGAGAAATAAAAATTATTATAAGTATTATACTGCTATAAAGAAAATGCATATGAAATTTCCTAATTTAAACACTGCTGATATAGTATTTTCAGTAATAAAGTTTTCAACTACTATGCAATTTGGATGGAAGACTTGGATCAAGCTCAGCCCATGTTACATTAATTAATCTTGGAAGACTCTCAGTTCCCAATTCTAGCTCAAAAGAGCCCTTTTTATTTAATATTAATTATAAAGATGAAATAGAGTTTCTGGACTTCCAGTTATCTTTCTCTACTTAGATTCCTTAAAATGTATGCTGGGAGTTTACCAATAGTGTGTTGTTTCGTTTTTAGACCATGGAAGCTCACTTAAGTATTTAATAACCATTTTATATGAGTGTTCAATGTTAATATGTATCATTATTAACCGACTTCCAAAAAGGAGGAGGTTATCAATTCGTCGGATATATTTTTTGTGTATGTATGTTACCTAATTTCTTCTCCTGTGGTGAACCGTTTTGTATGAATATGGTCTTGTTTAATAGAGTATATATCCGGATTGGTGAAACTTCAAATTTTGGAAAAGAATTCTATTGGTAAAGTGATAAAATTTGTGAATGAACACATGCGTTCATGGAAATCGACCAATATCCCTAACATATTGGTCGATTTTTCGAAAACTCCTTATGGATGTGTATAGTTTTTTAAGATTTAATCTATTAAGGAAGATCCCTAGGTGATCTCAAATACTTTTCTGCGACGTGCAACTTGCAGTTTTGAAGAAAATCGCCGAAAATTCCAAATTTTTATCAAAAATTTCATCGAAATGACATAACGGACATTTCCTCATAAATATTTTAATTTCAACGTAATAGTGCGGGAATGTTAGGCACTGGAAGTTTTCATTGCAAATTTGAAAATTTTCTATGTACATCTGAAGCATATAGGTAGTAAAGCATAGTATTTTCGGCTCCTTAAATCAATGAGTACTAAGCTAGTTTTGTTTCTATACATATTTAAATGAAAATTTTTCCATTTTGCGAAGATTGTGCTTTTGGTTGTCACATTCTCCCGGCCTAATAGAAAATTTAGTGACAACACATGACAAAATCTAAACTGCTATTTGGTGCGTTCATACACAGGGTGTTTAGTTATAGCAAACAAAATCACAAAATAAAGTGATAGAAGGAGTTGCATTTATATGATGATTGAAATATAGGACGGAGTAGAATGACAGTGGTCCATAGCCAGCCGTATATACAGGATGGTTAGAATATAGGGTGGAGTGGACGTTTGGTGTTATAAAAATCTTGGAAAAAATGTGAAATTAAAATTATATAGGGTGATTAAATAACTGTTATATGATGTGGACGTAAACAAATCATACAGGACGGTTGATACATAGGGTGGAGTGGAATTATCTATAGTTATACAGAGTTGTCAAAAAAAAGTTGAAAAAAGGTTACATCGCTGGGTCCATAAGGCATAAATATATTTTGGGCTTATTAAGGCAACGCATACAAATACATTTTGTTCGTAAACATTTACCTGCCAATTTAAATGAAAATATATCATTGTATAATGTTGAGGCTTTCGATGTTACCTGGTCCTGTCTATTAAGGTTATACATACAAAATAAAAAATAAAGAATGAAAACTAAAAAATTGAAAATAAAACATTTCAAAAAAATATATAACTGACTTCCACCTATAACTAAAAAGCTAAAAATAATTTTAACAAAATACAACCCTAGTAAATAAATAACACCTTCAATGTTGTTAGTTACCTACCCAGGAAGTAAAAAATGTAAACATTAAAAGGTGCTCATTCTGTACAAATTAATTACCTACCAATCTAGTATATTTTTGAAGTCGGTGCCAAGTAAATCCAAAATCCCGCATTGCCTACTTATGTAGTACTTCATCAAGCTTGATTGTTGCTTGGCACCGACTTCAAAAATATACTAGATTGGTAGGTAATTAATTTGTACAGAATGAGCACCTTTTAATGTTTACATTTTTCACTTCCTGGGTAGGTACCTAACAACACTGAATGTGTCATTTATTTACTAGAGTTGTATTTTGTTAAAATTATTTTTAGCTTTTTAATTATAGGTGGAAGTCGGTTATATATATTTTTTAATGTTTTATTTTCAATATATTTGAGGTCAATATACAAACCTGATCAACAATTGTGGGAAAACAAAATTATTTTCTCTGATTATTATTCTGCGTTATAAGTGTCGTTAAAAATGTTTACAAATATTTTCTTTTCACCTCGCAGTTTCATATTATTCACACAAAGAGCTGTTGGGGCCATGCGATGGTGTACAAATTTGTTTTAGAATTTCTAAAGTGGCGGGCTTGTTTCAACTCGAACTTCAATAAAAAAACATACATTCAGTTAACTTTTCGAATGTGTACGCAATGATAAACTTATTAAACTGCGGAATATAAAACAAACAGCAAACACGTCATCAGTGTAAAATGTACACACAATTACAGGGGAATGAAAATTCGAAAATAATGTTTAGCGGTTTAATTGAATATAAAACTGGATTTGCTCATACTATAAAGATATTACCTGTACGGTTTCATTACACGGTGAAGATCCGGTAAACAATATTAAGCCGTGAGCGTAAAAATGCAGTATAGTGTTTAGTCATTTCAGTATATGATCAAATAAAAGCAGATGGAACATAAAGAGGCTTTGTTAGACAATTATTAGATTGGGTGTGCTGTACTAGAATTAAAATGTGAAGCAAAAATATTTTTCTATAATCGTTGTGTGAAAATGTTTGATATCCCTTCCGAAAATAAAAATCTGAAAAAATATCTAAAGAAAGCAAATATCCCCATTTCTTTGTCATCTCGTTTATTTCTCCACTGAAATAGATTTCATATAAGCGAAACAAAAGACGTATGTATTTTCACTTGACAATATAAACAAAACCTTTCTCGGTAACTAGATCGCCTAAATCTTTTCTTTCAATCTCTGTTAGCGAAGGAACAGAAGCTCAACCTGTGCTTTGACAACAATATCTAAATTGAGGTAAAACGAAATCTAACAAATTGTGTTGCCTTTAAATTTGTTTCCTTTTGGTAGCTTAGGACTGTCAGAATATGAAATGGGACAGTGCAATCTGAGGATGTTGCTTATAAGCTTAACTATACTAAGAAAAAATAATTTGGGCAAGTGCGAGTTGGACTCGCATACTAAGAGTTCCGTAACACGTTTGAAATTTGATACTACGTAGGTGAATCAAAGTATATATGGGTGATTTTTACAAATCAATATTTTTTTTAAATGAAAAATGCTGTAAAACTTACGTTCTGGGTGCTATTGGCATTTTTTATGCTCAAAATTAAGCTTGTTACGTAGTTCCAGTACAACTTCAATAGATAAGGAACTAGAATAAAAATTAGAATTTTCATGGCCACGGTACTGACACCAAAATGAAATATTCAAAATACTTGCCTAATAAATCTCTTTAAATTCTTAAAATAATTAATCAAATGATAAATTATAGGACTTTGATAATCATAAAGAGAGATTTCGGGATTTTCTTGTTTTTAACAATCTTCACAATTTATTAACAGTAGAATTTCAAAAAACAATTTTTATAACAAACAAAGTTTAACATTATTTAAATCTATTATTCCATTCTACCAATAAATATTGGGCTTATACAATAGATTTTAGCTATAAAATCTACACTTTAGACTATAAGACGGCTCTATAGAAATTTTTAGTCACGGCAGTCGATTCCAGGCTTCGTTTCTGGCGACAAGGCGGTGCCCGTTAGTAACTAGGGAAGGAGAGGGCCCCCAACCTCGAGTGTGACTTGTCAAAACTTTACACAAGTAGTTCGCCGGACACACTTTCCTTTGGGATTGAGCGAAAGGGAACGAGGTGGACTAGTTAAGCCTTTAATACAAGTTCTCGTCAGACCTGCTTTCCTTCGGGATTGTGGCGATGAGACGACCTTGCGGGTAACAGTGGGATCGTCGCTTGAGATGTCGAGTCATCGCCCTGTATGGGGTTCGACCTAGTATTCGAGACGAGAGCCCTTTGCCAACCTCTTGCCTGTTACTCCTAAAACTGGGCCATAGCGTCCCGCAAGTAGAGGCGCTTACACCACTAAAGCGGATGTCCGCTGGTCCAGAAAAGTAAAAGGGGGAGATTCCCGTCAAGGGAGTCCCCCATCGGCGTGGAACTCTTAAACGAACTGAGGTGTTCGTAAGATTCCAAAATGGGGAGTGCGGGTACTGACATTTTGGGTATATTTCTGGTATTCATTATCCATGAATACTTATGCTTTAATATACAATGTCGACGATAAAATACTATCCAATTTATCATATTTATAATTTTCTGATAAAAAACAAGTTCAATAATAAATAAAATATTAGACATAAAGACATAAAAAATCACAGCTCTAAGAATCACCCATATTCTTCTAATATTTCAGTTTCAGACAAGCAGGGAATTAGTGCATTTTCTTATATTTACCTTAATATCTTTTAAAGTAAGTGTTTTTAGTGAAGCCCTATATATTCGTATTTGTCGTAATGAGCCCTTTCATTTAATATATTACACGATGCGTTAAAAATTATTATTTTCCATTTAATTCTATAATTTGCCCCCCAAAATTCAAGTGAAGCCTAATACCCCTAACTTTATTCAAAATTTGGAGAATGGTTAATTTTTAAATATTTCTGTTAATATCTTTTAAAGAAAAAAATATCAAAAAATATATTTGTATTCCTCATATTGAGCCCTTTCATTTGATATTTTTTATTTTCCGTTTACCTAATTCTATAATTTGCCCCTCAAAATTAATATTAGGGATATTGCCTTATTTTTTGTATTAAGGGTCAACTATGGCCATAAAGAAGCAAGTTTTTCCAAAATTTTAGGTCTCATAGTTTCGGAGATAAAGGGAGGAATTGATATATTTTTTTGTTAATATCTTTTAAATAATTTATTTTAAAAATTTGGAAAAATATATTTGTATTTGTCATAATGAGCTCTTTATTTTGATATATTTCACGATGCCTTAGAAACAATTTAAATTTAATATTTTTCATTTAATTCTGTATTTTGTCACCCGAAATTAATATTAGGGGTTTCTCTTTATGTTTCCTGTAAAGTTCATGTGGGACCCTATATCTTTATTTTTTTAATTTTACGTCTTATCGTTTCGAAGATAAGGGGGATGGGTAATTTTTTAAATATTTTTGTTAATAACTTTTAAACAATATATTTTATAAATATGAAAAAAATGTATTCGTCATAATGAGCTCTTTGATTTGGTATATTACATGATGCCTCAGAAACAATTTTAATTTTTGTATTTTTGCTTTAATTCTGTAATTTGCACTCCAAAATTAATATTAGGGGTTTCTTCTTATTTTTCAGGTAAAATTCAGGTGGGGCCCTCAGAATGAGCCCTTCCTTTCGATATATTATTTATTATTATATTATATTATTATTTTTGCTGTAAAATTCGGGCAACGTTCGATATTCCCTATTTTTTCAAAATTTTAGGCTCAGTAGTTTTGGAGATAAGGGGGGGGATGGTCGATCCCCCCCTCCAGAAGTACCTCTAATATGTAAATTTCTTCATTTACCATATGTAGTCCTGATCAGGTCACCAAATTATACACTGATTTCAACATTTTAACCTTTTCCGCTATGTAGTTTCGGAGAAAATTGCTGTAATGTGAAAAACTTAGAAATCCGGAGTGATATTATAAGGATATCTGTATAATTGTATATACGGAACCCTAAAAATAACTTAAATATCGTGAAATTGTGTAAAAAATTGTCAAAATGGAATATTAATAAAGATCTTACCAAGTGACAGATACTCGTTTAGTATTCATGACAAAACTCTATCAATTGGGCTACGAACTGCTATCTTATCCAGCATATACTCCAGATTTGGTCACATGTGACTGGTTCCTATTTCTACACCTGAAGAAACGGCTGCGTTGCAAGGGATTTGGGTCGAATGAAAAGGTATATTTTGAAGGAGTTATCAAACTGTCCTCGTAAATTTGGAGATTATATTTTGTAGTTTTCTTATTGAAATTTTGTAAATAATTTAGATTTGAAAGTTTTGCTTCTGGTTCGCGATATGCGGGATTTTTCTGCAGTTTTTCATAGCCGATGGTTGTTACCGTAACAAAAACAAATGAATTAGCCAAGCCCAAGCGACAGATACGATGTTATACAATAACAAAGTTCTGAGACGTTTAATCGGCCTATAGCATTGGCTGCATTCATTACTAGAATGCAATTCCTGTTGAGTGTTGTTTTGAGCAAATGTAAAAGCGTTATTAGTAGCAGAATTCACTTCTTCATTGTAAGATGAAGGCGTGACCGTTTCACATTAGCTCCAATACATGACATACTGGCTACACCTACAGAGTAATTCTTGAACTGTTCTACATAACACCGGAGGAACCCCGCGTTTCTTTATGGACTATATAATATCTAATTTGCTGGTAGACTTCAATGCATAAATTTTAAAGAATATTTATTGTTCAATAAAATGTATATGGATAGATTTCGTATGCCCAAGGATGTATCGGTGCATCTTCGAATTCTTCTTATTGAATATTTGATACACATATTTTATTATTCATTGTCTTGAAAACGCCAATAGAAGCAGAACAATTGAATTGTTTTCTGTTGAGTGTAATATTGATGGTCTTGTTAATTTATTGCTGACATTAATTATTTCTTCAATTCATTTAATTTTGTTTTCCTTATATGGATTGGAGACAAAGTGCCATTCCTAGGCTGGTAAGCAATCTGTCATTGTAAGGACATAACGGATATTCTGATGAAATTTGTTTTCCTTTGCTTTCATATGTTTTAAATTTGTATTAGGAGCTTCATACCGCACGGAAATTTCCACTTATTTCTTATTGAATTTTATAGTAATTAGTAGATGGATAATTATGGGCTTACTTTTATTGTTAGATAATCCACACATGCCAAAGGGGACAGCAACGGTCTGATAACTGAATATTTAATTATCACCATAAACTAAGAATATATACAAAATGTAAAACTTAAGCTTTAAAATTTTTAGTTAAGGATTCTTTAGGTGATGACTAGATAGTCTTGCATCGCATCACTTCATATTTCCAATTAACGTTTAGCACTTTCAATCTACTGATTTATTGAACGAATTGTAAACATAATACAGAAGCATTTGACTATACTGTATAATTTACCATAATTAAATTTTATTGCCTAGTGACTATGACCCCATAATTTTAACATTCTCAATAGAAAAGCATTGAAATTCTTTACTTTTAAATTAGTTAAATATCTGAAAACACAGTTTTGCACCTTAACACCAAACCTTTATTTAAACACTCAACGCCGTTTCAACAACTCTAAATTGTCATCATCAAGGAGTTTGGTTTACTCCCTGATGATGACAACTTTTTTTCTTTTTTTTTTTTTTTTGTTTTTATCCGAAGAGGGGGGAAATACATTCCGTACTTAGCTAGCACGTGCTGGCCGTCGTGCGGGACTCCCGATGTAATGACTCCAAAGCAAGAGTAAATCGTTGCATTGAAACCAGTATACCGTATACCCGCTAAAACCCTAACCTCTTTCTCCTACAACCATGGTAGACAATTAATTTAATATTAGGTGACTCCGTAAATATGGGATGGATTCTACTCCGTCCTATAGTTTACAGAAGGCAGCAAACAAATTTATGCTTGTCCGTGGGCAGTCGTATGTACAGGATGGTTGGTACATAGGGTGGAGTGGAATTATCTGTAGTTATACAGGGTTGTCAAAAAAAGTTGAAAAAAGTTTACATGGCGTAGTCCATAAGGCATAAATATATTTTGGGCTTTTTATTATTATTTTGTTCGTAAAGATTTACCTGTCAATTTAACACGTTCGCTACCGCTCGTCTCATATATGAGTCGTCTTGGTTTATTATATAGACCACCGGCTCCTATATGAGCCGATGCAGCACTTCTACTTTAAGTTAATTTTTTCTGTCTGGTCTATCGCTAGAGACTCTATACTTTGAAGAGGTCTGTACGAATATATGACACACATACGAGTCGAATGGTCTCGGGATATTTTTTAAGGTTTCCAGTGTATGTGTAAGTAAATATTAGTGCGATATGTCTTCGTCATAGAAAATACGTTTAACTGAAGGTGAGCTGTTAGAAGAAGCAAACATTGTTGTCGATTACAACAAAAGTATGTCTGGGATTGACCGCACAGATCAAATGATTTCGTATTACACTACACCAAGAAAAACCATTAGATGGTATCTAAAATTATTCTTTCATTTATTGGACGTTTGCTTATGGAATAGTAATTGGCTGTATCAGAAAGCTACAGGGAAGAAAAAGACTTAACTGAACTTCAGGGACGAGATAATACAATCACTCATCGACTCCACGACAGCTGACAAGGAGACAAATAAGAACTATGTTGTCCAAAGTTCCAGAATTCCTCATTTTCCAAAAAAAAAAAATCGAAAAAAAACTAAGATGTCGCGTTTATTCACAAAATAAAAAAAGAAAGCAAACATCTTTTGTTTGCAATGTGTGCGTAGACAGCAAAGGAAATCCAATAGGACTATGTCCGGATACTTGTTTTGCGCAACACCATACATAATTTTCCTGTTTTATGTTGTACAGTATAACAGATTGTTTTGCTATTATATATTTTGTTGCTAGTTTTCTATGAAAACTCAAATGAAATATAATATTTTTAGTTTTTTAGTGTGTAAAAGGGTGTCTCATATATGGGACTTGCGGTCTATTAGTGCAAATTATTACTGTAGACCACTGTCTTATATATGAGTCATATTACTATAAAGAAAAATAAAATAGTTTTGCGAAAAAAACTCATCAATTTATTTTCATTACCTTATCTACTTGCATCTTTTACAAAAAAAACAAAGTGGTCTGTGTCAAACGATTTTTTTTAAATGGCGGTAGCGAACGTGTTAAATGAGAAAGTATCATTGTGTAATGTTGAGGCTTTCAATGTTACCAGATCTATCTATTAAGGTTATACATACAAAATAAAAAATAAAGAATGAAAACTAAAAAAGTTTAAAAAGTTTAAAAAAAATATATAACCGACTTCTACTTATAACTAAAAAGCTAAAAATAATTATAACAAAATACAACCCTTGCAAATAATTAACACATTCAATGTTGTTAGGTACCTACCCAGAAAGTAAAAAATGTCAACATTAATTAAAAGGTGTTGATTCTGTACAAATTAATTACCTACCAATCTAGTATATTTTTGAAGTCGGTGCCAAGCAACAATAAAGTTTGATGAATTAGTAGATAAGTACGCAATGAAGGATTTTAGATTGGCTTGGCACCGGCGTCAAAAATATACTAGAGTGGTAGGTAATTAATTTGTACGTATGAGCATCTTTTAATGTTTACATTTTTTACTTCCTGTGTAGGTACCTAACAACATTGAATGTGTTATTTATTTGCTAGAGTTGTATTTTCTTATAATTATTTTTAGCTTTTTAGTTATAGGTAGAAGTCGGTTATATATATTTTTAAATGTTTTATTTAAATATAAATTATTAAATAATTTTTCTTATCAGTTATGTGTTAGGTGCGGCGGTTTTCATATTTTTATTGAACGTGAGTATAACGGTAATTTTTTTAAAACCGTAACAAAGGCCCAACGCCGTTCACACAAGGATTTCCACTTGGTATGCGGTAGTTACTGGATATAATTTTTTCGGAGATATGAAGGAATAATCTTCAACTTATCGAAAATATCATTTTTGGCGTAAGTACCCAATAAAATACCTTCTCACATGTGGTTATAAAATTTGCATTTTTACCGCCTTCGGCTAAACTTTGGCGGCATCTTGGTAAGTGGCGTTCTTGTAATGAGCTCATGACCTTTCTTTTCTGAACACTGCCACAAGACAAAAATGTTGTTTTACATATTTTGTGACACTTCAATTTTCGTTTACACCAAATTACCGTTCGGTATGTCCATGAAACACCGATTTTAATAAATAATAAGTTCAGGTTTATGTACACTCGCATTCTGACGAATTTGCTAACATGTAAGACAGAAAAGGCAAATTCGTTATAAAATTGTGCAATTTATTATAAATATGCGAATTCGTTATTTATTCCTAAGAGGGGCAAAATTTTAAACATGCACTTCTAACTCATCAGCTTGCAACAATTTAATTCTAAATTGATGTGACTTATAACTTACATTTGGTTACTGATATATGTTTCGCTACACAGTATCATTATCAGCCTACCAACTACAGACCCAAGAAAAAATAGTTGTATTTTATAATAAAAGTTTTATGAATGTTATTCTATAGATTTAAGAAACCAAATTAATGCCACTCAAGTATTTTATGGACACTATCTTTGACTGGCACCATACAGTGAAATGTAATGTAAGTATAGTTTTAAAACAAGTAAATGATTAAAATTTGGTAAAGTTTGGTGAATATTTTTTCATGTAAACTTTTTTTTACCAATTAATATTGTAGTCGTTTTTGCATTTTTTATATTTACCAAAATACAAACTGTTTGTTTGTTTATTTCGAGAAATCGCTAACCGCACGAACAGGAATCCAACTGCTGTTATGAGATGTTGTCAAGCTTGGTTTGATAACACCCAAAATCGGAGAAGAATTGGCACCGGACGTCGAAGGAGAACAAATGAAGTTCAAGAAGGTCCTTTAGAGACCGATTTTCGACAAGTCGAAATTTGACTGATGAGTGGTTAGGAGAACAAGGCCATCTTGTAAGTGCTCCAACGGTTTACCGCCGTATAAGGTCTTTTGGACTGCAGCATCATTGACCCCATCTTGAGCTATCTCTGACTGCGGACTAGAGTGGTCCAGAGAGCGAC
This sequence comes from Octodonta nipae, assembly GCA_034190945.1. Taxonomy (NCBI): domain Eukaryota; kingdom Metazoa; phylum Arthropoda; class Insecta; order Coleoptera; family Chrysomelidae; genus Octodonta; species Octodonta nipae. The sequence goes on from CM067216.1 coordinate 13,552,309, forward strand.
AACATTGGAAAGTGGAATGGCATCAGGTCGTCTTTTCTGATGAATTTTGACTCTGTTTGGGTGAACATGATGTATTTCCAGGATATATAAAATTGGTTAAAATCTTGAAGCCCCAAATTCCCGCTAGCTACGGCCTTATAACTGCCAATATGTGAATTTTGAAAGAGTCATACCTCAATCTACCCAACAGACTAAGCAGAAAGTGATGTAGACAAAATTGAGAATATTGAAAAATTATTTTCTCTTAAATAAAACTTAGTTATGATATGATTTATAAGTTTGACAACTAAATAAGCATTAATATGAACAAAGTAACCTGTTCTGCCTCAAGGAAAACGACTTCAACCTCACTTTGATGTTTAGCGACATGTACAGCAAACAGTAGGCCTTATAGTATGGGATGCTATTGCACATGGGAGTGGCAACATGACAGGGCAACGTTATCTGCAGGAAGTAGTGAAGCCGTAAGTTGCTCGTGTTAGTTTGTGGAGAACCATGTGAATCTGTTACCATGCCCGCCCAGATCTCCCGATCTTTTGCCCATAGAACATGTTTGGAGGTTCTAAGACATGAAATACCGTTAGCTTGAGATAGTATTCCTCAAGTAGAACTAGACCATCTTGTTGAATCAATGTGTATAAATAACCGCAGTGGAAAAACACAATATTAACAAACTAATTAAAAAAAATAAACTCCTTGTATTTTTTTTTTCATTTATTCCTTACTATAGCATCTATCTTTTGCCAAAACAATATTAAATTTAAACATTTCCTTCTGGGTGTTGCAATTTCTTTGTCTGTGAGTATATATAGCTTAAAAAATAGGCGTGATAACACAACAAATAATTTGGTTAAGTGCGAGTTGGGCTCGCATACAAAGGGTTCCGTACCACCTTCAAGATTCACATGATTTTTACAAAAATACATATGTATTTAGTTTTCTAATTTGGTCCCCCAAATTAACATTAGAGTTTTATTTTACTAATAAATTTTCAGGGAAGCCTTTTATAATCTACTATCTGAATTTTGAGGCTCTGTAGATTGGAAGACAAAGGGCAAAATAGGTCAAGTTTTAAATTATAAATTATTAAATCTGTTATTCAAGATATTTAAAAATACAAATAAAATATATTTTTCAAAATTTAAACACTGTAGTTTCTAAAGTGGGAATTAACTCGATGTTTAATATTTTTGTTAATATCTTTTAAACAAATGATTTAAAAATATGATATATTTGTAATTCACATAATGAGCCTTTTATTTGATATATTACGTGATGCGTTTAAAAATTGAATTTTTATTTTCCATTTAATTGTATAATTTGTCCATAAAATTACTATGGAGGTTTTCTAATTTTTCTTATAAATTTCAAGTGAGCCCCAGTACCCCTAACTATTTTCAAAATTTTAGATAGTATGGTTTCGGAAATAAAGCGAGAAATGAGAATTTTTTTATATCTTTATGTTAATATCTTGTAAACAATTAACTTTAAAAATATGAAAAATATATATTTGTATTCCTCATAATGAGCGCCTTCATTTGATATATTGCATGATGCGTTAAAAAAATATTTTTTATTTTCCCTTTAATTCTATAATTTGGCACCCAATATTAATATATGGGATTTCTTCTTATTTTTCCTGTAAACAAAAAAATTTAGGTCTTATAGTTTTGAGAATAAAGGGGAGAATGGGTAATTTTTTTAATATTTTTTTTAATATATTTTAAAATATTTATTTAAAAAAATTTAGAACAATATATTTGTGTGGTCATTTGATATATCACATGATCCGTTAGAAACAAATTTAATTTTTATTTTCTATTTAATTCTATAATTTGCCCCTCAAAATGAATATTAGGGGTTTCTCCTTATTTTTTCTGTAAAGTTCGGGCAACGTTCTATATTTCCTATTTTTATTTAGGAACAGTAGTTTCGGAGATCAAGGGGGGAACGATCGATTTTTTTAGTTTTTCCCCTCAAAAGTACCCCTAAAATCAAAATTTTTTCAACCTCTTCCGTCCAGTAGGAGAAAATTGCTGTGCTATGACAGAGGCAGAAATCCGTAGTGATATTATAAGGGTATCCGTATATTGTATATACGGAACCCTAATAATGGAAAATGTTATAAATACTGGCTTGGTAAACAGGATACATGTCGTTGTAATGACTTGACTTTCCCTAAATACTCACGACGAGAAAGTGAAATAGAACTGTGTTAAAAAAATAACAACAAACATAAAAAATATATTGTCCAGTAAGTTTCCGCAATTTCAGGGCACTAATTTACTTTTGCTAGTAGACAGGGTTCTGGAAATGTTGATTCACGAATAATTATCTAGAAACCACTGAATTATTTTATGAAAACTAGTCTGCATTCTGTTAACAATGCTGTGAAAGTCCACGCTAAATGGTATTGCCAAAGTTGAAACAACATATTGATCAAGGCAGTTACTGTGAAGCCTCTCGACTAGAAATAATTATTTTCTTGCGTTCAATATATTGTTAAATCTCGAAAGATAGTATAAATAAAGCAGTATACTACTATTAATTTTGCAAACGATAAACATAAGGAATGAGATCTGCAGAGAATCCGCAAATTACGAAAATATAAAAATTTCCAGCACTGAAATAATTTGGGGGCCAATTTTTAAAGCCTACTTTAGCGGTTCTTAAGAAAAAAATTAAAAAAAACTATGACGGTGCTTTTTATCCCGCTTTGAATTACTTCCATAAAACAGACAAAACATTGTAAAATCGTTTGACATATGTTGCTGCATCCTGTAGTAAATATTCAGTAAACACTGTTAAAAACACGTCACGTTTTTATGTTTTTTGTCTAATTCAACCAGTTTATATCTGTTATTAATAGAATGAGACGTTCAATGTAATGTACTATCTCTCATCCTAGATAATGCATTTTCGATGTCACTGAAGGCATTAAATGGATCTATTATTGTTATGATTATTTTACCATCACTTACTACGAAGCAATATAATGCAGCTCATGCAGATATAACAAGAAATATAAAATTAGTAGGTGTCAAGTAATTACTTGATATGATACAGGATAAGAACGTTTTCTCGGTAATAATCCTCACCGCTTGAATAAACCAACAGATACACATCTGAGTATGTAAAAGTGTACTAAATAAAAAAAAAACTATAACGTCCAACGCCTTCATAGGAAGGTGTGCCCAGAACATTACGCATACACCGCAACTACATCAAGATAATTAGTGATATCACCTCAAAATGGTGTCATATTTTTGCTCGTTGTAATAATCTACATGCTGCAGGTTGGATTTATAGCCTAAGCTGGAGGAAATGAGTTCGTTCGACATGTTCTGACAATGCGGTAATGCCATCTTATAACTCTCGATATAGCACTGCAAATTGACATCTATTACAATATACATACTAGTAGCTCCTACGAACAGAGTGCGGATATTTTAACACAGCAAAAACTGCATAAATAATACTTTTTATTATATCCTGTAGAATGTTTTTGCGATATTCAGAGCATACTCTTGTATGCTGATAGATGGAATTAATGCGGGAACACTGTCTGGGGTATTCTTGTTTAATGAAGTTATGGATTTTGCATTCAAATCGCCAATAATAAAATTCGCTTCTAACATCTAACACTTAATTGAGCGAGAAAAACGAGAATTATAGAGTCTGTTAGCAGAACGATAATCTTCACTTCGACGACTGAGTATTTATGTTTAATATATTATTATGAGTTTCAGTAGCAATGCAACGTTCTGAAGTTAGAAACGGGTTCAGTGAATTTCTCGTGAGCCTTTGAGGTTAAGTTGATCAAAACAAACAATTTTGTACCTTAATTTGTAAATAAGTGTTGCAATTGTTTACTTCGAATTTGAAATTTTTGCATCAAATGAGTCCTCATCCAAATTTTCCAATGCTATAGTTAGAATTAACACCGTTTTTAACCGACTTCCAAAAAAGAGGAGGTTATCAATTCATCGCGTATTTTTTTTCGCTTTTTTTTGTATGTATGTTACCTGATTTCTTCTCCTGTGGTGCACCGTTTTAAATGAATATCGTCTTGTTTAATAGAGTATATATCCGGATTGTAAAACTTCAAATTTTGGAAAAGAATTCTATTGGTAAAGTGATAAAATTTGTGAATGAACACATGCGTGCATGGAAATCGACCAATATCCTTAATATTTTAGTTGATTTTTCGATAACTCCTTATGGATGTGTATAGTTTTTTAACGTTTAATCTATTAAGGAAGATCCTTAGGTGATCTCATATACTTTTCTGCGTTTCTGCGACTTGCAACTTGCAGTATTGCTAAAATCGCCGAAAATTCCAAAATTCTTATCAAAAATTTCATCGAAATGACATAACAGACATTTCCTCATAAATATTTTAATTCCAACGTAATAGTGAGGTAATTTTAGGCACTGGATGTTTTATTGCGAATTTGAAATTTTTCTATGTACATCTCAAGGATATAAGTAGTAAAGCATAGTATTTTCGGCTCCTTGAATCAATGAGTACTAAGCTCGTTTTGTTTGTATACCAGGCAAATACCTATTTAAATGCAAATTTTTCCATTTTGCTAAGGCGGTGCTTTTGGTTGTCACATTCTCCCGGCCTAATAGAAAATTCGGTAACAACACATGTCAAACCTTAACTGCTATTTGGTGCGTTTATAGACAGGGTGTTTAGTTATAGCAAACAAAATCACAAAGTAAAGTGACAGAAGGGGTTGCATTTATATGAAGATTGAAATATAGGACGGACTAGAATGATAGTGGTCCCTAGGCAGCCGTATATACAGAATGGTTGGAATATATGGTGGACTGGACGTTTGGTGGTATAAAAATGTTGGAAAAAATGTGAAATTAAAATTATATAGGGTGATTAAAAAACTGTTATATGATGTGGACATAAGCAAATCATATACAGGATGGTTGAAATATATGCTGGAGTTGAATTATATTTATACAGTTATTTATTTATAGCCCATAAGAAGTTGCATAAAGTGTGGAGAGGAATTAATGTTACATAGGGCGATAATATAAAATGTTAAAAAGGAAATAATTTATGGGGTAGCCACAAGAAGTTATATACTATGGTTGAAATATAGGACGGATTTGACTCCGTAAATATGGGATGGATTCTACTCCGTTCTATAGTTTACAGAAGGCAGCTAACAAATTTTTGTTTGCCCGTGGGCAGTCGTATGTACAGGATGGTTGGTAAATAGGTTGGAGTGGAATTATCTATAGTTATACAGGGTTGTCAAAAAAAGTTGAAAAACGGTTACATGGTGTAGTCCATAAGGTATAAATATATTTTGGGCTTATTAAGTCAACGCGTACTAGTACATTTGTTCGTAAAGATTTACGTGTCAGTTTAAATGAGAAAGTATCATTGTGTAATTTTGAGGCTTTCGATGTTACCTGGTTCGGTTTATTAGGGTTATACATCTTAAAACTAAAAAGTGGAAAATAAACTTGAAAAAAAACCACTTCTACTATTACTAAAAAGCTAAGAAAAAATTATA